>ML777587.1:2957845-2972597 GCA_009831015.1 Picea engelmannii | reverse complement strand
ATCCATTGAAAATTCGAATTACCCTGCAATAGACACCAGAATCAAGTTAGAAGATTGTTTTATTCAGAAAATAATAACAAAATTGATTCTATAGACTCAGCTACAGAATCGTTTGATTCTGTAGCTGGTCAAAAATAGTAAAATGACCAGATTTAAATCGAATCAAATCTTATGAGAAGGTTCCAAGAATGTCATCAATAACTAACAGAAATCATATGGGATGCAAACCATCATTATCATATGATTCATATCATTATCAATATAGAAAGCAGTAATGATTTCATACATCGCTGTATCCATAGAATCCAATCATAGTTTTGCTGTGTTATGTTTCAAATAATCCACAAATGAATTCAACCATAATTGACTAATTAAAACCACAACAGCATACGATATCATTCAAATGATGCATGAATTGATTCGAAGGTAGTCGAACTAACTCCACAAATATCGATTCAACAGTTTCCAACGTTAGATTACTCTACAATCGTCACACAGGGTTTTGACAGAGTGATCCAACGAGACTTTTAATTATAGTCATAAATCAAAAGATTTGGTATAATCAACCAATTCCTGTAATCGAATCAAACATTTGTTATTATTAGAATACAACTCATATCGTAACAACTATTATCCATTTGATTTTGAAACAAATCACATGTGAATCGGTCTCAGCATAGAAATTACAATTAGCACAGTCAACCAATTTACTCATCGTATCGCACAAGATATAATCAAATCAAATAGCAATATCGTTTGAGTTCCAAGAATAGAAAATATATCAAATAACACAATATTCAAATTCGATTATAGTGAATCAAACCAAATCTAATCACAACCAATCCAGAAATTGACAAAACTTATGCATGACAGAGCAAGTCAATCATATAAACAGAGCTTATGATGACACTGTATAAAAAGAGGGAATATTATACCATTACTGTTTGCTGGAACTACGTCAATCTTGAATTGACCACTGCAGTAGCAGATTCAACGTTTTTAAACGAGATTGATCCAGCAGTCCGTTGATTTTTATCACTAGACCGCCCTTTTGCATCCTGACGAGTAAGAAATGCCACTTGTTTTTCCAAATTGTAAATTTTTGATTGCATTTTAGGGACATCCGAGTAATACTTCTCTAACCACAGTCCACACTGATCACAAGGTGAAGCAACCTTTTGAGCAACAGGGGGTTTTGACGATTCCCCGAGAGTTTCACGAGATGGTTTGATACCCGGATAGTCAGGGTTATCCGTAAGACACAGAGGCAAGTTATCAACTAAATTGTAATGAGTTTGTTCACCACAGAAACCCTCTTCCGCTAGAAAGCGCTCAATGCTCGAGTCAGAGTCCTCACTGATCATGACAGACTCTGTTTTGATAGGAGGCTTGGACTTATTTCTCTCCGTGAGAGAGATCATCCTTGCGTTTCTCTTATTTCTAGCAGTAGAGTTTGCCCTAACCTCTGTGGTTATGGGCTTAGCCACGTTAGTCACATCCATAGGTGAATTCACAGGTGGGTCGGGCTTAGGTTTAGGTAGAAAAACACTGTAGGGTACAGGGGTAGATTTACTCTCGAATACCACAGGCTTATCGACTAGAGGAGGGTTTGATTCCTCAAAACCGTTGCGGTTGAGGAAATCGGGCCAGGAATCTCGACGTAAACCAAGTTCATAAACAACCAGTATTTTAATCAACCCAACATGGAAAAGGCTAGTGTCATCCTGACTTCGTTTATACTTCTTAGCCATTTTAAATAATCTCCGGTGTAGATAATGTGGCATGCTTAACTCGAAACCCATAAACACCATCAACAATCGTAGATGAAACAGGAAAACAAATCCATACCTGCCTTCATAAGTGACAAATCATTTGAGGATCATCAATATATCATGCCAGCGGGGTTTCAACATCTTCGCAGGTAAACCTTTGTTGCACGACCTCACTGCCCGAGACCGAAACAACAATGTCCATGGGACATCGCTTACTTTGTAGCTTTTGGACCACTTCTGCCCTTTGATAGGCAGACTAGTTGCCAGGCTGAGAGATTCTTCGGTGATTTCGAGCTGGACATCTCCAACTTTCGCTCGGCACCCGTCAAACGATAGTGCAAATTGCCGAGCAACAGAGATATTAAAACCATCGAACTTCCTTATAAATGAAAGCCACCCGTATTTCAAAAGATCACTGTATGCACCATCGAATGTTAACAGCGCTTGACATCCATTAGGTTCGGCTCTCACCACAGGATCCATAACCTATGCTCATGGTAGGATTCACACCAATCGATCAATGCACAGAGTGAATGAAATAGAGTTTGCATAGTTTGAATGATGGATGAGACCGAAAACAACTCCAGGCGTGCGAAGGTGGTGGGATTACCATCACCACGTATTTACATTAATGATCTGTACAGAGATGTTTAAAACAATAATCATTAAAACAAATGCATCGATCAGCCAACAGGTGAATCACCAGTTCTACGTGCCACTTATCCGAGTCAGAACCAACACTTCACATGATAACAACGTGCCAAGTGTTGAGCTTTAAAATCAACACAATACCAACATTAATCATCGATTTAACGTGCCAATTCCACCGTTCATTCAATCGTTTAATCACAGGGTTTAGCGCTAATACATAGCTTGGGATCCAATAAAGATCAACGTATAATCCAACTTTTGCAAACAGTATGCCAAGTATCAATTTGAATATGATTAACTTATGCGCCTTGAAACCATTGCTATCATACATTGTAAACTTGTCAATGCATTCGGTGCATATTACATATGTTTAAATTCCAAAGTCTTAAAACCATACAATCAAAATTCCTTCATATAATAATTGAGTGAAAGTCCAAGGCAAGGATAAAAACCATATGACCAAATCCATTATAATTTTCATAAGACCAAAAGAGGAACAATAATTTTCATGCCCAAAGATTTAACCATGAAATATATCCAAATGCGCAATCAAGGTAAGAGAATGCTCAAGAACATAAGTCTGATATAACATTTAGCAATTAGATGATAAACCAGTGATCAAGCATCAACCAAAGGTGACGGTAATCTAATCAACGAAAATAAGTGTTTTCACACTTGCAGTTGTGAAAACTAAAACGAAATTGAATTGTAATTGTCGCAAAACCGAGACAAATGTCTAATTAACACAGTGCGACAAAATTTGTCATGATACCGTAAGGGGTGTAGGCAGCTTTTTGAGAGTAATAAAAAAAAATGGGTTGGCTGCCAACACGACCCTAATTGGATACATGCTTAAGATCTTAAAGTAAAATTAATTGAAAGAAAATGATTGTGATTAACTAAGTAATACTCTAACTACATACCACATTTAATGATATGAGAATTATAATTTAAAAGATCAACGAAAATGTTATAAAATGGTGGCTTATGCAGAGAGGGATAGCCATGGATCCCGAGAAGATAAAACATTAAAACACGATGAAGGACGGAGGACGGGGGTGGTTGTGAAGTAATTGTGTGAGTCGACGGGGAGGAATAAGGGAAGGGAAGAGGGGGATGTGCGGACCATTCGACGGGAGGGGACATAATGGATGCTGTGATTTGTGTTTTGCTGTGAGCAATGATTTTCTAGGCACTATTGTATTCTGTGGTCTGTGTCTCTTGATCAGGGTGGCACTGAGTTGCTAGAGGTTTTGGGCACGGAGGGCCAGGATATCCGTAGATATCCTGGAGCTAGGTAGTTTTCCTAGTTGGCAGGGAGGACAATAGTTTTGGGCAGTTATTTTCCTGTTTGTGACAGGGTTGATCTGTGTAGCAGGGAGCAGAAAGGCAGCAGCAAGGCAAAGAGGCAACATAAATTAGCATCAGATCCAGGTACTTGTTAAGTTATGTATTTATTTCATTCTGCCATGAATCTAGTATTTAATGATAAATCTAAGTTGTTGAAGTTGATGTTATAAAAGTCAATATCATGCTATGAAGTTTTGTTTCAGTTAACATTCATAAAATGTTTAGGAAAGTTAATGACGTTTAGAATTATATGGGCATTACAAATCTTCATTTAATAAAACCTATACACACTACTAACTGCAACTCTATCTATCTATCTATCTATCTATCTATATATATATAATTCTATATGTAATATATGTATAGACTTTCTCAACTCCAATTATTCATAGATAGATATGCATAATGATTCAATTACAAAAATAACATATCCCTGTAGATCGATCTGTTCTTTCAAGTTCATTTGTACATAGATAATTCTTCCTAGAATTTTAGTTCAAGAGGAACCATCCCTAGAATTTAGTCTTTCATTATAAACTTCATACAATGAATAGATGTAATCTATGGAAGTTATTTCAACTTAGCACAAACAGATGCATTATATCAAATACAAAAAATCATTCAAAACAAAGAAGGAGAAGATTAAAATATTTGAACCAGTTCATGGGAAGAAAAAGGGAACAACCACATTCCTCCCAACCGTAGAACAGGACATCCAAATTACTTTCCCGATTCACCTCCTAGCATGACCATGAATCCATGAGGGAGAACTTAAAATATCCTCTTCAACAATGTTTTCTTGTATCTGTAGTCCTCTCTTTGCTTCACACTCAATATTCAATGTTCATAACAACAAGTATACAATAGTTCCTTTTCCCTGACATACTAGGCGGCATCCTGCCTCCTCACATATGTTATTTATCGGAAAAAAACTTTTTGCCTAGGTCATTTCCCTCCCTTGGGAATTTTTGTAGCTTTCTAAATCTCTGATTTTTAGGGGCTGCCAATGGCCAAATCCGTCATTTTCCACTTGTAACAATCATCCCAGAGGTAGTTCCAACATGTTCCCCACTCATGGAGTCATGGTCAACTGAATTTAACATGGTTGTTCTATTTATCCTCCTGCAATAATTAAAACAATATTTTGTTTACATACAACTGTCATAGTCAAATAGTTAGTTGGGTCAAGTCATGTGTCTACCCAACAGACATAATAATTAATTACAATTTATCAGATTCAAAATTCAGAATTGCCATAAATGACAAAAAAATTTGATATTCGAATTTACCAAAAACAAAATAATTTTCTAACAATTTTCGAATTTCAAAAATACTTTATTTTTCGGGATGTCACAATGAGTCTTGGTCACATATCTATGTAAGACATGATTGACCTACTTGTGTAGATTTGGTTTTTTCTTGAAATTCATCTGATCAACATTCACTGATTGAATCTCACTTTTTTCAATCCCTTAGACACCATGCATTTACGAATGTCAATTTTCCCAAGGAGACAATTCCTTTGATTGTTGATGCAAGGAAAATAACATGCAATGTATTTCATACAAACACACTACTTTTGGCATGGATGGTCATATATTGGATTTGGTTTCGAGATATATGCTCCCTTATTTAAGGTCTCAAACAAAAATTTCATTCAAAAACTCAATGATTAACATGATTATGTAATTCACACCAAGTTTTGCATTTTTTTGTGTTCTTCATTTCATAACAAGAGAAAGAAATATGCATTGGCAAGAGTCATTTATATTTGGACTAGATTGACAAAACACATATTGAAACCATCTAGTGAGACCTAATGATAATGGGTAAGTAAATATCCCACTATGCTTCACATGTTCTACATATTGTCATGCGTCTTGGTCACATCTGTGTGTAAGACATTAGTGACCTACTTCTGTAGATTTGGTTTTTCCTTGAAATTCATCTGATCAACATTATTGATTGAATTTCAACTTTTTCAGTCTCTAGAACAACCAAATTCAATAGTCACTTTTGATATGGCTTCTCTTCCAAACCATAGACTCGTATTATAGTAAACTGCTCAAAAAGGAATGAGTCTCCCACTTTGGTGTCGTTTCCAAAGTCGTCCACTTTGGTGGTCTTTTCCAATTGTAGAGACCCTTTGACTAAAGGAATAATTATGACGAATACTTTATTTTGGATGATAAAGTCTAATTTGTAGAAATAAAAGAGCCTTATATCGGAACTAGTTATTATACTAATTTATTACTTCACAGATATTGACCAAAGTTATTGAATGCTTATCTTATTGATGATATTTATATTTATATAATATAAATTCAAATTGACAACTTAATAATTAATTAATTAATAAGCTATACATTAGTAACTAATGTGTTTATTGAACCATAATATTAAATTTGTGTTGGGTATGTAGGCATAACTAGTACATACATATCCCACATGTAGACGACAATAACAAGTGATCTTACTTATATCCATATTTTTAGAATGTTCACAACTAATCATGCATACAAATAAATAAAGTAAATCAAACTTCAAATAATCCTCATTAAATAAAGAATAATAATTCAACATTCATCCATCTTTAAAATTGAATTATTATAATTTAAACATGGTAGGAACTATGTGAGGAAACTGTTAATATTATGGTAGCTTCGGGAGGTATGAACCTCTATGATGACCTATGACGAGATTAGAATCCTCCTGAAGGAAGCAAAGAATTGAAGGAAAACCTAGACAGGTTGTCGGCTTAACAAATATATTTATATTGAATTTATTGATGCCTAGAAGGAGAAGTCGGCCCAACTGGACTGGTCAGGTCAGCCCCAGTTAGACTGGCCAGTCCACTATAAATACAGGGCACCAATTTCATTATTACACACTCTCAGAATTGCAGAGCCAGTTGTGCGCACTGCAGTTGGAAGTTTTGTGTTCAGGTCTCTGGGGAAAGTGGTGCGCTAGTTCTGGGTGGGATCATCTATTCAGTTTTGTTTCTATTCTTTTGCTTGGTGCATTTAGCCTCTCTTGGCTATAGATTGCAGCCATAATTCTCTTCTCGATCAAGGTCAAGGTGCTCGGAGGGAGGCTTCGGCCTGTGGTTGGGAGACGAGGGTATCGTCGTGGTAAAACGAGCACACAATCCTTTATATTCTAACAGGTTATGGGCCCACACACCCTTCAGTCAGTGTAAAACACTGGAAGGAAACATAACCGCTAGGTATTGAGCTCATTGAGGAACTGCCACTAGGGTTACTAGCAGGAGCATCTTCCAAAGAACTGCAGCTAGGGTTACTAGCAGTAGCAGTTGCAGAAACCCTAATTCTCAGATCCGACACCTTGTGATGGAGCATCTCGCTCAAGGAGAAGATATCTAGATGCGCCCTAACTCAACGCACCTATTGACTTTCTTAGAAAAGAGAAAAGACACAGTTGAAGTTTTGGATCAAGGCATGACTAGTTATCAGTCAACCGAAGACATGTGTGAAACAATCAGTCTCTTACATTACTCAGCACTTACCAGAACAATTGAAGACGATATGTGGATAATCGACAGTGGAGCTTCCACGCACATGACGAGAGATCAAGCTAGACTCTCAGATCTAAATGAGAGAAAGACATCATATAAAGTGGAGCTTGGAGACAAAAGCACCTACCCCGTCGAAGGATTTGGACAAGCCTCAATCAAATTGGAATCACGTAATCATGTTCACTTAAGAAATGTTCTATATGTACCTGGTTTAGAAAAGAATCTTGTATCAATATCATGTTTAGAAGACAAAGGAAACTGAATAGCCTTCATAGATGAAAAGGTGTTATCATGGCATAAAGATTCCAACATAGAAGATGCTAGGGTTATTGGAAGACGTGAAGGGAATCTATACAGACTACTAGAACGAAATGAAGAAGCCCTAGTACATGATGAAGTAAACCCTAATGAGCTTTGGCATAGAAGGTACGCTCATATCAATTATCAAGCATTACCTTTCCTCAGGAATATGGTCGAAGGGATACCAGAATTGAAGTCTACACACGAGGGAATTTGCAAGGGATGTGCCCTTGCGAAGAACATTAAGAAACCATTCCCAAGCAGCAACAACAGATCTAAGGAAACCCTAGATCTAATACACTCAGATGTTTGCAGTCCAATGCCAGTCAAATATTTAGAAGGAGCACTCTACTACTTAACATTCATAGATGACTATTCAAGGAAGATGTGGTTGTACCTACTGAAGTCAAAAGATGAAGTATTCAACAAGTTCCAAGAATTCAAGGCAGAAATAGAGAACCTTATGAACAAGAAGATCAAGACATTAAGAACAGATAATGGAGGAGAATACACCTCGAAGGAGTTTCTTTGCATTCTTCAAATCGACAGGGATTAGGAGGGATCTAACTGTTCCTCATAATCCTCAACAAAACGGTGTAGCAAAAAGGAAGAATAGATCTATCGAAGAAACAGTAAAATCCCTATTGAACGATCAAGATCTATCCATGTTTCTATGGGGAGAAGAAGCAATGAAGGCCATATACGTGTAGAACAGAAGCCCTCATCTCATATTGAAGGACATGACACCAGAAGAAGCAGTCTCAGGTAAGAAACCTAACATAGAAAACTTAAGAATATTTGGATGTCAAGTTTATTCTCATATCCCCAAAGATAAAAGAAATAAACTAGAACCCTCAAGAAAGAAGGGGATATTTGTAGGATATAGTGATTCATCCAAAGCCTACAGAATATATATTCCATATCAGCACAATATAGAAGTCAGAAGAGATGTAACATTCAATGAAAGAATGGCCTTCAGAAAATCTATTGAAGAAACTATAGAAGAAGAAGAAATTGAAGAACTAAATGAAGAAAACACAGAAGGTGAAAATAACGAAAAGGATCAACCTGATCATCCTATGGAGATATTTGAGAACGCTAATCCAGATAATATGCCAAAGAACAAGAAAAGACCAGCTTGGCTTGAAGCCACCTTACAAGATGCATAAAGAATCAAGGTTCCAGAAGGAACATCCAGGAAGACTAAAAGACCGAAAAGATTCTCTAGTTATGCAACATACATGACAAAGCTCCTAGATGAAGAACCTACTACATTTGAAGAAGCAGCTAAAAAGGAACAATGGAAAGAAGCTATGACAGAAGAACACCAGTCCATTATGATAAATGAAGTATGGGAAATTGTACCCAGACCTAAAGAAAAATCAATTGTAACTTCAAAATGGGTATACAAGATCAAACATGCAGCAGACGGAAGCGTGGATAAATATAAGGCAAGATTTGTGGCCAGAGAGTTCTCCCAGAAGGAGGGAGAAGACTATGACAAAACCTTTTCCTAGGTGGCAAGATATATCTCCATCATAACTATTATATCTCTTGTCTCTTCCACAGGATTGAGTCTACACCAGATGGATGTAAAGACAGCCTTTCTCAACGGAGCCATCGAAGAAGAAGTATATATTCAACAACCTCAAGGATTCGAGGTACACTCCAGAGACACTCATGTTTGCAGAATGAAGAAATCTCTATATGGACTCAAGAAAGCTCCAAGGGCTTGGTATGCCAAGATGGACAGTTATCTAACCAGACTTGGATTTTCCAAGAGTCATGCAGATCCAAACCTTTACTACAAATTCGTGGACAATGCACCTATAATTCTACTGTTATATGTTGATGATCTATTCATAACAAGTGAAGAATCTCTAATCATTCAGTGCAAGAAGGATTTGGCCTCTGAATTTGATATGAAAGATCTAGGTCTCATGCACTATTACTTGGGACTAGAAGTATGGCAGAAGCGTGGTGAAGTGTTTCTTGGACAAGGAAAATATGCAATAAAGATCCTTTAGAAGTTTGGAATGATGGACTGTAATTCCATGGACACTCCTATGAATGCGGATATAAGAAAAGTGAAAGTTCCAGATTCCGATCCAGTAGATCCATCTCTATATCGACAACTAATTGGATCATTGATGTATTTGGTAAATACTCGACCAGACATTTTCTTTGCTGTAAATACATTAAGTCAGTTTCAGGTGAAACCAAGACAAAAGAATTGGATAGCTGCAAATCATGTCTTAAGATACATTTGTGGGACAATAAAATATGGTTTAAGATATACCGCATCCAGCGATATTTAACTTCATGGATTCATAGACTCTGATTGGGCAGAAAGTGCAGAAGACAGAAAGAGTACTTCAGGTATGTGTTTCAGCTTGGGCTCCGCTATGATATCTTGGAGCAGCAGGAAGCATAAGTATGTCACACTTAGTACAGCAGAAGCAGAGTATATGGAAGCTTGTGAAGCATGCACAGAAGCAGTATGGCTAAGGAAGTTAATATCCGATTTATTTGATCAGACTCCAGAATCAACCACTATATATTGTGATAATCAGAGTTGTATAAGATTATCCAAGCATCCAGTATTCCATGAAAGGTCGAAGAATATTGAGATCAAATACTACTTTATCCAAGATAAAGTCGAGGAAGGAGAGGTAAAGCTCGAGTATATCCCCACTGATGAGCAGACAACATATATCCTGACAAAGCCTCTTTCCAGAATCAAGTTTGCATATTTCCAAGAGAAGATGGGGATTGCAGAAATAACTCCCTTAGATGAAAGGGAAGACTCTCCAGGATAAAGAAGGTACGCAAAAATATTTATTTATGTGATTAAAATAACTCTCCATTTAGGAGGTAGAATTGAAATGTTATTTATTTTTGTAAAAGTCCACATTGGACAGATGATTTCCAGTTCAGAAAGTGGATTGAGATTTCTGACGGATAGTGGCTTCCCATTGTAGTTAACATGGGAGGCAGACTAATTGTTGATGTATCATAGACAACGACTTCCCATTTATGGGGAGTGGTCTAGGACAGTCATTCTTCTTGGAAGTCACTCTGAGTAGTGGTCAAGTAGAATGGGATGCCTCGCTAGGAAGTCATTCTTTCGAAGTTCACAGTTGTGAGAAGTTTCGAAGAATCGTCCATTTGGAGGTTGATGCAGGATAGACATTCCTCGAGGGAATACTCATTCTTTCCAGGATACACTTTGTTTAGTGTCAGAGGAATGGCCCAGGGTGGGGAATGGTCTGGACAGTTACTCCTCGAGGGAAGACTCGTTCGCTCCAAGCTACACCTTGTTTGGTGTCAAAGGAATGGCCCAGGGTGGCGAGTAGTCCAGGCTCAGCAATCAGGGACAGTTATTCCTCGAGGGCAGACTCATTCTCTCTAGGCTACACCTTGTTTGGTGTCGTAGGAATGGCCCAGGGTGGGGAATAGTCCAAGACAGTCATTCCTTAAGGGCAGACTCATTCCCTTCAGGTTACACTTTGTTTAGTGTCGGAGGAATGGCCCAGGGTAAGGAATGGTCCAAGCATTTCTCGAGGGCAGTCTCATTCTCTCCAGGTTACACTTTGTTTAGTGTCGGAAGAATGGCCCAGGGTGGGAAATGGTCCAGGTTCAGAAATCAGAAACAATCCTTCTTCCTTGGTTGAGAAGAATGGGGGCAGATAGCCTATTATTAATATTCTATGTTGAGGGAAGACATTCTTTCAGCTCTCACAGATGTGAGTGAAAGATTGGCCCAAATGATTGTTGTTGATATTATATACTGAGGGAAGACACTCTTTCAGATCTCACAGACGTGAGTGAAAGATTGGCCTAGATGTTTCAGTTTTTATCATAACATTGTTTTTATGCAGATGAAGACTACTGTGGTGGTAGACATTCTTTCAGATCTCACAGATGTGTGTGAAATATTGGCCCAGATGATACTGTTTTATCATAACATTATTTATATGCAGGTTGCTATTTGTTATGAAGGATAGTTTGTGAATATGGTTCAAAAAGTATGAGTAGTTGTGTACTACTGGAATAGACACAGGTGTGTTCTATAAATTTATATTGTACCAGTTGTCATAGGAGATTATCTAGTCGAATAATAATGACAGGTGCTCGTAGTGCTACCAATTGAATGGTATGTTGTGCTCAAGACCATACCTCCCTAGCTAGGAGGGAGTGTTAATATTATGGTAGCTTCGGGAGGTATGAACCTCTATGATGACCTATGACGAGATTAGAATCCTCTAGAAGGAAGCAAAGAATTGAAGGAAACCCTAGACAGGTTGTCGGCTGAACAAATATATTTATATTGAATTTATTGATGCCCAGAAGGAGAAGTCGGCCCAGTTGGACTGGTCAGGTTGGCCCCATTTAGACTGGCTAGTCCACTAGCGCCAGTTTCATTATTACACACTCTCAGAATTGCAGAGTCAGTTGTGTGCACTGCAGTTGGCAGTTTTGTGCGCAGGTCTCTGGGGAAAGTGGTGCACTAGTTCTAGGTGGGATCATCTGTTCAGTTTTGTTTCTATTCTTTTTATTGGTGCATTTAGCCTCTCTTGGCTATAGATTACAGCCAAAATTCTCTTCTCAGTCAAGGTCAAGGTGCTCGGAGGGAGGCTTCGGCCTGTGGTTGGGAGATGAGGGTATCGTCGTGGTAAAACGAGTACAAAATCCTTTATATTCTAACAGAAACAAGGAATCATAATGTTATGAGGGCCACGTGACCTAACACTAGTGATATATCCACTCATAGTAGAAATGTTAGAAATAAAATTTTATCCCTACCTTCTAGTTAACAAAAAATCTTCATAAGTATTGATATTTGTAATGATCCCAAGCCAAATTATTTCTTGGAATCCCTAACTACTACTAATTTATTGAGTTTTTAAGTGTATACAAGATTCATCAACACATGGAGATCACAATATATTGAAGATGTAGAAGCACAAGCAAAGATTTGACCTTTTTATTATGAGCAATGTAAGATCAATACAATAGATGGCCGATCTGGCATAAACCTCAGATGGTCGTACAAGAAATAGATATGAGCTGCTACAAAATGCTCCCGTCAATACAAAATGAGCCTCCAAAGGCTGGATATACAATGAAGACTAAATCAAGCAGATCTGAGCCGTACTAATTCTCAACCTCCAAGCTGGAAAGTGCCACATCCTACTAGAATGTTGAAGCCCTCAATAATTCTTCCATGCTACCAAAAGTGTCCAATCATCCCGAGAAATATGCCAAATGATGGATCGGGCAACTGCAATGAAAACCCAGATGTCCAAATTCGCAAATCCACTCTCGAACTCCGTAGATCTGAATTCTCCACTGAATGGTGTGCCCCAGTGGATGACGGAAACCCTAGCTGGTTTGACCCTGATGAAGGAGATCTCCAAATGATCTGAAACTCTCCAAGAATATAGATCGGGTGATGGTAAGAACAACCCATATGCCCGAATCTCCAAGATCCCCCTCAATTGTTGTAGATCTGAAATCTCCACTGAATGGTGCACCCCACTGGATGACTGAAACCCTAGTAGGTTTGACCCTGATGAAGGAGGCCTCCAAATACTCTGAAACTCTCAAGGAATATAGATAGGGATATGAGAATCCCATGGGAGAAGTTTCAGGCTCAGATATCAAGCAGATCTCCCTAGATCCGAGTTTTACTGAATCACAGGATGTCCCCTATGGCTCCAAGACGTCCCAACCTGCAGACAAATGTAGAATTATGATAACCCTCCAGAAAATCCCTCAAACTGATGGTCATGCCCCTGTAAACAAAACCCAACTGTCGGAATGGGCCTAGGCCCTCAGGATAAGCTGGATCAAACCTCCCTCGATAAACTGGCCCTGAGACTAGAATGGTGTGGAGGAGTCTTTCATCCCCGAGACCAAGCTGTGGAACAAGGTGAGTGGATATTTCACCATTGAGTTGCTCCCAAGGGTTTGTACAGCAAAACACCCAAACTGAATGCTCAAGAGCAATAGAAAATGCTAATCCAAAACCAGAATGCATAATAGGTGCACCCCAGCCTCTTACTTATACGTTTCCTTCTAATTATCTGTTGAGTTAGGTTAACTCCTAAGGTTAATCTTCTATTCTTCTGTTGATTTATATATTCCTCCTTTATCCTTTCCCTTTCTTAAGTCAACTTAAAAATATAACATTTAACTTCTTGACTTTCCCCCCCTTCAGTGTGAGACTATGACCTAGTGGGGGTGCCCAGGCCACTGAGTCTCCTCCTCACCTTTCTAAGAGGTGGGGGACATTACAGTCTCCCCTACTTGAAATTGCTTGTCCTCAAGCAATTCCAAAATTGCTTCTCTAACCACGTGCTCCTGCTCCCAAGTGGCATCCTCAATGGGTAAATCCTTCCACCTGATGAGATACTCCTTGATGCTTCAGTTTCGAAGCCTCTTCTCTCAGACTTCTAACACCTCCTCTGGAATCAAAACAAGTTGTCCCTCCTTATCCATGGGAGGTAATGCTTCAATAGGCCTGACATGTTGACTGAGGGATTTATTAAGGCATGAGACACGGAAGATGTTGTGAATTTTTCTACCCTATGGAAGCTCCAGCTCATAAGCTACTGCTCCTATCCTCCTACTGACTCTGTAAGGTCCAAAGAAACGTGGTTGCAGTTTCTCCACTCTGCTTCTTTTAATGGAGGCCTGCCTGTATGGTTGAAACCTCAAATAGACTAAATCACCAACCTCAAAGGTACGATCAACTCTATGCTTGTCTGCTTGGACCTTTTGTTGGTTTTGCGCCCTTTGTAAATGATCCTTCAATTCCTTGAGGATGTCTTGGCTCTGCTGTATCCAATCCTGTACCATCGGAGCCCTGCTGTCACCAAATGCAATCTCCACAAATGATAAAGGATCATAGCTATATAACGCTCTGAAAGGTGACATGCCAATGGACATATGTTGGGTGGTGTTGTAGCAATATTCTCCCAAATGTAACCATCTGACCCATGCTTTCTGTTGTCCTGCTACATAGTTTCTGAGGTAACCTTCCACCCATTTGTTGACTATCTCAGTATGAACATCTGTCTGAGGGTGATAGCTAGTACTAGGAGTCAATGTCGTACCCAATAATCTGAACAACTCCTGC
>ML777587.1:2867071-2919433 GCA_009831015.1 Picea engelmannii | reverse complement strand
CTCACATTCCACTATAAAAAAAACTACTTGTATTGTCCTACAACTATTTCTAATTTCCTCCATCTTTCGTCTTCTTTAGCTCCCAACCCAAGGAAAGTACCCCCTTCATTTATCTCACTCCATGAGGTATCACATTGTTTTATTGTGGTCTCTCTCGCATAGGTAACCAAGAATATATTTGTTTGGAACTCAAGGGAACTCCCTACAAAGAAAACTACCAGAAACAACAACAACACTTATTGTTATAGTAAAAATCCCCAAGAATATATTTGTTTGGAACTCAAGGGAACTCCCTACAAAGAAAACTACCAGAAAAAACAACAACACTTCTTTTTATAGTAAAAATCCCGCAGTAGTTCACTCTTGAGGCCTACAACCTCGCTCTTCAATTTTAAACTCCAAAATAATTTGAAATACTCCAACATGCTCTAGAATTTCCCTAGCCTTCTTTCTCTAACTCTTGTTCTCTTTTCCCTACTATTTTCTCATTGTTCATGCCCAAAACTAAATCTGTCTCGGATTAAGAATCATCATGCTAATTACATATAGACAATAGTATAATTATTGACAAAACTCAAAATACACTTAATTTAGCACTTAATTTATTTTACTGTTGAATAAATCCACTAGGGTAAAAGGGTAATAGGGTAAGATATTAACCATTTTTTAATATATTTATATAATAATAATAATTTATTTTTAGGTTAACGTTAAACATTAAATTGGTGTACGAGACTTCTTGTTTGTAGAATAAGGGACCCCTCCACTTATAGTTATTGGGCCTAATCGTTAAGAACATATGTTTCAAATTTACAGGAGGGAGGGATACCTCGATAGACTTTAGTAGTCAAATCATTCGAGGGAGGGAGTTCTTTGTCCCACAAACAAGGTGTCTCATACACCAAGTTGATGTATGACTTAACGGTGACCTTAAAATTTTCAAGATGGGTAGTTAAAAAATCACTATTTTTCAAATATGCTAACTAAAATTAAGTCCATTAATGTTATAGATAATTAAATTCTCAAATGTAATGATTTTTAACTAAAACACAAAGCTAAAAGGGATAGAAAGCTCTTTATTGGTTTAATAACAAAGTTAAGAAATGTTAAGTGCATCTAGGTTCATCCGCCCATGCTAATGAAGATAAAATCAACCTCCAACTTCTTCGCTCAAACAAGTCTTAGAAAGAGAAGTGGTCTCTAAACTACATGATCCTCTCTCCTCTACCCCTTTTTATACTCGAAGAAATGGTTAGAGTAGTTAACAATGAATAGTAGGGGCTTAGGGTCCCAAGAAACCTGTAAACCCCACTAAAAATTTAACAAAATTATATATATTTTTAGCCAAATAAATATATGAGAGAAATAAGGGTATGTACTTGTGTTGCATAATTGATAAGGTAGGTACATCTTTAGAAATGAGGTTTTTAATGATTTCTAAGGAGGAATAAAGGGGAATTGAGTGAGATGGAAAATAATTCTATAAGAGATTCCCCCTAATGTGTGAGGTGAGAAGAAAAACTAACGAGAAAAATACATTATAAAATACAAGGGGTAAATGTGCAGTGGACCAAGGGAGAGCTCCCCAAACACTTGTCCATAATAGATCCTACAACAAAAAACAAGTAAGAGTATTATGTTCTCAAGGGAGACATACCCATGCTCGGGAGTGACAAAAGCATGGTTGCAAAATCAAGTATACTACACATCCATGAAATATGTATATTAGTAGTGATCATGTCCATGAAAAATTAATACACAATGGATCCATGTCAAAAGACATCAAAACCACAAAGAGATACGGAGTGGATATATGTCTCAAAATCACACGAGGATATCTATAAATAAGATATGTAAAAAATGATCTTCCAAAAGTACCAATGTAATATTGTAACATTCCCAACTTAGTCAAGGAACATTATTACACAAAAAACACATAAAATAAAATAAAATATCGTAAATGATTTATTGTATCTTAATAACTAACATTTATACACATATTTAATTAGATTCTCATACCCATAAAAAAATGCATCTACAACACTCTAAATGAGCATGAATGCATCTAATAAACTTGTTTATAGTACCAAATATAACATTCCCATACACATATTTAAGCACAATAATTAAACTCACGAAATAACTCAGAAAATAGATAAACATGTATCTTTTAAAATACTTGTGAAACCAACTTCTTAGGAAGGACGTTCCACCAAACCATAGACTTGTTGTTTCGGATCTCAAAATCAAGTCACCCTAGAGTTGGGGCTAAGAATATACAAAAGAAGGGTGCCTCTCACATTCCACTATAAAAAAAACTACTTGTATTGTCCTACAACTATTTCTAATTTCCTCCATCTTTGGTCTTCTTTAGCTCCCAACCCAAGGAAAGTACCCCTTCATTTATCTCACTCCATGAGGTGTCACATTTTTTTATCTGGGTCTCTCTCGCATAGGTAACCAAGAATATATTTGTTTGGAACTCAAGGGAACTCCCTACCAAGAAAACTACCAGAAACAACAACAACACTTATTGTTATAGTAAAAATCCCGTAGGAGTTCACTCTTGAGGCCTACAACCTTGCTCTTCAATTTTAAACTCCAAAATAATTTGAAATGCTCCAACATGCTCTAGAATTTTCCTAGTCTTCTTTCTCTAACTCTTGTTCTCTTTTACCTGCTCGTTTCTCATTGTTCATGCCTAAAACTAAATCTGTCTCGGACTAAGAATCATCATGCTAACTTAGTTAGTTTTGAATGAGGAGAAGACGATCAATGTGTCGCCTTATCCTTTGGCATCTAGGATGACATTATTTGAAGGCAACTTACTATCTATGAAATCATGCAAACTTAGAGAGTAGGTTGATCACACTCCATATGAGGATTGAGTTGTTGAATAATATTATTCTTAGATCAACAATCACGACTATGGTGAGGGCCATGGATGATCCATATGATTCAATATCCTCAAAACCAATTACAGCCAAAGGATTGAAAGACCCATGGGATCCATTGGTAAATGAATAAATCATATTTATAGGAGCAATGCTCATAGTAGGAGGTAGTGGGGGAAGAGAAAATTTTCCCATCAATGAAGATTCTTTGAACATCTCATCACCAACACTCATGTAATACTCTGCAGTATGATTGAGAAAAGGTACATTGGATCCAAAGTATCAGGTATGAAATACAATTTGATCGATCATCATTATTTTCCCTTGATAACGGAATTATAACACCCTAAAGACAAATGAAACAATTGGAGTCATTTCATAAAACCAAATGCACCTGAGTAATTATTGTACTCAAGAGGTGTGTGAATGACCTCCACAATAAAAAAGACAATATTACCTCATAAATCGATGAGTAAGGTACTGGTAATACCATGGGGTTAGAACATATATCCATCAAATTCTTTCAACAATTTTGTAGGTGTGTCGATCATTCGAGAGATGAGGGCCTTCCAACATGACCTAGACATAATACATGTTGATGATCCTTCATCAATCACAGTGAGGAAGATATTTATCCCCATCGTTATCACCTTGATATGGAAATCAATTTGATGGAAGAGCCTATGATCGACTTGATCAGAATCAAAGGATATCAAAATCAACTCAGAGGGATTGACCCCACCTATTGTAGACAACAAGCCTTTTTGTTGCATTAGGAAGCTTTGGTGGATTTTGAGTTTACACATGGAACATGGTGCCTATTCCAAGTACTCCATAGTATTGTAGTTTTCGGTGGCCCATGTATTTGGATTATGTTTTTTTTCTCAAATAATTCCCTTTGGGGGGTGAAGCAATGTGTGTAAGGATCGATTCTCAATATCAATAGGGCCACAAATCTAGGAAGAAGATGTTGGATTTTCCACAATAGGAGTAGTGTAACATACCCAACCACCATAGTTGGTCACACCATGCAAAAAGTTTTATCTTCGATAGCTCTAATACCTTTTTATTAACATAGCTCGTCGTCCACTAGGAAAAAATATGTGTGGAATACACATAACATGAAACTTATGCTAAATAAATCTATTCTTGTTGTTATCCATTTTCCCATAGCCTACAACTACAATTTATAACATATTTATCTATAGTAATAACCATAAAACTTATGCATATGAAGCATGTTAATAATCAACATGAGATACAACTAAATCATTCATTACAATATAATCTAAGTCATTCTCATTCACATAGATTTCATGCACAACAATAACACATGTAAATAAATCAATACAAGATAAAACACTTATCTTAAACAAGAATCGTGCAACCATCTCCTTGTGATGGATGTTCCACCCAACCGTAGACTAACTATTCCAAATCACAACAACGAGTCACCCTCGAGCTGAGGTTAGCAATCCACAAAACATGGTGCTCTCTCACAATCCACTCAAATTTCATAAATCTCTTAAACCAAATGATATTCTCCTACAACTATCCCAACTTTTCCACTAGCTCTCTTCCTCTTAACCTACCCAACCCAAGGAATGAACAATTCATTTATGAGGGACAGCCCAAGGGATGTACCTGTAACAAACCCAACCTTAAAACCTACTCGGCTATGCCACAAAGACCATCGAGTCCAGGGCCATTCCACTCCATAAAAACAACAATAATTCCATTTGTATATATATTTATAACATTAAACAAAAAAATACACTATGTCAATACAATCATGCAGAAATAAAAATAAACATGTACCTACAACATACACAAGCAATACCCATAAATATAACGCATGTATAAATACACATCATGTAAATTAATACACAATTGATACTTATATTTTATAGAATACCACCGACTGCATGTAGAACTTCCACGATCCTTCCATCCTTAGACCATTCTACTCAAAACTCTCAGCAGTGGGTCACCCCCGATATGGGACTAAAATCCACCTGGATAAAGGGATTCCTAGCTAGGCTGAAACAATAAGACAACATGAAGGGTTTCATACTAGGATCCAACTCAAACTAACAACCTATCATTCCCCACATTCCTATCCCACCCCATGAAGTGTTCTCCTTCTCTTCTCAACAGTCCTTCGGCTTCTCCACTCCCCTTCTAGGAATTCAGTAATAGGTCGGACATGAAGTCTCATACGACCGTTGGGCTCCCTCAGGAAATCAATTTCCCAACAATTATTTCACCTAAAGAGAGTTTCTCATGAGACTGAAAACCTCCCCCCTCAATCCATGGGCATGACAACCTGCCTCTTCAATCCTGCGAGAGTGACAGCCTGTCTCTTCAGTCCCATAAGCTTGACAACCCATTTCTTCAGTTTAGTGCTTAATTCAACCAATTGTAGTTAATGGTGAATACAACAACAACATTGAACTAAGGAATAGGTGATGGTGGCAACAACTTTAATGAAATGGAACAGATGTTTCTCATAATAGAAAGGTGCAACATTGGCTCAGGTAGGTACAAGTTAGTTGTGCATCCCAGGAGGAATAGGGTTTACTGCTAATAACAAGAAAGGTATAGGTGACTCATGAGTGCGTGAATGACGTAAAGTTCGATTGATGGAGAGAATGTTTGAGTGCATGACTCGGCGAGTGAGTCACATGGCTCCCGCGAGAGTGAAATGGGATAAATGCCCCCAGACTTATTTACATGGCACATGGCTCTCAAGGAGCTTGTTTCTCTCCACTTGGATTTCACTCTCTTTCCCATAAGAACTTAGGATAAAATAATTATCCTCACCATAATATTTAGGAATAGTATTATAATATTCCTTTGGAAATAGGCCCTCTCGCTTAGCCCCATTTCTAAGATCTTAGCCCCTCCCTATCCCTTCCTAGTGGATTTTAGTTCCCCATTCACTTTTAACATGGTTTTTCTACACACAAATATATATTATATTAATTATATGAGTGTTTATATATACAAAAATAGGCTCATTTTCCTTTAGCATCTAGCCTCTCCAGCCTAGTCATCACATAAGCCTCCTAGGCTATAATCACCTAACTCACCAGCCTATAAAACATATTTACAATTCAAATGGGGCTCACTCCTTGTGTATTACATTCCACTCCCCTTATTTATGCATTGTCCTCAGTCAATCTTATATACATATTACCATCAAAATTTTCAAGAATCTTCAAAAAGATGTGGGTATTCTTCTGGCATAGCATCCTCATGCTCCAAAGTTGCATCCTCAAGGCCATACCAGGTCCATTGGACCTTTACTAGCTCTATGGCTCAATTCCAGAGCTGCTTGATCTTATGGTCCAATATGCACACCTAATGCACTTGAAAAGCTCCTTCTTTCTCCACCTGAATCACAGTCCAATCAAAAACATGATTAACATCAGGTACATACTTTTAGAGAAATGATACATGGAATACATTATGAATAGAAATTGATGCACATAATTCAAGAATATATTCTACAGGCGCAATCCTCTCTAGGATTTCAAATGACCCATAATAACGAGCTTCCAACTTTAAACAATTTCCCAACTTCAGGGAACTTTTTTTTGCCTTCACTTTCAAGAATACATGGTCACCCACTTTAAATTCTGTGTGAGTTCTTCCCTTATCAGCATAGATTTTCGGCCTTTCTTGAACAACCTTTAAATTCTTCTTTATTTTTTACATCTTCTCTTCCATTTCCATGAGAGAATCTAGCACAACCACTTCTCTATATGTTGGGTTGTCCCAACTTACAAGTGTGTTGCACCTTCTGCCATAAATTGCCTCAAGTGGGATCATCTTTAAAGATGTTTGGTACCCATTCTTAGAAGAAAAATATACCAATTGTAGGTAGTCTTCCCTTTTTTATGGTTTATCCATCACATACATCCTTAACATATTTTCAATGACTCGATTCACCCTCTTTGTTTGTCCATCAGATTCTAGATGATAAGTTGTTCTGAAATTCAAATTCATTCAAAATCCTTTAAATAATCCTTTCCAAACGTTGGAAATGAATTTTGGATCTTTGTCAAACACAATTATCTTTAGTATACCCCGCAGTCAATAAATTTCCTTCATATAAATATCAACAATGTTGGTTTCATTTTGAGTGAGCTTCACTCGACTAAAATGGGAAGCTTTGGTAATCTTGTTGACCACTACCATGATAGAATCATCCTTCTTTCTTGTTCTGGGTAGTTTCGTGATGAAGTCCATTGTTACCATTTCCCATTTCCACTCAGGAATGGGTAATGGATACAACAAACTAGATGGGTGTCTATGCTCATCCTTGACCTTTTGACACTCTAAACATTTGGAAATAAAAACAGGAACTTCCTTCTTCATTCTTGGCCAATAATATTGTGTCTTGACATATGAAATAGTTTTCGGATACCGTGGGTGCCTAGCATAAGGAATATTGTGAATTTATTTCAATATCAGATTTTTCAATTCCTCAAAATTTGGTACATAAATTGTTCCTCTTTACATGATAATTTCATGATTTCCTAGCTTGTAGTCTTCAACGTTCTGTTGCAAACCTTCCTGTAATTTTTCCATTTATTCCATGTATTGCAAATCTAATTTTGCAACCTCTAAGTTTTTGTCTTTCAAATCAGATTGTTACACGCTCATGGTTGTAGCATGAAACTCACACACTCTTCTATTGAGTGCATCAACCACCTTGTTCTCCTTCTTCTTGATATGATTTATGTCAAATTCATATTCACTAAGAAATTCTAACCTCTTGATTTGTATGGAATTTAGAGTTGGTTGTCCGAATAAATATTTCATACCATGATGGTCTATTCTTAACTTGAACATTTTCCCCATGAGATAGTTCCTCCAGATTTTCAAGACATGCACTATGGATTCCAACTCCAAATCATGAGTAGAATAGTTCCTTTCATGCTCCTTCAACTTCCTTTATACATAACATACTACATAACCATTCTGACTGAGGACTCCACCAAGTCATTCTTTACATGCATCGATGCATACAATGAAATATTCATTTGGATTAGAGATCCTTAGTATTGGAGCACTCTCTAATAATTGCTTCAAGTGTTGGAAACTCTTTTCACACTCCATTGTCCATTGAAACTTCTCTACCTTCTTTTGCAAGGAACTGATCGGGTGTGCAATCTTTGAGAATCATGCAATAAATATTTTTTAGTAGCCTACAAGGACCATGAATGATCTAACTTCTGTCACATTCTTAGGTCCTTACCATCATCTAATGGCCTCAATATTTTTAGTATCCACTTCTATCCCTTCCTCTGATATGATATGTCCTAGATAATGAATTTGCTTCTAGTAAAATGAGCACTTTCTCAATTTGGAATACAACTAATGCTCCCTTAATACATGTAGTACCATTCTCAAGTGTTGTTCATGATTTTCCTATGACTCAGAATATATTAGAATTTCATCTAAAAATACAATGACAAACTTATCTAAGTATTCTTTGAAAATACAATTCATTAAACACATGAAAACAACTGGTGCATTTGATAACCCAAATGGCAACACTGTGAATTCATAATTTCTATAGCTTGTTTGGAAAGCAGTCTTTCTGATGTCTTCTTCTTTAATTCTTACTAGATTATAACGTGATTGGAGATCAACCTTGGAGAATATTTTTTTATTCTTCAATTGATCAAAGAGGTCATTGATCCTTGGCCTAGGAACTTATTCTTTACAGTTACTTTGTTCAACTTATTGATGTTCATGCAATGTCTCAAGGTTCCATCCTTCTTCTTCACAAATAATATTGGGGCACCCCAAGGTGACACACTTGGGTGTATAAACCCCTTCTTTAGAAGATCTTCAAGTTGCATGTGAAACTCCTTTACTTATGTTGTACTCATCATGTAAGGTGTCTTGGATGCTAGAGCTTCTGAAGGCATCATATTGATGGAGAAATCAATGTCTCTTTTAGGTGGTAATCCTAGTATTTCCTTAAATACATTCTCAAATTATTTTAGGACTGCATAATCTTCAATATTTGACACCTTATCTTTAGGTGTCTCTTTCATATGAGATGTAAATATTTGACACCCTTTCATGTAACTTTTCTTCAGTTGCAATGTTGAGATTTCTCAATCAATTATTGCCTTGGAGATTCCCTCTATTGGTCTTAGGTTCCCTTCCCCATCCTAGCATGTAAATTCCTTTTTATGACAGTCTAGGATAGCATGGTGTTGGTCCAAGCAATCCATCCCAATTAGACAAGCATAGGAACCTAAAGGAAAGATGTTCAAGTTTTCCCTAGTGCTCAGTCTATTCATGTCCACTAGACATGACTTAACCATATCATTAAATTATCTTTTGTCTCTGGAATCCAAATGCAACAACCAATATTTTTCATGCTTTCTTCTTGTAAAATGCAATCTTTCCACCATCTCAGGATCTGCATAAATATGACTAGCTCCCGAATCAATTAAAATAACAATTTTTTGGTTGTTGATCTTACCTTCCACTTCAATCATATGTGACAGAAAATTTTCTTGCTTGTTGTTCAGGTCTGCATAGATCCTAGGTACACTTCTTCCCATGTCCTCCATTGATCAAAATCTGGACGAGGGGTCAAATTTTAGCCCAAAAATCGATGTTCTTGGAATTGCCTCAAATCGGACGTGAGCGTAGCCCTCGTCGTCATGAACCCAACACAATTCGTTTCGTCTCAAACGGACGTCGGGAGCGAACGATATGGCGATCTGTTCGGAAAATCAAACAGGTAAAAAAAGTGCTGACTCGGCAGTCCGTATAGTCCGTACGGCCACGTGACAGGGCCGTACCATCATGATGACATGGCAATTGGTTGATGTGGCACATTTTCATTGGTCGGTTGACTGGCAAATACGGTGTTGAAACGTGTCCGTTTATGGGCAAATAATATGAGGACACGTGGCCCAACCGGAGGGCGCCACGTGTCACTCATAGTTTGGCTATTTGGTTTTTGGTTCAAAAGTTTGGCAGCCATGGGGTTTGAACCGGTGACCTTCCCCCATGCAAAGACTTAGTAACTTTCGGCTAACCATTATGCCGCCACTTGGTCTTTGTTTTATATGTCTACGCATAAGTATTTAAAGTGGTGTATGGTATTAAATGGAAAAGGGGGTGGGTCGGGGCTTAGCCCCGACCCATGGTCTTATTATGTTATATGTGACGAACCACCCAAAGGGCGCGGGCGTATGGTGCATGCGGGGTTTAGAAACTATGGTTTAATACCATAATATATTGCCATATATATTGTATTGTTATACCACCGTGTATTTGCGCGCGTTTTAAAATTGTATTAACCCACAGTTGTATTATATTCCGTGGGTATTAAATGTAACCGTTGGTACAATGTATATGCGTGGGGTTATTTTATTTAACCCGTGGATTTGTATATATAACTAATGGTTTAAAATTAGCGTGGGAGTTGCACAGTTTCGGGAGTTGCAACGAATTAACCACTTTTGCCCGAACCACGGTCATATGCCACCATGTGACCAAATGTCGAGGCGGTTGGGGGCTGGAGGCACCCTAACCGTCCTACGGTTTGCACCGTTGGCGTGGTTGCACCCGGTGCCAGTTTTTAATGCGTTTTGGAGCGTGAGCCAGGTTCAAGCACACAGGAGTGCATTTTGGCAAACCAGTTCCACCAAAGCTTGAAGGAGAAAAATGGAGGAGGCCTAACTTCTTCACCGTTTGGCCGATTGAGGTGCCGTAAAAGCCCAGCTAGGGGTTTTTGGACATGTTGGATCCATTGGTGCTGTTTTCACAGCCATTTGAAGACTACTTTAGCAAGTTTTTCACCATTGAAGTTCCAGGAAGCTCCAGGGAACTTTAAGCCCTCTTTGATGGAGAGCATGGTTTGGTGAGCCTATGTCTATTTTCTGTGATTTAAATATCATGTTTGGCTAATTGTTATGCTCTGAACACATTGGGACAGGTTTCAAAGGCTTTTGAGGACTTTTACAAGTGTGTTTGCCAAAGAGAAGCTCAGGGAAGCTTATGGCCACATGTAGAAGAGGTCATGCCCAGATGAGCCATGATTCGTTTTCAGAGTTGTATTAGTCATTTTTGGGGTTTTTATGTGTTCTAATCTCAATGGTGCAGTTTTTTTTTCCATTGGAGTTGAGCAGCAGCTTGTAAAAGAACTTTTGACTAATTAATCCCAGAGAGCCAAGTCCATTATGGAGGCTCAAGGAGATGTAGCCCGTAGGGGGGTGAACTCCTTTATCATGTTTTTCTTGTTGTGCGTTTGATGGTTTATTTGCTGCAAGTTGTGTTGATGTTTTTTAATTTCAAGCACATATTTAACCATTCAAAAGAACATATCCTCATGCATAAGCATTTACAAAAGGATACATGCACATTTAAAGGAAGAAGCATAAACTTAACACATAAGTTTATTTTGCATATTTTATACACATGAAGCAAGGTCCTGTAAAGTTTATTTTAATGAAGTAGGGGTGCTTGCATAGCATAACAATTCAGCCTTCTATTTTCAGATCATCCATTGTTTCAGTTCTTCCCATGTCCTCCATTGTTTCAACTTGCTAAACATTGTGAACAATCATCACCTTCTCTCCTTTATGAGGACAATCTCTAAACATATGATCTCGTTTACAACCCTAACATTAAATAGGTGGTTTGCTTGGCCTTTGTCCACCTGTCTCAATCGTTCTAATCTATCTATAAGTTGGGTATCCCTAAGGATTATTTCTAAAGAATGTAGGCTTAGTTACATTATTCCTCTATTCCATCTTGTATTTATTCTTGTCTTCCCAATATTTTTGGAAAGTTGGCTTCCCTTTATGTTGATCATATAGGAATTTAGCTCGCCTTATGGTATCCTCCAATGCTTTTGGATCAACATATTGTATCTTCTCAATGATGAATGTTGAAAATCCACTCAAATAACTCTCATTCTTATTTGTCTCATGCTTGATTAAATAAACATACTTCAACATATCTAAAAACCTTAGTTCACATTCATCTATGGTCATACTCCCGAGATTGAATTCAAAGAAATAGTTCATTTTTTTGTCATAGTATCTCTTAGTCAAGTATTTCTTTTCAAAATACTTCTTGAATTCCTTCCAAGTAACATTTTTCTCTTTAATGTGTTGCACCTGCATAAGTTGATCCCACCACATGGATTCCCTTCCCTTGAGTGTATACATGGAAATTATTCCTTTTGCATGAGAAGACTAATTATGTAATTGAAAATAATTTCTCATGCCCAACAACCATGTCTCTACATATTCAACCATCTTGTGCTCACCCTCAAATGTAGGATGTTATATTTTGTTCATTTCTCCTTGTTGCTCATCCTCCCCATCCCTATTATTATGCTTCTTGATAGGGGATGGACTTGATCTATTGTGTGATCTCCTATTGGAATGTCTTGGGAAGTGATGATGATTTATACTAGCACTCATTGCTCTTCCTTTCTCATCAGGAGACCTGTGACTTCCTATTTTTCTTAAGCCACTCTCCCTATCTATCCTTGTTTCTCTTATGTCCAAGCTCTTCATTAAATTTATGTTGAATTCTTCCTTATTCTTCTTGGATTTCATAATATTTTCATTATCATCCTTATGAATTTGGACATCCTTTTGCACATTTTTAATTGTCTTCTCCAAGTTCATGCTTTCAGCCTTTCCTTCTCCATGTCCATTTGAGTTGATTCCTTCAATACCCATATGGACATCCATCCCTATGATCTCATATTCCTGAATGTAATTTCCTTGTGTCCCTTCCATCCCTCTACACTCTATGTTGATCATGTTCTAGTATAAAATATTTTAACTCTACAAAAATGTGCAGCCAACAAAACTTATTAGGCTAATTGAATCAACAATTTCATGAAAATATGAACCATTCTGGTTCAATAATACATCATACTTATTTCTTCTGATTTCCTGAGAACTTGACTTCCCAAGTCAATTTTATGGCTGAATAGTTATATGCTATTGTCCAAGATATTTCCAATGATTTCTCCCTAGCTCAATTCTAAGTCTTGAGTAGAAAGCTATGGATATTTAAAAATTGTATTTTTTGTGTTGTAATCCCTATACATTTTTTCTTCTTCCTCAGAGCTAAAATAGCTCTTGGACCCATACTCAATCCACTCTCAAGGTTCACAGGATATTGTGATTTACTTTCATTACAAGTCCGTACAGATAAAAAACCCCACATTCTCCTTTTCTAACCCCCTTTCTGTCCTTAAAATGATCTTTTAGGCACTAGCCCTTTTTCTTCATCCCCCAATTACATGTGACCACATGATATGAAAAAGCACTTAACTGAAAGGATCTTATCGAGAGATTCATAAATTTGGGGCTCCAAAACTTTGATCTTCTAAGGTTTTTCTTTCCACACATCCCAAGACCCCCAAATGTCAGATTGGCGAACTCTCGAACCCTCGCTCTTCATAGATTTACTACTTCATCGTTCTGGAGGTTCAAGACTTTGGAGAAATTCTTAGCATCTCACAACACATATTAAAAACAATGAACTTACGAAAAGGTTCTCCTCGGAGCTTCGGGACTTCATCGCTCTCGGACTTCAAACTTTAGGCTTCGAAGGATCTCACACCTTAACACTTCAAAACTCTCTAACGTCGAACTGGTGAATTCTTGAACTGTCGCTCTCTGAAGCTTTACTACTTTGACACTATAGATATTCGAGACTTCATATAACTTCTCAACATAACATAACATAAAAGTTCCCCTGAATGCCATATTTTCTAACTTCTGTGGTCTCATTAGCAACTACGCACCAGGGGGGTACTACATGGAAAAATGTGGAGATGACACGTGGCCCAATTAACGAGTGACACACATAAAGTTCCAATTTTCACATAAGGTCTATGAAAGGTACGAATCAGGTTGACACATGGCATGTATAAGTGGTTCCATGTACCCCTAGGTTACGTCATCATGCCATGTCACTTTGGCACTACGAGACTTCAAAACTCCCGAACGCCAAACTGGAGAACTTTTGAATATACATTATCCAAAGCTTTGGGGATTCGAAACTTCAGGCTTTGGAGGTTCCCTCTTCAACTTACATCAAAACACCCAAACACCAATTTTCTGAACACCCTAACAAGTGCTCCCCGTAACTTCACGACATCGTCTCTTCGAGAATTTAAAGGTTTCTTCCTCTACATACTTCATAACTACCGAACGTTGAACTTATAGAGTCTTGAATAAGCTCTCTCTTCAGCTTCAGAACTTCAAGCTTCAAAATTCTTCTCCACATGCCTCTACCTTCTTCCCAAATTATGAATTCCCAAACACTTGCTAATATGCAGACACTTGTCCCCAAACATGAACTGTCAGGATTGGTTTTGAACTTCAGAACTTTGGGGAAAACTTCAATGTGTACAACCACAACCGAATTTTCCTGAAGTGTCGAACTACCGAACCACTTGGGAGATCCAATGACCCACCTTCTCTCGATGATCTATGGTGTAGATACACTCCAGGTCTTAAGAGATTCAGGGATTTTTCCTCCTTTTTGTTAAAGACTTAAAAATTGTCGAAGCAACGAAGTCCAAAGTACTTGAGGGGTTAACCATCGTTCTCCTTTTCCCAAATATGACGGTTGTGAAGGATTTGAACCATTCCCAAACAGATCTTGTTTGTTCTTCTTATCATAAACAAACATTTCTCTTCTTTGGGTTTGAAACTTAAAGAGGTCTCCTACGCACTCCTTGTGATTCAAATTTGACCCTGTTGGACATATTGTCATTTATGTCAATAGTCAATGACACACATGAATCTTATAAGGGAAAGCGCATTGTAGAAATATAATCAAAAACAAAATCCACATGGGACAAACTAGGACTGTTGGATATATAAGCCCCACATCAAGGGCAGGGATTGATTGAGGAGCGTGAAGGAAGAATTACACAATGTGTTATTTCCAATCCCATAAATAGTTTATATCATTAGATCTCATCGAATCAAAGATCGAAGAATGTGGTTGATCCACCAACAATCACACAACTTCAATTGTGGCATTTGGGCGATGGGCTAAACCATGCGCAAGTTATGGTTCCACAATCTACACCGACCATCGATGGTCACTCGCCAATAAAATCTATAGTTGGCATTCCTTCCACTACCAAACGAGCAGTTTCCATTATGGAACTCGATGATAGTTTTAAGCAGCTTTCTATTTCAAGACCCCACAATCATCCTTGATCGTTGATCTACTCCAATATAATTCTCGATCGTTGGATCAAGTTGAGTGGAAGGACAAAGTAAGTTATAAAGAAGGACAGAGTTCTAAATTCTCGAAGTAAAAATGAATCGTTCACTCACCTATAGATTATCTAATTTCCCCCATATCTCGATGAAGAGGTTTGGAGAGACATAGTAGTTTAGTCATCCCAATTAGACTATAGTCTCATGTAGCATGGGGAAAAGTTAGCTAAACCCAATGTTATAATTTGAAGTTGACTTGGAAGCGTAAAACATAACTCACTAGAGGATTAGAGTGCTTGAGGTTGAGTTAGGAGTTGAACCTAAGGGTTAACTTAACTCAACAAAGAAATAGAAAGAGGTATAAAGGAAATCCTAGGCCACACCTCTCATTCATCTTAGATTTCTATGCATTTTTCTATTGGGATCTTGAGCACACAGTTTTGAGGGTTTTGAGAATACAAACCCTAGAGAACAACTCAGTGGTGAATGAATCCACCCATCTTGTTTGAATCTTGGTATCGAGGATGCAGTACTCCTCCCACACCATTCTGTAGCATTACCAGGTACCATCACTCATCTAGGAGAGTAGCAGTTCATACCCTTGAGGGCTTCTAGCAAGGGGGAATATCATTGTTTGGAGAGAAGTTCGATCAAGGTGATTGAGAAGGCTTTTGGACATTCTATCACCTGGGTATTTCTTATAGGTCCTTGATCATCAAATCTAGTGTATTTTGCAAGGATTACTATTGACGTATAATTATCTATATATTTGGCACGTTTTGGAGAGAAGGAGGGCACTACAGTGATTCAGATCTACTCAATTTAGAGGGGTTATACTTCAGATCTGACCCTGAGACTTCACCTAATGATTTGAATTGAACTGATCTATCTTTATAGGGAGTTTCAAGATATTTGGAGGCCTCTTTCATCATGGCTGAAATATTGATCTTAACAGTATTCAGGAGGGTGCAATCTTGATTGTGGATTCAACAGTTTGGAGGAGCGTATCTTGGCATCTGGACTTGAGACTTTAGGGAGGGATTCTACTTGCCTTGATCTATCATTCTATAGATTTTGGAGCCATTTGGATACTTCCTTTAGCTCGGATGAAACTTGGGTCTTCTCATCTCTTCAGGAGGATGTGCCATCAACCAAGGGGGGTTTGGGACTTGAACCTTGTTCTTCCTATATTGAACTTCATTGTATATCCAGCCTTTGGAGGATTGCATCTTACTATCGGTAGCATTTTGTAGCAACTCATATCTTATCTATTGGAGCTATCTGATGTTATTCTATATCTTCATCGTTATTGTATTAGGTTCTTTGTTATTATATCAATAAAGGTCAGATCTATGTTGTTTGGTTCCATATCTTGTGTTATCTTGCATCTCCATTGTTATCTTTAGATCTAAGCTTAATAAATGAAATATAAGCCATAAAACCATACCAAGAAGGAAACTTGCAAACAAACACACATACACAAGAAAATCAGTGGTCAGTTAGTGTTCCAAATGAAAAAATTGGCTTGGGAACATTAGTGGTATTAGAGCTCTGATCCCCCCATCCTGTGAGGAAGAGGCTAAAATGGAGGGATCAGGTGAGGGCATTGAGCCACAAATGATAGTAGGGATTTCTAGGGACCTACAATGTTCCACAAAAGTATCACAGAGTGACCTTGTTCATCACCTACAAGACATCCATGAGGTAACACATAGGGGACATGCCGAAATATCATAGACCTTGAAAAAGGTAAGTGACAACAAATAAATGATATCATTTCTTCTGATGCAGATGAATCATGGTGGTAAGGATCCAAAAACTTATGACAATAAAGAGGCTAGTGGTTCTCAGGGAGGATATAGACATCAATCGAAGCACATTCCCCACTATCACACTGAGGGTCAAAGTAATGGGTGAGGTGCACCACAGGGACAAACACATAGCAAGACCACCCATAGGCACTATCTTCATTCATTCTTGGATGATCAGCCACAACCAGGCTACCAAGACGAATTTGACAACAACTTTGATCAATATGCCAGGGAGTACAACTCACTAAGCATTCGAGTTCAAAGACAAATCACCTTGGATCAGTATTATGGACTCAAATTTAGAGGAAAAATGTAGAGGCCATACCACAAGAACAACTATGATATAGAGTGCAGAGCTGGAAATATGGAAATTCCCTATTTTGATGGTTCGACCAAGATGACTGCACAAGCGTGGGTGCAAAAACTAGATACTTACCTGCAGCTTAACCCCATGAGAGAGATGGATGCCATCAAGTTTTTCACCATGTACTTGGAGGGGAAAGCTCATGACTGGTGGTACCATGGGTTGAGTACACTTGGCCACAATCATATAGTGGCTTACATAAAGTTTACACAAAGTCTTATTGACATGCTTGATTAGGAGGATCTAGAGCTACACTTCAAGGAGCTCACCCAACTCAGGCATACAGGATCATCAAAATTATTTATTGAGGAATTTCATAGGTTATCATTTATGGTGCAGGATGTATCTCAGTCAAGGCTCATGATGTTGTTCACAAAAGGGTTGATGGAACCCTTAAAGGGTTGGGTCAAGTATTTCAATCCTACCAACTTACAGAATGCCATATGGAGGATGAGAGATATAGGTCTAGCAACAAAATCTAAGTTTATGCCTAGACCACCTCTAAACACTGGATGAAGAGACCAAACACGTCCAATCAATCCAGGAGGAAGAGATCCAAGGGGTGTTGACAGGGGAAGAGGTAGGATGGATGAGAAAACTAGAAGAGAACTGAGAAGAAAGAAACTATGCTACACATGAAAAGAGCCATGGGACCCATACCACAAGTTTATGGGTTGTGGCAAGGATCATTGCATTGAGGTGACATTATATAATGAGGAGGATGAGAATTTCAGCCACATATAGAAAATAGAGGCAAGCACCACTGAAACTACAGAAGAGGAGGCTACAGGTCATGATGGTGTAACAAAGAAGAAGGCTACTTTGGAATCTATCAGTGCAGTACCCAAGTACAACATCTTCAGGATTAGAGGACTATTGAAGGGGAAAAGGGTTTTAGTTCTCATTGATTAGGGTGCTTCTCACAACTTCATTGACTCAACACTGCTACAGAGGAGGCACGTACCCACAATTGAATTTGAAGGATTCAAGGTGGAGGTAGCAGGAGGAAGCACCATGCCATGTAATAGGTATATTCCTCAGATGAAGCTTACATTGGGTAGGCATGACTTAGCACAAGACTTCTATGTGATGAAACTTCCTGATACAAACATCATACTTGGATTTTAGTGGCTTATCGCATTGGGAACTATCACCATGAACTACAAGACTATGGAGATGTCATTCACAGAGGAGAGTGGGAGAAAGATAGTTCTCAGGGGCATGTCTGGAAACACAACTAGAGTAGTTACAACAAAGCATATGGAGGCCATTTTCAGAAGAGAGGAGATTGTATATGCTACAGAGTGTAAGATCTTGGTACATGTGGACAAGAAAGGAAAGGTTCACTATGCACTAGATATTCAGAGGATCGTTGACAAACATAGAAAGGTGTTTGGACCCATTCCACCTAAAGTGCCACCAGATAGGGGGTTTGAGCATATCATAGAGATAGAAGAGGGGGAAAAAATAGTCATCACCACTCCCTACAGACACTCAAAGAAGTAAAAAGATGAGATAGAGAAGGTCATCAAAGAACTGTTAGACATGGGTCACATTAGACCAAGTTCCATCCCTTTTGAATCCTCAATGGTACTGGTCAAGAATAAGGATAGAACCATGCACATGTGAATTCATTTTAGGGCATTAAACAAAAATACTATAAAATAGGTATCCCATTCCAAGGATTGATGAGTTATTGGACGAACTCCATGGGGTTGTTTACTTCACCAAGATTGGCATGCACTCTGGTTATCATTAGATCAAAATGAGGGAGCAGGACATCCCCAAAACTATCGTCATGTGTCACTATGGCCACTATGAATTCCTAGTGATACCATTTGGATTGACCAATGTGCCAACCACATTTTAATCATGCATGAATCATGTGCTCAACAAGAAGTTGAGGAAATGCCTTTTGGTGTTTTTTGATGACTTGTTGATCCATAGAAATACTTGGGAGGAACACCTTCAACATATGGAACATATTTTAAGTATCATGGAGGACCAATCCTTGTATTCCAAGGAGTCCAAATGTGAATTTGGGATGACAAAGGTCCTCTACTTGGGGCACATCATTGGAGTAAAGGAGGTACAAGTACAACAAGAGAAGATTCGAGGCATGCTTGAATGGACCACACCTAAGACTCTTACAGAGTTGGGGGGATTTCTTGGAATTTGTAGTTATTATAGGAGGTTTGTCAAGGGGTTCTAACAAATTTGTGCACCCTTGACATATTTGACCAAGAAAGGAGCTTTTAGATGGAGTGAAGAGGCATAGTCTACATTTGACAAGATGGAAAAGGTAATGAGCACCAACCAAGTTTTAGCCTTGCCATATTTCGGCCAACCCTTCACATTGGAGTTTGATGCATCCAAAGAGGGCATTGGAGCCATACTGTTGCAAAATAGGAACCCACAATCCTATGAGAGCCAAAAATTGAGGGGCCCTGAGATTCTTTACACTATATAAGATCAAGAAATGCGGCTATCATGCAGGCCTTGGCCAAATTTAGGTAATACATGGTAGGGGAAATATTTGTAGTGATATCAGATTAGAACATTCTTAAGTACTTCTTGCAACATAAGGACTTAAATGAGAGACAACAAAAGTGGGTCAGCAAGATATAGGCATATGATTTTGACATTGAATTTTTCAAGGGGAAGAATAACATAGTTGCAGATGCATTATCCAAAAGGCCATCAGTTTATGCCATGACCAATATTTCAGTTGATTGGAAGGCCCACCTTTTGGTGGAATACTCCAAAAACTAGTTTTCTTGTGATTTTATGGATGGGAAAATACAAGATGACAACTTCAGAGTCATAGATGACATCATCTACTACAAGGGATGAATTTTCTTGGTTTTTGATTGAGCCTTCAAGGCCAAGATACTACAAGCATGTCATGATTCACTAGTCGCAATGTACCAATGCATTGTCAAAACATATAGACATGTACAAGAAATGTTTTCATGGAGGGGTCTCAAAGAAGATGTAGTGTGACACATCAAAGAGTGCACTACTTTCAATGAAAACAAGGATGAGCATACACATCCAGTAGGATTGTTACAACCTTTACCCATTCCAGATCACAAATGAGAGATCATCTCCATAGACTTCATCACGGGATTTCCAAGAGCACAGGGGAAAGAATGTAGTTTTGTGGTGGTGGATAGGTTAACTAAGTTTTCACACATATTCTCCATTTTCTCACACTTCAAGGCAACACAGGTGGCATGTTTGTTCTTCATGGAGATCTTCAGGCTACACGGGTTGGCCAAGACTATTCTTAGTGACAGGGATAGCAAATTTATGAGCACCTTTTGGTAGGATTTATTCAGGTTGTTTGGTATGGATTTGACCCCTAGCACCATTTACTACCCTCAGAATGATGGGCAGACTAAAATAGTCAACAAGTGGGTGGAAGGCTACCTCATAAATTATGTAGCAGGGTAGCAGAACGAATGGGTTAGATGGCTACACCTGGGAGAATACTATTACAACACCACTCATCACATTTCCATCGGTATGAATCCATTTAGGGCCTTGTACAATTATGAACCTCTCTCCTTAGTAGATATTTCCTTTGGTGATAGAAGAGCTCCTATGGTACAGGATTGGGCGCAACAGAGTCAAGACATACTCAGGGAATTGAAAGATCATCTCCAAAGGGCACAAAATGAGCAAAAGGTCCAGGCGGAAAAGCATAGCGTAGAGTGCACATTTGAGGTTTGTGACTTAGTATACTTAAGGATCCAACCGTATAAGCATGATTCTATCAAAAGAAGATGAGAAAATAAGCTCCAACCCCAATTTTTTTGGACCCTACAGGATCATCAGGAAGGTAGGGATCATGGCTTATGAATTTGAGCTTCCACATGGTAGCAAAATTCAAAATGTCTTCCATGTTTCATGCTTGAAGAGGGCCATCAGCCAACACATAAACCCACTGGAGGTACTACCACCTTTAGATGAAGAGGGGAAGTTGGTACTAACGCCGAAAGAAATACTAGAAGTTTAGGAGAAGAAAATCCGAAGGAGAAACATCAAGGAATTCTTGGTCAAGTGGAAGGATCTGCCTATTAAGGATGCTACGTGGGAGAGTAAATAGGTGATAAATGATATAGGTTCAAAATTGCTTGTGGACAAGCAATTTCTAGCAGAGGAGACTGAAATTTCCCCCACCTCTTGAGGAAGAGGTTTGGAGAGACTTAGTAGTCTAATCATCCCCACTAGACTATAGTCTCATGCAGCATGGGGAAAAGTCAGCTAAACCCAATGTTATAATTTGAAGTTGACTTGGAAGGGTAAAAAGTAACTCATTGGAGGATTAGAGCAGTTGAGATTGAGTTAGGAGTTCAACCTAAGGGTTAACTTAACTCAACATAGGAATAGAAAGAGTTATAAAGGAAATCCTAGGGCACACCTCTCATTCATATTGGATTGTTATGCATTTTTCCATTGGGCTCTTGAGAACACAGTTTTGAGGGTTTTGAGAATACAAACCCTAGAGAAAAAATCAGTGGCGAAAGACTCCACCCATATTATTCAAAGCTTGGTCTTAGGGATGCAATACTCCTCCCACAACATTCTGTAGCATTCACAAGTACCATCACTCATCTAGGATAGCAAGAGGTCATACCCTTGATGTTTTCCATCAAGGGGACACATCATTCATTGGAGAGAAGTTCAATCTAGGTGATTGACAAGGATTTTTGAGATTCTAGCACCTGGTTATTTCTTGTAGGGCCTTGATCATAATATCTATTGTATTTTGAGAGGGTTACTATTGCTCGATAATTATCTAGAGCTTTGGCACGTTTTGGAGGGAAGAAGGGTGCTACTGTGATTCATATCTACTTAGTTTGGAGGGGTTATACTTAAGATTTCACCCTAAGACTTCACCTAGTGATTTACAGTGACCCGATCTATCTTTCTAGGGAGTTTCAAGGTATTTGGAGGCCTCTTTCATCAGGGCTGAAATATTGACCTTAATAATATTCAGGAGGGCGCAGTCTTGATTGTGGATTCAACAATTTGGAGGAGCATATCTTGTCATCTAGACTTGGGACTTCAGGGAGGGCATCTAGTTGCCTTGATCTATCATTATATGGATTATGGATCCATTTGCTTTAGCTAGGTTGGAACTTGGGTATTCTCATCTCTTTAGGAGGACGTTCCATCAACCAAGGGTGGTTTGGGACTTGACCCTAGTTCTTCTTGTATTGACCTTCAATATATATCTAACATTTGGAGGCTTGCATCTTATTATCAGGAGCATTTTGTAGCATCTCATATCTTATCTATTGGAGCTATCTGATGTTATTCCATATTTGCATCCTTCTTGTATCAGGTTCTTTCTTATTATATCAATAAAGGTCAGATCTATGTTGTTTGGTTACATATCTTGTGTTATCTTGCATCTCCATTGTTATCTTCAGATCTAATCTTAATAAATGAAATATAAACACTAAAATCGTACCAAGAAGGAAACCTGCAAACAAACACACATACATAAGCAAATCAGTGGTCAGTTAGTGTTCCAAGAGAAAAAAGTTGCTTCGAAACATTAAAGATTAATTCATGGTCATCAATTTTTTCGAGAGCTATGGAAAAGCCATGATCACCCGACTAATAGAAGAATGAATAATGACCGTTCAATCTATTTTAGGGAAATATACACTGGGAGGTTTAATGATTGCAAATACTAGAATTCGCAAAAGCCGAAGTTTCGAAGTAAATGAGAGCCATCCATATCAACCATAGATTAAGTCATAAACACTAGATTAAGCAGTAAAAGAGTGAGTAAGGATTTGATCCAGACCATTGATTTGGTTATGGGAATCATGCCATCCATCGGATCAACTCCTATGAGAGGTAACCATTTCACGAAATTCAAAACTCTAGAAGATTAGATGATTGTTAAAGAAAAATCGTCAAACACCGAAATCTAGTGAATTAGGTTCTAGCCCCCAGTCATGGGTTATGAACACATAAGCCATAAGGCACTAGGAACATCACTTATATAATAAGACCATGGTTTTCTACACATGGTCACATGTAAATGGTTTGAAGGAAGTGCCTCTACAGAAATTATTTTTGCAATATTTGCAAAGACATGAAATTAAGTTAAATGAAATTGATCCTATGATCGATTAATGAAAAAAAAATTCATTAAATTGAAAAGGATTCTCGATAATATTTGAATAAATAAAAACAAATCATATTATTATTAATGAAGAGGTGTGATGGTCCAAACAAAGGGACACAATGTTTCATAGCTCACACTAGTTGAAAGAGTATAAAAACAAGAAAGAGTGGTGAGAATAAAGTGTCTCTACAGTTGATATCAGATGATAAAAAGAAGAAGTATATTCCAAGAAGGAAAACTAAAGATACTTATGTAGTGAGGGGGGAAGGGAGGAGCATGGAAGGATTCACATCCTTACTAAGAAAATTGTAAAATACAAGTGAGTTGGAGCTTCCTAGGGTTGGTTACCTAAATAAAAGAGAGGTTGTCCTTCCTAAGGTTGGTGCCCTAAAGTCGAGGGAGTTGGTGTTTCCTAGGGTTGGTGCCCTAAATAATGGTTTTGGTGTCTCCTAGAGTTGGGGATATAAAAGGCATTTGTTTCCTTCACTATTCTTTATACAAAATTGTACTTCATGTTGAATATATTTATATAACTCATTTTGCATACAATTCATTTTTTCTTTATTGTGGTAATCAATAAAATATAAAAAGTACCTGCTAATTGTTAAAAAGGGGTAATATTGATTCATTCCCCCCTCTCAGTATTCCAACAATTCATATCAGAGTAGGTGCCTTCATTACAGTCTAATAACTGGAAGGTAGATCCTGAATATGGATCAACAAGAAGGAATGTATAACAACAAAGCACTGTTGTTCAATGGAGGAGGCTATGCTCTATGGAAAATAATAATGAAAAACTTATTTTTGGATCTTGGTTTTGATATTTGGAAATATTTTGTAGATGGTTACACTACACCAACTGCTCCACCCAGAGGCGTTGTAGGTAATAAAATATGTAATGACAACTCAAGAAAAACTATCTAAATTCTATGAGGGTTGACTAATTATATATCTGTGAAGGTTATACATTGTAAATCAGCCAAAGAAATCTGGGACAAGTTGGATATTGTATATGAATGATATGACAAAGTCAAGGAAGCCAAACTACAAACCTATAGAACTTAGTTTGAAAATATAAAAATGAAAGAAGAAGGAAATATTGTTGAGTACCTTCATAGGGTAGATGAAGTGGTTAATTTAATCAGAGCATCAAGAGAAGAAATTAAAGATAAACTTATTGTGAAAAAATTACTAAGGTCATTACCTATGTTATATGATGCAAAGATTTCTACAATTGAATATAGAACTGATCTGAACACACTTACAGTTGATCAACTTCATGGAATTTTTAGAACGTATGAAATGAGAACAAGGAATGATAAATTAACAAAATATGAAACAACCTTTAAACCCTATAAAACAAACATGAGGAAGAAGAAAAACACCAATGATAAGTTATCAAATATATCAGATGTAGAAGAGGCCAACTTTATAAAGAAACTCCAGAATGGATTTGAAAAATATAAAGAAAATTTACCTTTCAAATGTTTCAACCGTGGCAAAATTGGACACTTTGCTAACAAATGTCCCTATCCCAAGAAGGAGGAAAATGATGAAGAAGTTCATAACCAGAAAAACCCATACAAGCAGAAATTTTATAAGAAAAAGAAAAACTTCTAATCCAACGAAGAAAACATATCTTCAGACATGGGTGAAGACAAAAATTCAGATCTTTTGTTTATGGGAATGAAAACTCAAGATGATAAACATTCATAAGATGAATAAGAAGTAAACTTTGAAGAATAAGGAAACTTCGAAGAAGAAATCCTTAGTGTAATTGAAGAACTAGGAAAAACTAAGAAACAAAACAGTGTACTAAGAAGAAAGCTTCTGGAGATTAAAGAAGCTACTAAATCAAGAGAGAGGGAAGCTTCCAAAACCATCAAGGAGTCAGAACAGACCATTAGTGATTTCAGTTATCGAATCCTAGAAGGTAATAAAACTGAAGAATTCATTTTAAAATAACTTATTCATAAAAAAACAAACATGTGAGAAACTAGAAGCTAATATTATGCTGGTAAAATGTGAACTTGAGAAAGAAAAGAAGAGATAAAACTTTGGAAATATTTCTAAAATCTTGGATGAAATTCTCAGTAGTAAAAGGTCACCAAATGACAAGACTGGTTTGGGATACACCCAAGACTCAACTTCTACATCACAAGGATATGCCAAAAGACCAATTAGTTATGTAGACTTAGTCATAAAAAAACAAACATGTGAGAAACTAGAAGCTGAGATTATGCTGGTAAAACATGAACTTGAGAAAGAAAAGAAGAGATCAAACTTTGGAAATATTTCAAAAATCTTGGATGAAATTCTCAATAGTAAAAGGTCACCAAACAAGAAGACTGGTTTGGGATACACCCAAAACTCAACTTCTACATCACAAGGATATGCCAAAAGACCAATTAGTTATGTAGATGCTCTGAAGGGCTCCTTAAAAAGAGAAGATAATAAGGAAAATATGATATCATTTAACATTGTTCCACATAAATAGAAATAAATATTCTCCACTAAAGTAAAAAATGATAGGAAAAATACAATCACCAGAAGGAATACCCCTAATAAATATCTATTCATTAGATATTGTTACTCTTGCAATAATTTTGGATACAAGGTAGTACACTGCAAAGATTATGGACAATACAATAATATAAATGTCCAAAGATATAAGAAAAACATGTACAATAAAGAAAAGAGAAACTCTAAATCATTTTCTCCTTCGCAATATTTCAATAGTGAATTCCAAAAATGTAACAAGTATTGTCATAAAACACGTGATTGTAGATTTCCAAAATATGATAAAAAGACAAATATTCCCCATAATAAAAAAGAATAGAGGAAAAATCAAATAGAGTGCAATGTAGCATCATATGCGAAAAATCAAGAGTGTCAGTGGTATATAGACAATGGATGTTCCAAACACATGACTAGAGAACAAAGTCAATTTCTCAAGTTAAATAAATAGGGAAAAGGAAAAGTAACTTTTGGAGATAATATGTTAGCCAAGATATTGGGAAAATGCACTCTTAGTTTAGGAAATAATAAAACCAAAGAGATGTACTTTTGATAGAAAATCTCAAACCAAATCTTCTAAGTCTAAGTCAATTTTTGTGATCAGAATCACATACTTACTTTTGATTCTTAGAAATGTGAAATAAAAAAAGGGCACTAGAAAGATAGTGGCAGTTGCACCAAGAACATCTAGCAATGTGTACATCCTCGATATAAAAGAAGAAGAAACATGTTTCTTAAGACAAGTATATGGAATTTGGATACGACATAGAAGGTTGGGACATTTAACTTTTGACAACTTGATTAAAGACAATGAAAAAGAGGCAGTTAGGGACCTTCCAAAAGTGATTAAGCCATATGATCCTATTTGTAAACATTGTCAAATAGGAAAGAAAACAAGAGTTAGGTTCAAAACAAAAGAGAATTCCACAACTAAACCATTAGATATTATTCACACAAAAAGATGTGGACCTACCGGAACCAAAATCACTTATGGTGAACATTATTTTATGTTGATTATTGATGATTACACAAGATTGACCTAGGTTTTCTTTTTAAAAGAAGAATTAGAAGCCTTTAAGAAATTTGAAATATATAATCTCTTGTAGAAAATGAAACAGATCTAAAAATTAAGTGTCTAAGATTAGAAAATGGAGGAGAATTCACCTCTAAAGAGTTCACTCAATTCTGTGAAAACCATGGTATCAAAAGACAATTTTCATCTTCCATGAATCCTCAACAGAAATGTGTGGTATAAAGGAAAAATAGAACAGTTCAAGAAGTTGCAAGAACAATGTTAAATGAAGTTCCAAACAGATTTTGGAGAGATGAAGTCCACACAACAATTCAAACACTTAATAGAGCTCAGTTGAGATCCAATCCTTAAAAAAACCCTTATGAACTATGGTTTGGGAGGCCAGCCTTTGTAAAATACTTTAAAATTTTTGGAAGTAAATGTTACACAAAGAATGATGAAGATAACCTAGGAACTTTTGACCCAAGGTTTGATGAAGTAATATTATTAGGATACTCGTTGAATAAAAAGGCATACAAATGTTTTAATCTCAAACTACTAAAAATAGTGGAAAGTTCAAATGTAAAAATAGATGATCTAATAAAGGGCATATCCCAAGGCTTTGATAAAAAATCTCAACAAAAAGATGAGGATATAAAATCTCAACAAGAGAATGATGATGTAGAATCTTAGGAAGAAGATGATGATGAAACATAGGAAAATGAACCTCACACTGATGAAGAAGACAATAAAGAAACTCCTTTACCAAGAGCTCCATCAAAAAGAGTTCACGAGAATTATCCTAAACTCCATATCATTGGAGATAAAAGTGCAGGAGTGGAAACAAGAAGGAAACTAGATTTTGACTCAGAACAAGCAATGCTATCCCTAATTGAACCTAACTCAGTTAAAGAAGTTGTCAAAAGTAAGGATTGGATAAAATAAATGAATGAAGAACTAGATCAAATAGAGAAAAGTCAGACTTGGGAACTATTTCCAAGACCCAAGAACAATAATGTGATAGGAACTAAGTGTTATTCAAGAACAAATTAAATGAAAATGGGGAAATAATGAAGAACAAAGACAGATTAGTCTGCAAAAGATATTCCCAAGTAGAAGGTATTGATTTTGAATAAAATTTGACTCCAGTAGTAAGACTTGAGGAAATCAGAATGTTCCTAACATTTGCATGCTTCATAAATTTCAAAGTCTATCAGATGGATGTCAAATTAACATTCCTTAATGGAACACTAGAAGAATAATTCTATGTTGAGGAACTAGAAGGTTTTATGTTCTCAGAAAACTATGACTATGTGTGAAAACAGAAAAAGGCTATGTATGGTCTTAAACAAGCCCCTAGAGCATGGTTCTCTATTGTTGATCAATATCTACAAAAACAAGGATACAAGAGAGGGACTACTAAAAACAACTTATATATCAAAATTGAGGATAAAAAAGTGATTGTTGTGGTACTATATGTAGACGACATGATATTTCGTAGTAATCTCACTACACTAAGCAGAAAATTTTCAACCAAAATGCAAGAAGAGTTTGAAATGTCTATGTTGTGAGAATTGTCATTCTTCTTAGGTTTACAAGTAAATAAAAAAAAAATAGAATATTTGTTTCACAAAAAAAAATATCAAGGAAATGTTGAAGAAATTCCAAATGGAAGACAACAAACCTATGGGTACTCCAATGGTCACTGGATGTAAACTAAGTCTAGAAGATGACTCACCAAAAGTAGACCAAACAATGTATAGATCTATGATTGGAAGTTTTCTCTATTCAACAAAAACAATACCTGACATCATGCAGGTTGTAGGGTTCCTGAGGATATTTCAATATACACCTAAAGAAACCCACTTACAAGTAGTAAACATAATATTCAGATACCTTCAAGGCACCCTAGAACTAGGATTATGGTATCCAAAAGATAAATACTTCAATCTAACTGCATATACTGGTACAGATTGGGTAGGTAACATAGATGATAGGAAAACAACCAGTGGAGGATATTTTTTCTCAGGAAAATTTTTGGTAGCATGGTCAAGAAAGAAAAAAACACCCACATCACTCTCTACAACAAAGGCATAATAAATTATTGTTGCATCTTGTTGCACACAAGTTATTTGGATGAATCAAACTCTAGAAGACCTACAAATAAAATATAATGATCCTATTATTATTAACTGTGACAACATCGGTGCCACAAGTATCTCTAAAAGCCCATTCATGCATTCGAAAAGAAAACATATCCCAATTAAATACCATTTCCTAAGATATCAGGTCACCCAAAAAATAGTTAAAATAATATATCTAGACACCAAAGAACAAATTGGAAACATTTTCACAATACCTCTTCCTAGGAGTACTTTTGAAAATGTCTGACATAAATTAGGAGTAATTCAAAAGCCTCAATAAAAATCGAATGGTCAGGGGGAGAAACCATTTCCCATTGATGTCAAAGGGGGAGAGTAACTTCATAGAGAAAAGCATCATCACAGGGGGAGTTTGTATGAAGTTAGAGTGTTTCCGTCAATGAAAAATGGGGAGATTGTTGGACATATTGTCATTGATTTCAACAGCTGATGACACACATGAAGCTCAGAAGGGAAAGTGCATTGCAGAAACATGATCAGGATCAAAATCCCCATAGGACAAACCAGGAATGTTGGATAGCAAGGGCTAGATGATGAGAAGGGATTGATTGCAGAGCACTAAGGGATAATTAAACAACAAGTTATTTTCAATCCCACAACTAGTCTAGACAATCAAATATCATCGATTCAAAGATTGACGACTATGGTTGATCCACCAACAATCGTAAAACTTCAACTGCCAATTTTGGGTGAAGGACTAAACCACACTCAAGATATGGTTACACAATATACACCGACCATCAATGGTCACCCACCAATAAAATCTACAATTGCCATACGTTCCACTGCCAAATGAGTAGTTTCTAATGCAGAACTCGACGATATTTTTAAATGTCATGTTAGTTGAGGACCCTGCAATCACCCCTGATCATTGATATGCTCCAAGATCATTCTCGACCCTTGGTTAAAGTTGAGTGGAAGAAAAAAGTAAGTCATAAATAAGGAATAAGTTATGAATTCTCGAAGTAAACAAGAACTATTCACTCACCTGTAGATTAATTCATGGTCATCAATTTGCTCAAAACCTCTCGACAAGCCAGGATCATCCAACTAATGAAAGAATGAATAATGACTGTCTGATTTGTTTCACGGAAATATACTCTAGGAGGTTTAATGATTGCAAATACTGGAAGTTGCAAAAGCCTAAGTTTCTAAGTAAATGAGATCCATCCATATCAACCATATATTAAGTCATAATTGTTGGATTAAGAATTAAAATAATGAGTAAGGATTGGATACTGACCGTTGATTTGGTTCTGGCAATCATGCCATCCATCAGATCCACCCGTGTGAGAGGTAACCATTTCAGGAAATTGAAAACTACAGAATATTAGATGATTTTCAAAGAAATCGTCGAACACCAAAAACTAGTGAGCTAGATTCTAGCCCCCAGTTATGGGTTATGAACACATAAGCCATAAGGCACTGGGAATATGGCTTAGACAATAAGCCCATGGTTTTGTGTAGATGGTCACATGTAAATGTTTTGAAGGAAGTGTGTCTACATAATTGATTTCTGCAATTTTTGCAAAGACATGAAATTAAGTTAAATGAAATCGATCCTATGATCAATTAATGAAAAACATTTTCATTAAATTGAAAAGGCTTCTCAATAAAATTTGAATGAATAAAAACAAACAATATTATTGTTAATGAAAAGGTGTGATGTTCCAAACAAAGGGACACAATGTTTCATATCTCACACCAGTTGAAAGAGTATATAAACAAGAAAGTGTGGTGAGAATAAAGTGTCTCTGCAGTCCAGATCAAAAGATAAAAATAAGAAGCAGATTCCAAGAAGGAAAACTTAAGATAGTTATGTAGTGAGGGTGGAAGGAAGGAGCATGGAATGATTGATATCCTTACTAAGCAAATTGTAAAATACAAGGGCATTGGAGCTTCCTAGTGTTAGTTCCCTAAATACAAGGGATTTGGTGCTTCCTAGGGTTGGTGACCTAAAGATGAGGAAGTTGGTGCTTCATATGGTTGGTTCCTTGAAGAAGAGGATTGGTGTCTCATAGAGTTGGTTCTCTAAAATGTATTGGTGTCCTTCAATATTCTTTATACAAACTTGTAATTTATGCTAAATATATTTATATAATTGATTTTCATACAATTCATTGTTGATTTATTGTGGTAATCAATAAAATGTAAAAAGTAACTACTAATTGTTAAAAATGGGTAATACTGATTCACCCCCCCGCTCAGTATTCCAGTAGACCTATCCAAGATCGCAATTTACTTGAACAGATGTTAAATTGTGAAATTTTCACCACTTAGATGATTTCTCCATATTTTATAAGAATTTTCACAACAGAATTGGGGCTTTTCCCCAATTTTCCCACAAGTGACTCAATAAACTTTCTTGGCCCATCCAGTATCAGGGTTGGAAATTGTAGGTCTGTTACCATAATGTAACATACCCAACCTTAAAACCCACTGGGCTATGCCATATAGAAACTCTTGTGGAACTGTATAAATTGTAATTTCCCCATACCACCTAGGCTAGGGCCATGCCACTCCATAAAAAAAAAACTTCATTTATATATATATAAACAAACAAATGCATTCTTCCAATATATAGATTCATGTGGAAATAACAATAAACATGTACATGCATCATACAAAGGTAATACCAATTAATATAACGCATGTATAAATACACAACATGCAAATTAATGCTTATCTTTTATAGAATACCACCAACTAAGTGAATACCTTCCATGATCATCCTAGGCTTATACCACACTTCTCATAACTCTCAATAGTGGGTCACCCCTGAGCTGGGACTAAACTCCACCTAGGTAAAGGGATTCCTATCTAGGTTGAGACAATATAGACAACAAGAAGGGTTTCATCCCAGGAGCCAACTCAAACTAACATCCTACAAAATACCATTCCCCACATGCTTGTCCCACCCCAGGAAGTGCGCCCCTTCTCTAATCAACAATCCTTTAGCTACCCAACTCCCCTTCAAGAGCTTCCAGAACAAGCTAGATAGGAATTCTCAGAGCACTGTAGCTGCAGTTGGGCTCCCTCAGGAAATCATTTTCCCAACAATTCTCTCACATGGAGACAATTTCTCATGGGATTGAAAACCCGACTCTTCAATCGACAGGCCTAACAAGTTACCTCATCAATCCCATGGGATTGACAACCTATTTGTTCAGTCCCATGGGACTGACAACCCATTTCTTCATTTCAATGCTTAAGTCAACCAGTTACAGGTAATGGTGAATAATAACTTTGAGGGCATGGAAACAAATGTTTCTCATAATAGAATTTGTTGCATTGGATGAGGTAGGTACATGTGCATTGTGTATCCCATGAGGAATACTATTTATTGTTGATAAAATGAAAGGTACATGTAACTGATTAGTATGTGAAGGATCTAGGAGTGTGTGAATGACGCATAGGTTGACTCATGGAGAGAATTCTAGAGTGCATGACTGGTGCAATGAGTCTCCCGACTCTGTGAAAGTGAAACGGGTTTAATTCCCCTACACTTATTTTCATTCTCCCTTGATGACACATGGATCTCAAGGAGATCATTTATCTCCAGTTGGGATTCATTATCTTTCCCATGAAAACTTAGGATAAAATAATTATCCTCACCATAGTCTTTAGGAATAATATTATAATATTCCTTTGGCAATAAGCCCTCTAGATTATCCCCCTTTATATTTCCTTATCCCCTCCCTTTCCCTTCCCATTTGAGTTTAGTTAACCATACTCTTTTATCATGGTTGTTATACACACAATGATGCTTTATATTAATGATATGAGTGTTTACTTATACAAAAATAGGCTCACTAGCCTTTATCATATTGGCTCTTCAATCTAATCATCACATAATCCTCCTATCTTATAATCACACGGCTCACCCACCTATAAAACATATTTAGAATTAAACTGGGGCTTGGTCTTGGGGTATTACAATTCCATATATTTATCATGCATAATATAAGTGATGAACCATTTATTTATCAATGTTAACTCAAGGGATGTACCATTTGTTTATCAGGGATAACCCAAGGAATGTGCCATTCATTTATGAGGGTCTCTCTAGCACATGTAGCTAGGAATATCTCAGCTGGGAACTCAAGGGAAACTACTGCTAGGAAAACTATCAACAAACCAATAATAACACTTTTTGTTTCAGTGCAACTCACATAGGAGTTCACTCTTTTGGCTTGAAAATTGGAATCTTCAGTTCTCCAACTCTAATTGATTCCAATTACACTCCATCTTTCTCTAGAATTCACCATTTTATGCTACATCAACCTCTAGATCTATTTTCTTTCCTTCTTCCTCACTCTAAACTTCTCTAACTCCCATTACTTCTTACCCATGTGGATTGTACTCAACCCCCATGTTCCGAATAAATTTGGGATGTGACTACTCACACGCATGCTCGTACATGCACTCAATGATTAGTTTTGAGAACACTCAATCAAATGGATTTCATCACTCACACCTAGCCTCTTACATGTATTCAATGATTGGATTTCGGGACACTCAATCATACATCATAAGGTTCACATATAATAATAGATTTATGAAAATAGTTAAATTGATATACATGGGTAATTCCCCATTGGACCCCTCTTGGAAGTTATCCTAGAAAATCCCTTCACATGTGGATTGATTCAACCCCCATCTCTTGTCCATGTTCCCTTAGAAGCTGAAAACACATTTTATTATTAAAAAATCGAAATACAATTGTCGTATTACATCATTATGGTGAAAATAAAGAATGGGTCTCCGCAATGAGGCCATGTTAGGTAACGAAATACAAAAGATACACTGAAATAAAGTGAGGAAAGAGGGAAAACCTCATGGGAAACCCCCCCCTCAAGGTACAATGTATGTTAAAAGAATAACTACACTTTCTAGGCAACTGCATCCTTCACTCAAAGATGACTTTATAGAGAATGGAACTTCTGCTCAGTGAAGGTCTTGGTCAAGATGTTTTTCACCTGTTCTACTGAAGGATAGAACTGTAAGTTGATGATCCCCTCGTGTACTAAGTCTTATATGTAGTGCATCTGGACATTGATGTGCTTCATTTGCTGCCTTTGAAATGGATCTTTGCGGAACTTCAAAGTGCTCTGGTTGTCACACCAAATGACGATCAACCGATGAAACAAAATTCCCAACTCAGTGAGAAAATGTTGTAGCCACATAGCTTGAATGGTTTTGTTAACTACCCCTTTTTACTCTACCTTGGCTGAAGATAGAGAAATGGCACCTTGCTTCTTTCTCGACCAATAGATAGGCCTAGAACCAATACTAAGTGAGTAACCAGATGTGGACTTGTGATCAGTGTTATTGCCAACCCAGTCGGAATAAGTAAACCCAATGAGATATAATGTAGACTCTGTTACATAATGAATCCCAAGGGTGATAATTCCTTCTACATATAGAAGGATATGCTTTGCAGATTTCCAATGTAGCTCATGTGGCTCCAACCAAGAGGGTATGGGTTAGGATGTAGAATTGTTTCCAACTTAAGTTTATTAACATTTTCTTCAGAAATAAGGTTTGCTTGAGATCCAGTATCAAATAAAGTGTCTATCTTAGTATGCTTTGAAACAACCCTTATGTGAAAAAGTTCAATTCTCGTTTTCTCTTGTTGAGCTACATTGACATTATTATTACTTGAAGAGCTAGTCCTTGCAATAGAACCATTACCTTGGTAACCCATGGCTGTGATCTTCATTTCATCACCCGAATCCAAACCTAAATCATGTTGAACAGTCATAGCAGTCTTTGACTTCCCTTTGTTGTTGTTGCCAAACTTTTTGGGTCTTCTTTCAGGATGAAGCTTCCAACAATGGTCTTCATCATGGCCATCTTTTGAACAATGTTTACATGTGAACTTTTCTCCCTCTTTCTTGACAACAACATTCTTCCTACCATTTCCCTTGAACTTCTTCTTTCCCTTGTCTCCATGGATGAACGTCTTCTTATTACTCTCATGAGTGTCGTTCCTTCCTCTTGCTTCCAAATGAGTAGCCTGTACACAAACTTCATCTAGATTCGAAGGATTAAACATGAGAATTGTATGTCTCAAATAACTATGTAAAGCTCCAATATATTTGAGAAATGTTTCCTGAGAAGACAAATCCACTCCCAAAACGAAATCTCTTCTCCTAAAATCCTGAGTAAATCTTTGCACACTCTGTCCTATAGCTTTTCTAAAATTTTTCCATTCCATAGTTGCCTTTTGTTTATATGCCAATGGATAAAATTGTTTTTTAATTGCGATAATGAAATCATTCCAAGAAATTAAAATTTTACCATGCTTTTTCATATCTTCCTGAGTCTTGGATTCCCACCAAATAAGTGCTGCACTATCCAATCTTAACGAAGCAAGCTGAACTTTGGTTTCATCATCTTGAATTTTTTTTATTCTACAATATACTTCAATTTGACGTATCCAATTATCTAACTTCTCAGCATTAACTTCTCCATTGTATATTGGCAATTCAAATTTTATATCAAGATTTAATGAAAGAATTTGCAAAGGAGTTTTACCATGCCCCTTTGGAGAATTTAGAAGAGGTCTTGAACTGGTAGAATAAGAAGAAGAATATGGAGGAGAGGGTGGTGGAGAAGCACCATTCCCTCCATTTCCTTCTGGATTTTTGTCACCACTGTTTCCCTTATTCCTTGAAGGGTTGGAGCCTTCACCCTACGAAAATATGTTCCTTTCCATCAAGATCTTCATCATCTCTCTCATCTCCATGATATCCTTTCTAAGATCTTCATCTTCAGCAGGAACACGTTCATGACTTTCTGCATGAGCCATGCTTGGTGAATGTCTCCCTGAAACTTGTGGTGATGGTTTATGCGTCCTCCTTGTCGGATGAGAACTTGGCTCCACAAGTTTACCTTCTCCTCTTGTGAGTTTCAACCTTGTGAGCATCATAAACAAAACTTGAAAACAATCAAGTCTTCAAAAACCAGTGCTCTGATACCAACTTGATCCAAAAATGAAGAAGACTTGAAATCTTGAAATTATTGCAATGTAAATGTTATGTGTTTAAAGAAAATGGATCAATTTTTCAACACATAAATTAAGGGATTACTCATGAAAAATACACATAGACAGCAGCATAATCAATGAACATAAGCACATAAACACAACAATTGATAAAGGAGTTCACCCCTCTCTTGGCCTACATCTCCTGGTCCATCTTCCAATGGATCATTATTATTAATTGCTCAAAAGTGCTCAAAAACATGCCTTACAATGCTCAAACTGACCAACCAACTGCTCCAATGGCTTCAAAGCGTCCAAAAACCCCTAGCTGGGCTTTTTCGGCACCTCAATCAGTTGAAAAATGAAGAAGTTAGGCCTCCTGGAAGTCCCCCCTTCAAGCTTGTTGTCTCTGCATCTACAAATTGCACCCTTGTCAAATGAACCTGGCACACATGCAATAAATAGCGTAAAAACCCAGCACTGGGCGCAACCGTGCCAATGGTGCAAACTGTAGGACGGTTATGGGCGTGCCAACCCCTAACTGCCTAGCACATGGGCACATGGGGAGTTACAATATGACCTCGGGCTTTAACCGTTGCCAACTATTTGAAACCAAACTTAAGCACCCTCTCCGCTACATGTGGTCACATGTATAACCCATATAATCGTGGCTTACAACACAAATCACCCGCCATTTTTAAAGATTCCATATGACATGGTCGTATGGGCTGTTGAAACATGCCATATGGCATAATACAAAAACCCCCACTCTATATGGCATGGTCACATATAAAATAATACGACCGTCGGTTGGGGCTAAGCCCCGGCCCGACCCCCCCGCCATATACAATAATATGCAAATTGAAATATAATAAAACACACATATATAATAAGAAACAATCAGTGGTGCAATGGTCGGGCGGATGTTGTGAAGACTTATGCGGTGGGGAGGTCCGGGGTTTGAACCCCACGGAATCCAATAATTTTACATACAAACCAAAAGCCAATAAAGGGGCACCACATTGCAGCCCATGATTGGTCCACATGGAACCCAATCACTTGCCCAAATAGTGCCACATCACCACATGTACGGTCGTACGGATCTTCCACGTCAGACTGTACGGACTATACAGTCAGCACCATTTTTTTTTGCCTGTTTGACTTTATGAAAAGATTGCAATATCTCTTGTTCTCGATGTCCGTTTGAGACAAAATGAGTTGTGTTGGGTTCAAAACGATGATGCCTACACTCTCGTCCAGTTTGAAGTGATTCCAAGCACTTTGAAATTTTGAGCAAAATTTGATCCCCTAATCAAGAGTTCTAAGGGAGTTGGTGACGAGAGTTCTAGATTTCAGTTCAGAGCACCATGAGTTTTGCAAGGGGTGTGTTGGTGATGAAAGTCACTCCTGGATTGCATCAGGAGCAGAGCCCGATGCCCATCAATTTTATGTCACGGTAGTTTTTAATGGGTGATCAAATGGGTAGAGACTCGGGAAGATATCACTCAAACTCAGGGACTGGGTCCGGCATGAGAGGAACAAAGGAGGTCTTGATCTAACTTCAGTCAGTGGGTTGATTTGAAAATGAGCAGGTTGAAGACTTGGTGGGAAGAGTGGACAAACTACCTCAGGCAACAGGCCTTTTAGTAATTTGTAGAAGAAAAACTCTGAATGCGAGATCCTCTGGTTTAGAGTTTCAAGAAACTGAAATGGGGGACTTGACTGGATTCTCCAATTCCAAGTCATTCAGTGCTAAGAAAATCACAGGGACCGATTAGAAACAATGCAACTTTTACAGTGATCAAACTCTACATCATCCTATAACAGTTACAACTCGACTAGATTCTCCAATTTCGAGCCGTTCTAATACAGTGTAAATAAAGACGTGAAAGAAAAATTGACATTCATAAGACAAGAAGTCTCAAGAGTCCAAACATAACCAGGAAAATAGTACTACATTAAATTTTGCCACCGGGAGCCTTGCTCAACCATCGATGCTTTACAAAATACAAAGACTGAGTCTATATACTCAGAAAATTCGCCTAACAGTGGCGTGCTCAGTCATCCACGACTTGGTGCCCTTTCAGCCGAATTCAGACGGGTATTCTTTGTTAGATGCCACCTTAACTATGCATGGCTCCTATAGGAGGAGTAGCTGAGCCATCAAGTGTCAGGCTAGTGTGTGCAGACTTCCTCCGACAGGTCGAAGACTCGGCATGGCTTCTTTAGAAAAATGGGTACACAGGACCCTCTCGAGTAGACCGCTTTCCAGATTATCCATACTTTGCACTTAATGCCCGAGGAGAAGTTTCAACCACCCCTTCTTGTCTTAATTTACTCTAGGCATAAACTAGGATCAAGGTCAGATCAGATGGCGCATGGAGAACATGATGATTCTTTTAGCAACTAGACTCGACACCTTTGGCCCTTTTTCATGGCTCCTTTCTTTCCCAAGTGACTATGGGCTACGACCCTATGTCTATTCCCAAAATTCTTTTGGTGTTCACAAATGGAATGAGTTAATCCTTGCTTATTCATATCTGCGATGAGTAAAATGCCGAGATGGACTAATTGGGTGCCACGCGTCCCTCTCAGATATGACGGACCTAAACTTACTTGGTGATGCTGCAGGCCCGGGTCCTTGACAGTCCCGGCACCTCGCACATCGGGAATATGACAGGCTATTCTTTTGTATTTCAAAGTCGCGATGGGAAAAAAGGTGAGGAGCCTAATCGTGCACCAGGTGTCTCCTGTGGATGAACGACTGAGGTTGCTTCGTGATACTGCGGGCCCGCCTCTGGGCACTTTTGGCACTCCGGGGTTCAGAGTTTCAGGATGTGAGATGATGAGGGACTTTCACCCTTCGAACTCCTGACTGTTGATATGCCGACTAGATCTCACACTATTTTTCGCGGGATCGGACAACCCAGATCAAGTCTCAGCATAAAGCAACTTTCTTTGAAATTATACATCGGTCAACTTGCTAGCCTCGATATTCCAATGACCGTTGATCTGGTCTTATGGATGGATCCGGGTTGCTGACATCGTAATTCCACTCGCCTGCTTGATTGGAAGCCTCAAAAAGAGATTTTTTCCATGCTGTGCTCGGGCGCTTCTCATGCGACTTGCAGACCCGAATACTTTTGCGCCTAGAACAAGAAATGTCGCTAATAGGGTGTACCTTGGGAAAGTACACCAAGACTACTTTTTCGAGCAGTGACAGTAGAGAAAAAGGGATACTTGATATTATACATTCAGATGTATGTGGCTCGATGTCTTCGGCATCGTTGACTGGATCCCTATACTATGTTGTATTTATTGATGACTTCTTTCAGAAATCCTGGATTTTCTTCATGAAGACAAAAAGACAGGTCTTCAGTCGGTTCCAAGAGTTGAAAGCTCTTGTGGAGAACCAGAAAGGGAAGAAAATCAGAGTCCTAAGATCGGACAATGGGCGTGAGTATACCTCCAAGGATTTTATGGAATTTTGTGTAGGAGAGGGCATCAGGAGGGAGTTGATTGTTGCTTACAAGCTGCAGAAGAATGGGGTTGCTGAGAGGAAGAACAGAGCCATTTTTGGGGCTGCGAGAGCCATGCTACATGATCAGGTGCTGCCACTATTTCTGCGGGCTGAGGCATGCTACACTACAGTTTATCTGCAGAACAGGAGTCCTCACAGGGTTGTGGGGAGCATGACTCCTAAGAAGGCTTTCTCTGGGAAAAAGCCTGTGGTGAGTAACACTTTCCTTGGTATGAGGGAGTGTTAAATTTTTTAATTAAAATAAAGTACCAAGGTAAGTGTTTCTCTTCCCTAGGCGCCTAAGGGGGAGAAAGTGCCTAATGTGGGTCCTAGTCATTTAATTTGTGAGATGCAAATTAAATGGTGACTTTATGATTAAAGTGAGGGTGAGTGAAGAGACACCAAATCTCAGCCACACATCTAATCTAATCTCAGCCATTAGATTAGAAAACCCTTCTCCTTCCCTCATGAGGTCGATTAGGGCAAGAGGGCACACCCATTCTTGGGTAGTTCAAGCATTCTTTTTGAGAGAACAAGAGAGAGAAAGAGAGGAAGTCACTTGGTGAGAGACCAAGGAGAGGATCTTTGGTGAGATGCCAAGATCAAGAGACTCTTGGTGAGATGCTAAGAGAAGGGACCTTTGGTGAGATGCCAAGGTCAGATCTTTGGTGAGATGCCAAGAGAAAGAGAGAGGTCGAGCTAAAGAAAAGAAACTTCATTTACTGAAGGAGAGCATGCATCCCAAGGCAAAGCGAAGTATGGATTTCGAGGCAGAAAATAGAAACGAAGAAAAGGCAATACCATACAGATTTGTGGAGGTCGTACAACATTTAATGTGCACAGAAATCAAGGAGGACAACAACTACAATTTCTGAGAGTATTGGCATACATTCCAAGGATGTCGTACAACATTTATTGGCATAGAAATCGAGGTAACTGCTGTAATAAATTTATGAGTGTATTTCTATACAGTTTGTACAGTTTGGCACAAATTGTGAGGGTCGTACAACACAATTTACAAGGAGTTGTTCATGTTGGGTTTTTCGTACAATCTTAGCATAGTTTTGGCACAAATTTTGGGAAAGTACGTACAACATTCATTGCTGGGACAGCCGTACAGTTGTATGGATTTCTAAGACAGAAATCGAGGAGCATTTTCCAGGACTGTTCAAAATGATTTTAGCGAAAGAAAGTCCAGATAAGTTTGTGTAAATTTCTGAAGATGAATATGCTATAAACGAAATTTCTCAGAAGCTCATAAATAATAAAAATCCCTCTCTCACTGGTTTTGCCCTTGTGGGTTTTCCCAGGGTCGAAGTTAGACCGAAAATCTTTGTGTCTATATTTTATGAGTTTTGCATACTGTTGATATTTTATTTCTGCATTGAAAACGATGTTCAGAATCCTCATGTTTCAGTTCTGAAGTTTATTTTCTGTTAAGTTTGTACATGCTGAAACAGTGTTGAGACATATGTTGAAACAGTACTAAGACATATGTTGAAACAATGCTGAGACATATGTTGAAACAATGCTGAGACATATGCTGAAATAGTGTTGACATATGTTGAAACAGTGTTGAGACATATGCTAATATAGTACTAATACATATGCTGAAACAGTGTTAAGACATAAGTTGAAATACTGTTGAGACATATGCTGAAATAGTGCTGAGACATATGTTGAAACAGTGCTGAGACATATGCTGAAACAGTGCTGAGACATATGTTGAAACAATACTGAGACATATGCTGAAACGGTGCTGAGACATATGCTGAAACAATGTTGAGACATATGTTGAAACAATACTGATACATATGTTGAAGCAGTGTTGAGACATATGTTGAAATAGTGCCGAGACTTATGCTGAAACAGTGCTAGAACATATGCTGAAACAGTGTTGTAACATATGCTGAAACAGGGTTTGGTATTTAACTTTGGCTGAAAAATCAGCGAGACTGATACTGGGTTGGGGTCTGAAATTCTTACATGGTATCAAAGCTGAGTTGAAGAGAGGAAAAAATTTCAGCAGACATAAAGTAGGGACAATAGTCACTTCACAGGGAAGATTTTTGAATTTGTGAGAAGTTCAGAAAGGGTCCAAAGGGAGGACAGAAGCCCAAGGGTGAAGGGAAGAATGACATGAGAAAATTCAAGTGCTTTGCTTGCCATAAGTTTGGGCACTATGCGGGATAGTGTCCAAACAAGAAGAAGAAACAAATAGCAACTTCAGCAGAGGTGGAAGAGTTTTCCACCAAGTTTGACAAGGAATTTTCCTTGATTGCGTGTCTATCCTCAAGGACCACTACTCCCGATACTTGGTATATTGAAAGTGGTGTCTGTCGCCATATGACAACAGTTTGTGACAACTTGATAGATATTACTTAGTGTGGAGATGCAGAGGTAGTGCTTGGAGATGACCAGGAGGTCAAGGTGGCTGGTTGTGGGACCGTATAATTTTGGAGGGAGTCTTTGCCTCCCATGACTTTGACAGAGGTTCTTTATGTTTCGGGCTTGAAGAAGAACTTAGTGTCAATTTCTACTATTGAGGAGAAGGTCTATGAGGTATTGTTCTATGATGGGAAGGTGCTTCTTTTCACCAGAGGGTCTAGCATCAATTCTACCAAAGTGATTGGTACTAGACAGGAGAGGCTATATAAGTTCTTGTTCCAGCCAGTGTGAGCATTGATTCATTCTACCACCACCAGCAGTGACCTATGTGAGATATGGCACAGGAGGATGGCACATTTGCACCATGGGGCTTTGAGAGTTTTGAGGGAGTTTGTGACAGGAGTTCCAGATTTCAGTTCAGAGCACCATGAGTTGTGCAAGGGGTGTAGCTTGAGAAAGTACACCAAGACTGCTTTTCCAAGTAGTGACAGTAGAGCAGCAGGGATACTTGATCTTATACATTCAAATGTATGTGGCCCGATGTCTTCGACATCGTTGACTGGATCCCTATACTATGTTGTATTCATTGATGAATTCTCTCAAAAATCCTGGATTTTCTCCATGTAGACCAAAAGACAGGTCTTCAGTCAGTTCCAAGAGTTCAAAGATCTTGTGGAGAACCAAACAGGGAAGAAAATCAGAGTACTGATATCGGACAATGGGGGTGAGTATACCTCTAAGGAGTTTATGGACTTCTGTGCAGGAGAGGGCATCGGGAGGGAGTTGACTATTCCTTACAACCCGCAACAGAATGGGGTTGCTGAGAGGAAGAACATGGCCATTGTTGGGGCTATGAGATCCATGCTACATGATCAGGGGTTGCCACTATTTCTACGGGCTGAGGCATGCTACACTGCAGTTTATCTACAGAACAAGAGTCCTCACAGGGTTGTGGGGAGCATGACTCCCGAGGAGGCTTTCTTTGGGAAGAAGCCTGTGGTGAGTAACACTTTCCTCGGTATGAGGGAGTGTTAAATTTTTTAATTAAAATAAAGTAACAAGGAAAGTGTTTCTCTTCCCTAGGCGCCTAAGGGGGAGAGAGTGCGTAATGTGGGTCCTAGTCATTTAATTTTTGAGATGCAAATTAAAAGGTGACTTTATGATTAAAGCGAGGGTGAGTGAAGAGACAACAAATCTCAACCACCCATCTAATCTAATCTCAACCATTAGATTAGAAAACCCCTCACCTTCCCTCATGAGTTCAACTAGGGCAAGAGGGCACACCCATTTTTGGGTAGTTCAAGCATTCTTGTTGAGAGAACAAGAGAGAGCAAGAGATGAAGTCACTTGGTGAGAGACCAAGGAGAGGATATTTGGTGAGATGCCAAGATCAAGAGACTCTTGGTGAGATGCCAAGAGAAGGGACCTTTGGTGAGATGCTAAGGTCGGATCTTTGGTGAGATGCCAAGAGCAAGAGAGAGGTTGAGCTGAAGAAAAGAGACAACATTTTCTGAAGGAGAGAATGCATCCCAAGGCAAAGAGAAGTACATATTTCGAGGCAGCAAACAACAAGGAAGAACAGGCCATACCATACGGATTTGTTGAGGTCCTACAACATTTAATGTGCACCAAAATCAAGGAGCACAACAACTGCAATTTCTAAGAGTATTGGCATGCATTCCAAGGCTGTCGTACACTATTTATAGGCATAGAAATCGAGGTAACTGTTGTAATAAATTTATGAGTATTTTTATACAGTCTGTACAGTTTGGCACGAATTTTGAGGGTTGTACAATACTGTTTACAAGGAGTTGTTCATGCTAGGTTTTCCGTATAGTCTTACCAAAGTTTTGGCACAAATTTTGGGATATTCTATACAACATTCATTGTTGGGACAGCCGTACAGTTGTACAGATTTCTTAGACAGAAATCGAGGAGCATTTTCCAGGACTGTTCAAAAGGATTTTAGTGAAAGAAAGTCCATATAAGTTTGTGTAAATTTCTAAAGACGAATATGTTGTAAAGGAAATTTCTCAGAAGCTCATAAATAATAAAAATCCCTCTCTCACTGGTTTTCCCCTTGTGGGTTTTTCCGGGGTCGAAGTTAGATCGAAAATCTTTATGTCTATATTTTCTGAGTTTTTCATACTATTGATATTTTATTTCTACGTTGAAAACGATGTTTAGAATCCTCATGTTTTAGTTATGAATTTTATTTTCTGTTAAGTTTGTATATGCTGAAATAGTGCTGAGACATATGCTGAAACAATACAAAGACATATGTTGAAACAGTGCTGAGACATATGTTGAAACAATGCTGAGACATATGCTGAAACAATACTGAGACATATGCTGAAACATTACTGAGACATATGCTGAAACAGTGCTGAGACATATGCTGAAACAGTGCTGAGACATATTTTGAAACAGTGCTGAGACATATGCTGAAATAGTGCTGAGACATATGCTGAAATAGTGCTGAGACATATGCTGAAGCAGTGCTGAGACATCTGCTGAAACAGTGCTAAGACATATGTTGAAATAGTACTGAGACATATGCTGAAACAATGCTGAGACATATGCTGAAAAAGTGCTGAGACATATGCTAAAACAGTGCTAGAACATATGTTGAAACAATGTTATAACATATGTTGAAACAGTGCTGAAACTGGGTTTGGCATTTAACTTTGGCTGAAAAATCAGCGAGACTGAAAGTGGGTTTGGCATTTAACTTTGGCTGAAAAATCAGCGAGACTGAAACTGGGTTGGGGTCTGAAATTCTTACATATACAATGTGTATTCCTTTAGTTGGGTCCTTCTATTTTGTGCGAATGGAAATGTCAATATTAAAAAGTTCTATCAACATATGATTTATGTTCTTTAATAATCATATTTGAATCCTTAATCTTATGGAGTATTCTACTTCTGTATTATCTTATAACAAAAAAATGAACTTAATCAATTACATTTAGTACTGTAACAATATTTAATGAGTTTTAGACTCTTCGATTTAGTAATTTCTTATGCAAGAGGTAGTTGATTTCTTATTGATATAATTTGTTTGTTCAAATACTATAACAACAAATATTTGTATAAGTGAGGTTTCTATTGCATTCATTAAATCTTCATTTAATAAAACCTATACACAGTACTAACTGCAACTCTATCTATCTATCTATCTATCTATCTATCTATCTATATATAAGTCTATATGTAATATATGTACAAACTTGCTCAACTCCAATTATTCATAGATAGATCTGCATAATGCTTCAATTACAAAAATAACATATGCATGTAGATCGATCTGTTCTTTCAAGTTCATTTGTACATAGATAATTCTTCCTAGAATTTTAGTTCAAGAGGAACCATCCCCAGAACTTAGTCTTTCCTTATAAACTTCATACAATGAATATATGTCATCTATGGAAGTTATTTCAACTTAGCACAAACAGATGCATTATATCAAATACGAAAAATCATTCAAAATAAAGAAGGAGAAGGTTAAAATATCTTAACCAGTTTGTGGGAAGAAAAATGGAACAACCACATTCCTCCCAACCGTAGAACAAGACATCCAAATTAATTTCTTGATTCACCTCCTAGCATGACCATGAATCCATGAGGGAGAACTTGAAATCTCCTCTTCAACAATGTTTTCTTATATATGTAGTCCTCTCCTTGCCTCACACTCAATATTCAATGTCCATAACAACAAGTATACAATAGTTCCTTTTCCTCGACATACTAGGCGTCGTTCTGCCTCCTCACATATGCTATTTATTGAAAAAAAACCTTTTGCCTAGGTCATTTCCCTCCCTTGAGAATTTTCGCAGCTTTCTAAATCCCTGATTTTCAGGGGCTGCCAATGGCCAAATCCGTGATTTTCCACTTGTAACAATCATTCTAGAGGTAGTTCCAACATGTTCCCCACTCATGGAGTCATGGTCAACTGAATTTAACATGGTTGTTCTATTTGTCCTCTTGCAATAATTAAAACAATATTTTGTTTAGATACAACTGTCATAGTCAAATAGTTAGTTGGGTCAAGTCAGGTGTCTACCCAACAGACATAATAATTAATTACAATTTATCAGATTTAGAATTCAGAATTGCCATAAATGACAAAAATTTTCGAAATTCGAATTTACCAAAAACAAAATAATTTTCTAACAATTTTCAAATTTCAAAAATACTTTATTTTTTGGGATGTCACAATGAGTCTTGGTCACATCTCTGTGTAAGACATGACTGATCTACTTGTGTAGATTTGTGTTTTTTGAATTTCACTTTTTTCAATCCCTTAGACACCTTGCATTTATGAATGCCAATTTTCCCAAGGAGACAATTCCTTTGATTGTTGATGCAAGGAAAATAACATGCAATGTATTTCATCCAACCACACTACTTTTGGCATGGATGGCCATACATTGGATTTGGTTCCAAGATATATGCTCCCTTATTTAAGGCCTCAAACAAAAATTTCATTCAAAAACTCAATGATTAACATGATTATGTAATTCACACCAAGTTTTTGCATTTTTTTCTGTTCTTCATTTCATAACAAGGGAAAGAAATATGCATTGACAAGAGTCATTTATATTTGGACTAGATTGACAAAACACATATTGAAACCATCTAGTGACACCTAATGATAATGGGTAAGTAAATATCCCCCTATGCTTCACATGTTCTACATATTGTCATGAGTCTTGGTCACCTCTCTGTGTAAGGCATTAGTGACCTACTTCTGTAGATTTGGTTTTTCCTTGAAATTCATCCAATCAACATTCACTCATTGAATTTCACCTTTTTCAGTCTCTAGAAGAACCAAATTCAGTAGTCACGTTTGATATGGCTTCTCTTCCAAACCATAGACTCGTTTCATAGTAAACTGCTCAAAAAGGAACAAGTCTCCCACTTTGGTGGTCATTTCCAAAGTCGTCCACTTTGGTGTTCTTTTCCAATTGTAGAGACCCTTTGACTAAAGGAATAATTATAACGAATACTTTATTTTGGATGATAAAGTCTAATTTATTCGAACTAGTTATTATACTAATTTATTACTTCACAGATATTGACCAAAGTTATTGAATGCTTATCTTATTGATGATATTTATATTCATATAATATAACTTCAAATTGACAACTTAATAATTAATTCATTAATAACCTAGACATTAGTAACTAATGTGTTTATTGAACCATAATATTAAATTTGTTTTGGGTATGTAGGCATAGCTAGTACATACATATCCCACATGTAGACGACAATAACAAGTGATCTTACTTATATCCATATTTTTAGAATGTTCACAAGTAATCATGCATACAAATAAATAAAGTAAATCAAACTTCAAATAATCTTCATTAAATAAAGAATAATAATTCAACATTCATCCATCTTTAAAATTGAATTATTATAATTTAAACATGGTAGGAACTATGTGAGGAAACAAGGAATCATAATGTTATGAGGGCCATGTGACCTAACACTAGTGATATATCCACTCATAGTAGAAATGTTAGAAATAAAATTTTATCCCTACCTTCTAGTTAAGAAAAACTCTTCATAAGTATTGATATTTCATTGAATTTCGATTTAATAATATTTTTAATGGTATATCAATGTTCTGTAGAGTGATATCCTTCTCCATTCTCAAATGATTTAGACAAGAATTGGCATCTTTATACCAATCCCCACTAAGGCATAGGTGGCTTTGACTAGAGTTTGAAGAAATCATAGGTATCATATTTTGTTTCATGTTAGTAGTCTCTTGTGCATGTACATTAGGTACCTTAGTTTATAGTAAAATTAGGTCCCTTTATGAAAATTTAGGTCACCATAAAATATTTCACAGTTATGCATTTAGTTCAACTATATCCACAAGTATCCAACAATTTGTCCTTAAATCTCTCAAGTGATCCAAATATATAATATAGCATTTTTAGAGTTCATATGTTATATAATATAACACTATCACAAATATTACATTTGATCCACCTCATCTTAATTTATATTAGGAATACAAACAACCCTCAAACCCATCCTGTGTAACATGACAATAAAGGAATTAGTATAAAAACTCAATGACATTTAAACAATGCTAATGGGAAGTTTAAAGCAATGGCATTTAATCCATGTTCATGAAAGATCTTCACCTCGTTGTGATTAAAACATGGGTGTGTGAGGTTATGAAGATTAAACTCTTTTTTTTGGGGATTCTAATGCATTACATTATATGTGGTCTTTGTGGATCCAACAATACGTAACTTTTAAGGAATCTTAAAGAAATGTTCTAATATGTTTTTTTAGTGGATCCAACCATAGGGAACTTTTAATGAATCCGCTTGCTTGTTGTTTTTATTAATTGATTTCCCTTGGCGAACCCAAATTCTGATTTAAATGACTTCTTTGTGCAGGTTTTATTGATTATTATGAAAATATTGTGGTTTTATTTTTTGTCCCTTATCCCTTTAGTCATCAGTCCTTTCCTTAGTAGCTGGTCAGGAGCCGAATCAACAGTCATCACTTCGGTGTTTAAAGACTTATAGATTCAAATTCCCTTCTTTCTATGCAAGGATGATGAGTGAAGGATAACAATTTCCCCTGTTGTTTGTTCCTTACTTATCTTTTAGTTGATTGATGCATGGATGAAATTTTAGTCTTTGTGTCTTCTTCTTTGATGCGCATTGTGAATGATAAACCTCTGAGTTGAATGCCAGCCCCTTGGTGAACCCAACTTATGATTTGAATGACTTCTATGTGTGGGTTTTATTGATTATTATGAAAAGATTGTGGTTTTAGCTTCTGTCACTTATCCATTTAGTCATAAGTCTGTGCCTGAGCATTCGGCTAGGAGCCGGATCGACAGTTCTCACTTCGGTGTTTAAATACCTATAGATTCAAATTACATTCTTTTCTTTGCATGGATGATGAGTGAAGGATAATAATTTTCCATGTTGTCTATGGACCCCTTACGTACCTTTGAGTTGACTGATTCATGGCTGAATGTCTAGTCTTTGCGTCTTCTTTTTTTATGTTTATTGTGAATGATAAACCTCTGAGTTGAATGACAGTCCCTTGGAGAACCCAACTTCTGATTTCAATGACTTCTATGTGTGGGTTTTATTGATTATTATGAAAATATTGTGGTTTTATCTTTAGTCACTTATCCATTTAGTCACAAGTTCATGCCTGAGCAGTCGACGAGGAGCCAAATCGATGGTCATCACTTCAGTTTTTAAATACCTATAGATTCAAATGTTGTTGTTTTTTGTGCACGGATGATGAGTGAAGGATAATAATTTTCAATGATGTTTATGGACCCCTTACTTATATTTGAGTTGATTGATTGATTCATGGTTTGATTGATTAAAACTTCGATTTATCTCTACGTTTTTAATTTCTTGAACTTGGGTACATCTCTTCATTTTTATTGATAAACTCTGCATTGTGGATAGATATTGAGGAGAGATGTCGACACAGGATTCTCCAAACATTCTTTGCAAACGTTTTATATCCATGGAATTTCAGATATAAAAACACAAAATGTGGAAGGAGGAAGTGAATCTCGCCAGAAAGTTTTACCAAAATCCAAAAAAGCCTCATAATACAACTCAAATTCCATAGTGATGGGTCTAACAAACCATGGTTTTTGTTGTACAAATGTATTTATAAAAATTTTAACTTCTTTGTGCTCTTCTTTGAACTTATTGAACAACTCTATTTCTGTCATTGGAAATATATGTTTTGGATGTTCTTCATAGTGTTTTTGTGCTATTATTTGTCACAACACATTCCTTGTATGTGGTGAAACATGATATTCTTCCAACCAACAATTACGGGCCAATTATTTAACATTTTCTGCAAGTCTATCTTTGTAGGGTTGTCTAGAAATCACTCTCCAACAAGCCAATTCATCATTTACATCTATTTGCAATCAAAATTTTCTATGTTTCTGCAATTTTTTTCTTAACGTTCCCATTGTTTTTTCCATGTGTCATGTCAAATGATATTTTATATTGCTAGATGAAACAACTATTGTTTGTATCGCTCTACGTGCAACATGGACATCTTATTTTTGAGATTTTCCAAAATCTTTTAATACACTAGTTATATTGTTAAAGACATTTTGTTTCACCTTTGTATCCTTTGTCTACTTTTGAATACCCAATAATGATGTAGCTTCTTTTAACTTTCTTGACATCATTAGACAAAGTAAAATTTGAGTTTGTACTGTTACTAATTCATCTTTGAAAAAAGTATTATGCATGTTCTTAGTTCAATATCTTATATAATGCTTAGTTTTTTTCTTCCCAAATTTGTTAGTATCAACATTTTCTAATATTTCATCATCAATGTTGATAGATTCTCCTCCATATTTCAATTTAAAGTTTATATTAAAAACAATAACCTGAACACAAATTTACTAAATTATATATACTTGAGTGTTCATCTTGTATTATCTAAATTTATGTACATACCTATAGGTGATTCGTCTTCCGCTTCAATTTTGGTTTCAACGTATTCTTTGACATTTTGAGACAAATCTATTTATGTTATTTGAAAAACATCAAATTGTAATAACAATCAATTATATTATTTACAATATTTTAAATTTGAATTCTATACTTTGAATTATGTACTTTCTGACTACAATCTCAATGTGTGTATTAACGATCATCATAAGTGCATGCATACTTGGTTGACTTCTTCTTGTCGAAAACATCTAATGACATTATCATTGTTTCTTTCTTCAATATTTTCACGTTCTTGTTTATTTCTCCAATAAAGCTCTTTCATTTGTTCGATTTGGCTAGTATCATCTCAAGTGCGATCAAATTTTCTCTTGTGCAAACTTGTGTTTCCCATGACTTTTATAGTTATCTGTAAAGGATATGTTCAACAAAGACTTCACCTTGAAAAAATGCTCAACATTTATCTTTCAAGATATAAATTTTTATTCCGATAAAAACATGAACAAACATCAATTACCTTATTCAACAAAAACCAAAAAGATGATTTGAAACTTTGTTTAAGTGCTCTAGAAAACCATCATGTATCGATATCGATCATTCGATTAAGCCTATGGAACAGAGGGAAGAAATAAATAAATAAAACAATACAGTTGCAATTAGTAATAGAAATGCTTTGAAATCCCTACCCTCAAGCTCATATATGTCTGTCCATCTGATGAATTGTGTTAAATATGTTAGGCCGAAATCCTATTTATACAATTTGACGCAAAATGAAAAGATACAACGTGTCTTTTCATTTTTTTCGACCGACGAAATTCTCTCAACCGCCTTTCGGCGGAAAGAAGGTTTTTTCGGCTGAAAACCTTGGAAATCGTTCAGTTTTGAGGGTTTCCATTAGATTTTAGTCTTTCGGCCGAAATAAATTTTTTTTCGTCCGAAATATTATTTCGGTCGAAAACATGAAATTGTGACTGAAAACAAAAACTAGAGAATTGCCCCAATCTTAGCTGAACATCGAAGGTTGCGGACTCCCACAAATACTGAGAATTTGGTTTCGAAAATAACACAAGCATTTCCAAAATCGAATCTAGTTTCAATTTCTATTATTTGTTTTCATTTTCTTTATTTTTTTCTAATTTTATTTAATTTTAAAAAAAAACTACATATTATTTTTGTTGATTTTTGTTGGTTGTCATAGATGTCAACCCTTGAAGAAAGACCCATAGCACAAAGGTTTGGGTAATGGACCCAATAGTGTTTGATGTAAATATGACTCATTATTATTTTGTCATGGTTTATAAGAAGTAAATATGGATGAACTCCAAAGTGGTCCCCTTATGGTAAAATCCCTCACGGGAAGACGTTTTGTGGAGTAAGAGAACTCATGCTTAATTATGGAATAATGAGATGAAGGAAAGCGAATTTGTTAGGGAAAATATCCTACATGGATAGTTCTTGTCATGTCATTTCTGGTGGTATGTGGAATGTCACATAATTCCTCATGGTTAGAGAGTTATGGCCATGAGAAGTTGGAGACCCTAGGTTTGGGTAATTGACCCAAGTTTGTTTGATGGGTAATGGTATGAGTTATGATATATTTTCAGATAATACTATTCTATATGGATAGTACATGTCATGCCATTTTTAGTGGTATGTAGAATTTCACATAAATCCCCAAGTTTTGAGAGTTATGGCGTTACGAAGTTGGAGGACCCTCATATGTCATCTAGAAGCCCCAAAAGGTCAAAGTAATCAAAGTGGTTTAAGAGATTTTAAAAGGTAAATAATAAAGTGAAGTGATGAGTGTATTATAATTCAAAGTG
>ML777587.1:2849013-2861643 GCA_009831015.1 Picea engelmannii | reverse complement strand
GAAGAAGAGGAAGATGAAGATGAAGATGAAGAGAATCCGACAAAAGTAGAAGAGCAAGTTCAACAAGTATTTCCAAAGACACCTAGCAAACGAGTACAGAAGAATCATCCTTCAGATCAAATTATTGGAAACAAAGACGCAGGAGTTGAGACTAGAAGAAAATTCCGTTCACTAGAACAAACACACTTAGCACTCTTATCTACAATTGAACCAAACTATTTTGAAGAAGCCATCAAGGATGAATTTTGGAATAAGGCCATGGATGAAGAATTCAATCAAATAGAGAAAAATGACACCTGGGAATTGGTTCCAAGACCAAAGAATAAGAATGTGATTGGCACAAAATGGGTTTTCAGGAATAAATTGAATGAAGATGGACAGGTTACAAGGAACAAAGCTAGATTGGTATGTAAAGGATATGCACAGATTGAAGGAATCGAATTTGAAGAGACATATGCCCCAGTTGCCAGAATGGAAGCAATCCATTTGCTTTTAGCTTATACATGCTCCAAAAATGTTAAAGTATATCAGATGGACGTAAAATCAACTTTTTTGAATGGGGAACTTGAAGAAGAAGTCTACATTGAACAACCAGAAGGATTTTAGTTGTCAAAGAACACAGACTACGTGTTTAAATTAAAGAAGGCCTTGTATGGTCTAAAACAGGCTCCTAGAGAATGGTACTTCAGACTAGATAAGTATCTGTAGCAGGAAAGATTCAGAAAAGGAAGTGCAGACAACAACCTCTACATCAAGGTAAGTCAATGTAATATTTCATTAATTGAAGTTTATGTTGATGGTATTATTTTTGGTAGTGATGATGACATGTTAAGCCAGAAATTTGCAAAGGACATGCAGAGTGAATTTGAAATGTCATTACATGGAGAACTATCCTTCTTTCTGGGACTTCAGATACGTCAAAGCAACCGATGAATTTTTATTTTTCAAACCAAGTATATCAGAGAAATGCTAAAGAGGTTCAGAATGGAAGATTGCAAACCAATTATCACTCCCATGCAAACCAATTGTAAGTTGAGTAAAGATGATGATTCAAAGTCTACAGATCAGAGACAATATAGGTCGATGATTGGCAAGCTACTATATGTGACAGTATCCAGACCAGGTGTAATGTGGGTAATTGGATAGGTGGTATGATTTCAAGTAGCACCAAAGGAATCACATGTATTAGCAGTAAAGTGGATCTTCATATATCTCAAAGGAACATAAGAGTTTGGATTATGGTATCCAAAAGGAAAAGATCTATCACTTATGGCCTACATAGATGCAGATTGGGCAAGCTGTATTGATGATCGAAAAAGCACTAGTGGAGCAACGTTCTACTTAGGTGAGTGTTTGGTATCATGGCTAAGAAAGAAACAATCATCGGTATCTCTATCTATAGCCGAGGCAGAGTATATTACAGCAGCAACATGTTGTACACAGGTTCTTTGGATGAAACAAACTTTGACAGATATACAGGTTGAGTATGATGAGCCCATTCCAATATATTGTGATAATACAAGTCCCATCAGTATCTCAAAAAACCTGGTGATGCACTCTAAGACTAAGCACATTCCAATCAAGTATCACTTTCTATGGGAACTTGTTGCAGAAAAAAACATCAGACTTGAGTATGTGGGCAAAAAAGAACAAGTGGCAGACATCGTTACAAAACCACTTCCACGGGAAGCCTTTAAACATCTTCTCCAAAGACTTGGAGTTATTTCTACTCCAAAAATAAAGTCTTTTTTAATGCTTATCTTATATGTCTTAGATGTACACGAGGAAGCACCATAAGAGGACAGTCTGTTAGGGGGAGCAGCCCCGGATGGAAAGATACCTTTGCCATTGATGACAAACGGGGAGAGGTTTATCAGATGCAGAGGATAGAGGCATGGTTTCAGGGGGAGCATGAGTGATATGATTTCAGTGTTGCCTCAGAGTGTTTCCATCAATTCCAAAGGGGGATATTGTTGATTAAGGTTGGTTGTCATTGATGTCAACCCTTGAATAAAGACCCATAGCACAAAGGTTTGGGTAATGGACCCAATAGTGTTTGATGTAAATATGACTCATTATTGTTTTTTCATGGTTGATAGGAAGTAAATATGGATGAACTCCAAAGTGGTCCCCTTATGGTGAAAGCCCTCACGGGAAGACGCTTTGTGGAGTAAGAGAACCAATCCTTAATTGTGGAATAATGAGATGAAGAAAAGTGACTTTGTCAGGGAAAATATCCTAGATGGATAGTTCTTGTCATGTCATTTCCGGTGGTATGCGGAATGTCACATAATTCCTCATGGTTAGAGAGTTATGGCCATGAGAAGTTGGAGACCCCGGGTTTGGGTAATGGACCCAAGTTTGTTTGATGGGTAACGGTATGAGTTATAATATGTTTTCAGATAATACTATTCTATATGGATAGTACATGTCATGCATTTTTAGTGGTATGTATAACGTCACATAAATCCTCACGGTTTGAGAGTTATAGCCTTACGAAGTTGGAGGACCCTCATATGTCATCTAGAAGCCCCAAAAGATCAAAGTAATCAAACTGGTTTAAGAGATTTTAAAAGGTAAATAATAAAGTGAAGTGATGAGTGTATTATAATTCAAAGTGAATACAAAACAAATTATTTCAATAATAATTTTAATGGAGAAATGAGAAGTGGACCCAACCATAAAATAAGGAAAGCGGGGCCAAGTGACCTAGAAGATGTTTTTAAGGAAGCTACTTGGAGAGTATAAATAAGAGGCAATGCTCTCTCATTTGAATCACACTTGATCATATTTAATATCTATGGGTGTTTGAGGTTTACAAATGATATCTAAGCTGAAATTTTGAGGAAAGTGAAGAAAAGAAGGCCGAAATGCAAGGAAGGATAAATTCTTTTGATGGTGCTTTCTAAGGTATGTTATTTTGACAGTACAAGAAATGGATCGAATAATGATAATGGATTCAAAGATGGAAAATATTTTTTGAACACAGGCAGTGCATACATTAGTTCACATTCAAAACAGAGTAATGCTCAGAAACAACACTGATAAAACTCCATATGAGCTATGGAAAGGAAGACCAGCAAATGTGAAGCACTTGAGAGTTTTTGGAAGCAAATGCTACATCAAAAGAGAAGATGGCAGAATTTGAAAGTTTGAATCTCGTGTGGACAAAGTAATACTTGTTGGTTACTCAAGTATAAGGAAAGCATACAAGTGTTACAATCTAGGATTAAACAAAGTTGTGGAAAGCATCAACATAACAATTGACGAAACAGGCATACTAGAATAAAAGAAAGGAGAAAACAAATCAATGGAACAACTTTTTGAAGAAGAAGATGAAAAAGAAGAAGAAGAGGGAGATGAATATGAAGATGAAGAGAATCCGACAGAAGTGGAAGAGCAAGTTCAACAAGTATCTCCAAAAAAACCTAGCAAACGAGTACAGAAGAATCATCCTTCAGATCAGATTATTGGAAGCAAAGATGCAAGAGTTGAAAATAGACGAAAAATCCATTCACCAAAACAAACACACCTAGCACTCTTATTTACAATTGAACCAAATTGTTTTGAAGAAGCCAACAAGGATGAATTTTGGAATAAGGCCATGGATGAAGAATTTGATCAAATAGAGAAAAATGACACTTGGGAATTGGTTCCGAGACCAAAGAATTCGAATGTGATCGCCACAAAATGGGTTTTCAGGAATAAATTGAATGAAAATGGATAGGTTACAAGGAACAAAGCAAGATTGGTATGTAAAGGATATGCACAGAATGAAGGAATCGAATTTGAAGAGACATATGCCCCAGTTACCATAATGGAAGCAATCTGTTTCATTTTAACTTATGCATGCTCCAAAAATGTTAAAGTATATCAGATGGACGTAAAATTAGCTTTTTTGAATGGGGAACTTGAATAAGAAGTCTACATTGAACAACCAAAAGGATTTCAGTTGTTAGAGAACACAAACTATGTATGTAAATTAAAGGACTTGTATGGTCTAAAATAGGCTCCTAGAGCATGGTAATCCAGACTGGATAAGTATCTGCAACATGCAGGGTTCAGAAAAGGAAGTGCAGACAACAACCTCTACATCAAGGTAAGTCAAGGTAATATTTTATTAATTGAAGTTTATGTTGATGGTATTATTTTTGGTAGTGATGATGACAGGTTAAGTCAGAAATTTGCAAAAGACATGCAGAGTGAATTTGAAATGTCATTACTTGGAGAACTATCCTTCTTTTTGGGACTTCAGATACGTCAAATCAACCAAGGAATTTTAATTTCTCAAACCAAGTATATAAGAGAAATGCTAAAGAGGTTCGGAATGGAAGATTGCAAACCAGTTATTACTCCTATGCAAACCAGTTGTAAGTTGAGCAAAGGTAATGATTCAAAGTCTACAGATCAGAGGCAATATAGGTCAATGATTGGTAGCCTACTATATGTGACAACATCCAGACCAAATGTAATGCAGGTAGTTGGATAGGTGGCACGATTTCAAGTAGCACCAAAGGAATCACATGTATTAGCAGTAAAGAGGATCTTTAGATATCTCATAGGAACAGAAGAGTTAGGATTATGGTATCCAAAAGGAAAAGATCTATCACTTATGGCCTACACAGATGCAGATTGGGCAGGTTGTGTTGATGACAGACGAAGCACTAGTGGAGCAGTATTCTACTTAGGTAAGTGTTTGATATCATGGCTAAGCAAGAAACAATCATCAGTATCTCCATCTACAGCCGAGGCAGAGTGTATTGCAGCAGTAGCATGTTGTACATATATTCTTTAGATGAATCAAACTTTGACAGATATACAGGTTGAGTGTGATGAGCCCATTCCAATATATTGTGATAATACAAGTGCCATCAGTATCTCAAAAAACCCGGTGATGCACTCCAAGACTAAGCACATTCCAATCAAGTATCACTTGCTACGGGAATAGGTTGCAGAAAAGAACATCAGAGTTGAGTATGTGGGCACAAAAGAACAAGTGGCAGGCATCTTTACAAAACCACTTCCACGGGAAGCCTTTCAAAATTTTCGCCAAAGACTTGTAGTTATTTCTACTCCAAAAATGAATTCTTTTTGAAGGCTTATGCTATATGTCTTAGATGTACACGAGGAAGCACCATAGGAGGATAGTCTGTCAAAGGGAGCAGCCACGGATGGAAAGATACCTTTTCCATTGATGACATTGGGGGAGAGATTTATCAGATGTAGAGGACAGAAGCATGGTTTTAGGGGGAGCGTGAGTGATATGATTTCAGTGTTGCATTAGAGTGTTGCCATCAATGCCAAAGGGGGAGATTGTTGACTAAGGTTGGTTGTCCTTGATGTCAACCCTTGCAGAAACAACCATAGCACAAAGGTTTGGGTAATGGACCCAATAGTGTTTGATGTAAATATGACTCATTATTGTTTTTTCATGGTTGATAAGAAGTAAATATGGATGAACTCCAAAGTGGTCTCCTTATGGTGAAATCCCTCGCGGGAAGGCGCTTTGTGGAGTAAGAGAACCCATCCTTAATTATGGAATAATGAGATGAAGGAAAGTGAATTCGTAAGGGAAAATACCGTACATGGATAGTTCTTGTCATGTCATTTCTGGTGGTATGTGGAATGTCACATAATTCCTCACGATTAGATAGTTATGGCCATGAGAAGTTGGAGACCCCAGGTTTGGGTAATGGACCCAAGTTTGTTCGTTGGGTAACGGTATGAGTTATGATATATTTTTAGATAATATTATTATATTTGGATAGAACACATCATTCCATTTTTATTGGTATGTATAAAGTCACATAACTCCTCATAGTTTGAGAGTTATGGCCTTACGAAGTTGGAGGACCCTCATATGTCATCTAGAAGCCCCAAAAGGTCAAAGTAATCAAAGTGGTTTAAGAGATTTTAAAAGGTAAACAATAAAGTGAAGTGATGAGTATATTATAATTCAAAGTGAATACAAAATAAATTATTTCAATAATAATTTTATTGGAGACATTGGAAGTGGACCCAACTCTAAAATAAGGAAAGTGGGGCCAAGTGACCTAGAAAATGTTTTTAAGGAAGCTACTTGGAGAGTATAAATAAGAGGCAAGGCTATCTCATTTGAATCAAACTTGAGCATATTGAATATATATAGGTGTCTGAGGTTTACAAATGATATCTAAGCCGAAATTATGAGGAATGTAAAGAAAAGAAGGTCAAAATGCAAGGAAGGATAAAATTTTTTATGGTGCTTTCTAAGATATGTTATTTTTAGGTCATCTCACCATTTTCGCTATAACATTTTTTCTATAATGATTCAGATCCTGAAATTGCTATGAAAGTGAGAAAACATATCCAAGTATCTATTCTTAAAAATTCAGCTTGTGGATCATTTTATTTTGGAGTTACGCTCTGTGGAAAATAGGGTTTGTGGCCAGTCCTGAAACTAGTCAAAATCAGGTGTTTCGGGTAAAAACATCATAACTTCTTCATAACAGATCCCAATTTAGTGAGACCAAATGTGTTGGTTAGGGTACAGTCTTTAGTATGCTGTGTAATAGTTTCAGATCATTTAGTAAAATATTTTGTGCGGGGCATTCTCTACAATGTCATTCTTTAGAATAAGCCAAAATTCAGCAAGGTTTATCATTTTTGCTATAACTCCTTTTCTGAGAGGTTCCAAGTAATTCCACTTGGATAAATTGCATAAGACACACTGAATAACATTTTGTATCAGTTTCATAGCTTTATACATTACAGGTTCAAAGTTATGATTACTTCAATTTAGTGTTGTTGACTAATCCAAAACTAGGCATGTGAGACTAAAGAAAAGTTTGATGAAAATGCTAGTATCTTGTTCTTAAAGTTAAGGAAGGTTTGTAGGAATGTGAGTATATACACCAGGTCTATTTCAGAGCTACAAAGCATATTTGGATGATAAAATTGATGAGGGATTTTGGTTGTGGAACATGTTGAGTACATGGTTGAGACAAGTAGTTGATGAGTTGACACATACATGAAGTGTATAGTTGATGATGTTGGTAAATATTGATGATTCATAGTTTACGAGTATTTGACACATGATTGGAACATACTTGGTACATGGTTGGATGCACTTGGTTAACATATAGGTTGATTACAGGTTGGTGCATGGTTGATGCACTTGTTTATGGTACAGGTTGATTACAGGGTGAGGTACAGGTTGATGCATGGTTCAAACTTATTGGTATAGGTTTATAGAAGTATATCTCACAGTGATAGTGTGACAGTGGTTCCATCATTCTACTTCTACTTCAGGGTGGTAGGACGGGGCAAGGACAGGTGGTTGTAGCCACCTTCCGGTTGTAGTCGGAGAACATTGGGGGTTGTAGCCTCCTTCTGGTTGTAGCTAGAGATTTGGGGTGTTGGAGCTTCCCTCAGGTTGTAGCTTGAGAAACTAGGAGGTTGGAGCCTCCTTCCAGTTGCAGCTGAAAAAAAAGGAAGTTGGTGCTTCCAATAAATGTAATTCTTCAAGACATATAAGAAAAAACATTCTGTGGTTTTCTCCCGATTTGGGTTTCTACGTAAAAAACTGGTGTACTGTGCATGTGTCTGATTGTTTATTTATTACTTCTCATTATTGGATAATAATTATACATTGATATAACATTTGATGAAAAAGGATTATAATTAAGTTATTACTGATTCACCCCCCCTCTCAGTAATCCAACAATTGATATCAGAGCAGGTTCATTCAGAAATCAGTTTAACCACTGAAAGGTAGATCATGGAGAGTACCAACTCGTATAAAAATGGAATACCACAGTTTGATGGACAAAAGTATGCTTTTGGGAGCATAAGGATGAAGACATATATGCAGGCACATGGATTTCAATTTTGGCAATCAATTGTAGATGGATACACAGCACCAGTAGTTCCACCAACAAGTGACGAAGCAGTGAAACTCGGTGAGAATAATTCCAATGCCATAAATGCACTTTTGAATGGTCTCACTCATACAGTATTCACCAAAGTTGCACATTGTAAATCTTCTAAAGAGATTTGGGACAAGCTTCGAAATATTTATGAAGGAGATTCAAAAGTCAAAACAACAAAACTTCAAACTTACAAAAGTCAGTTCGAACAACTAAAAATGAAGGAAGATGAAGGTATCATAGCCTACTTCTTACAAGTCGATGAATCAGTGAATGCAATCATAGGATTGGGAGAAGAAATCGAAGAATCTGTAATTTTTCAAAAGGTACTAAGATCTCTTCCTATGAGATTCAACCCTAAGATATCAACACTAAAGGAAAGATCGGATCCAAACTCAATAAGCATGGACGAATTGCATGGAATATTCACAGCACATGAGATGAGAACTGAACAGGAAAATCAAGATGTAAAAGAAGCAGCCTTCAAAACATCCAAAAGATCAAAGAAAAAGAAAAAGGAACAATAAGAATATAGCAGCAGCAACGACATCTTGGAAGATGATGAAGAAGTGGCCAACTTTTTCAAAAGACTGAACAAGGGAACCAACGGTAGGTACAGAAGTAAGATTCCTTTAATTTGTTTTAATTGTGATGGTATTGGTCATTTTGCTAACAAATGTCCTCATAAGAAAAAGAGAAATGACGAAGGTTACTCAAAAGGTAGACAAACATATAAAGCTAAAAGAACTACAAAGAAAGTTTTCAAGAAAAACTTTTGCACCAAAGAAGACATCTCATCATCAGATGAAGATGAAATCAGTGATAGTGAAACAAGGAGAGTTCTATTCATGGCAGTAGAAGACTCTGATAAAGAAGACTCCAAAGAATAATATGAAGAATCATATGAAAAAGAAATTGAAGAGGCAAAAGTTGACTTCCGAGAAGAATTAATGAGTGCCATAGAAGTTATCAGGAGAGAAAAGAAGAAAAACAAGAAACTACAAGCAGAACTAGATAAGAAAAAAGACACTCAAGAACTAGAACAAATGATTACAAAATTGAAGGTTCAAATAGAAGAAGATAAAAGAATTGAAGAATCAGTCAAAGAACAGCTAGAAGGAAAGGATGGGATCATTGGAAACCTTGAAGCAGAGATTGTCACACTAAGAAAGGATATTCAAAAGAAAAATATGCAGAATAAATCAAAAGTTCTGGATGACATTATTAGCAGTCAAAAATATTATCTTGACAAGTCTGGACTTGGATAAAATCAAACAGAAAAGTGATCAAGCTCCAAAACAACAGAGAAAGAAACAAATCCAAAAAGTTATGCAGAAACAATCAAAGGGGTTATTCAAGAAGACCTAGTGAAACACATAGAAGAAGTTACAACAGATTTGAATCCTTGAGCACTAAAGTGCAATGTTACAAATGTAAAATTTTGGACACATGGTCAAAAATTGTAGAATGACAGTCCCTCCTAAAGAACCTCAACAGAGTTACAAACAAGAATCTCATAAAATGACATGGATGAGAAAGTAAGATCAGTATAGCAATGAAGAATGCACATCTCTCTACAAGCTAAACAGAAGAAACGTGGTTGGTATGTTGACAGTGGATGTTCAAAACACATAACAGGTGATAGAGACAAGTTTCTTACATTACGAGAGGAAAGATATGGATCAATCTCTTTTAGAAATGATGATTCATCCAAAATCATTGGAAAAGGCACAGTCCGAATTGGGAACAACAATATAAAGGCAGAAAATGTTCTACTAGTAGAAGATATGAAACATAATCTTTTAAGTGTGAGTCAAATGTGTGACCAAGGTCATAAAGTTACTTTTGATTCAAAAAAGTGTGAGATAAGAAAAGAAGGTTCAGGGAAATTGGTCGCTACAGTTGCAAGAACTTCAAGCAACATATATGTGTTAAGTGAAATTGGAAATGAAAAGTGTTGTCTAGGAAAAAAAGAATACGACAGTACAAGAAATGGATCGAACAATGATAATGGATTCAAAATTTATAGACATTTTTTGGACATAGGCAGTGCATACAACAGTTCACATTCAAAATAGAGTAATGCTCAGAAACAACACTGATAAAACTCCATATGAGCTATGGAAAGGAAGACCACCAAATGTGAAGCACTTGAGAGTTTTTGGAAGCAAATGCTACATCAAAAGAGAAGATGGCTTAATGGGAAATTTTGACTCTAGTGTGGACAAAGGAATACTTGTTGGTTACTCAAGTACAAGGAAAGCATACAAGTGTTACAATCTAAAATTAAACAAAGTTGTGGAAAGAATCAACGTAACAATTGATGAAACAGACATACCAGAATCAAAGAAAGAAGAAAACAAATCAATGGAACAACTTTTTGAAGAAGAAGATGAAAAAGAAGAAGAAGAGGAAGAGGAACATGAAGATGAAGAGAATCCAACAGAAGTAGAAGAGCAAGTTCAACAAGTATCTCTACAGACACCTAGCAAACGAGTACAGAAGAATCATCCTTCAAATCAGATTATTGGAAACAAAGATGCAGGAGTTGAGACTAGAAGAAAAATCCATTCACCATGACAAACACACCTAGCACTCTTATCTACAATTGAACCAAACTGTTTTGAAAAATCCAGCAAGGATGTATTTTGGAATAAGGCCATGGATAAAGAATTGGATCAAATAGAGAAAAATGACACTTGGGAATTGGTTCCAAGACCAAAGAATAAGAATGTGATTGACACCAAATGGGTTTTCAGGAATAAATTGAATGAAGATGGAGAGGTTACAAGGAACAAAGCTATATTGTTATGTAAATGATATGCACAGATTGAAGGAATCGACTTTGAAGAGACATATGCCCTAGTTGCCAGAATGGAAGCAATATGTTTTCTTTTAGCTTATGCATGCTCCAAAAATGTTAAAGTATATCAAATGGATGTAAAATCAGATTTTCTGAATGGGAAACTTGAAGAAGAAGTCTACATTGAACAACCAGAAGGATTTCAGTTGTCAAAGAACACAGACTATGTGTGTAAATTAAAGAAGGCCTTGTATGGTCTAAAAGAGGATCCTAGAGCATGGTACTCCATACTTGATAAGTATCTACAGCAGGCAGGGTTCAGAAAAGGAAGAAGAGACAACAACCTCTACATCAAGGTAAGTCAAGGTAATATTTTATTGATTGAATTTTATGTTGATGATATTATTTTTGGTAGCGATGATGACAGGTTAAGCTAGAAATTAGGCAGTTGGACAGGTGGCACAATTTCAAGGAGCACCAAAGGAATCACATGTATTAGCAGTAAAGAGGATCTTCAGATATCTCAAAGGAACAAAAGAGTTTGGATTATGGTATCCAAAAAGAAAAGATCTATCACTTATGGCCTACACAGATGTAGATTGGGCAGGTTGTATTGATAACCGACGAATCACCAATGGAGCAGTGTTCTACTTAGGTGAGTGTTTGGTATCATGGCTAAGCAAGAAACAATCATCGATATCTCTATCTACATCCGAGGTAGAGTATATTACAGCAACAACATGTTGTACACGGGTTCTTTGGATGAAACAAACTTTGACGGATATATAGGTTGAGTATGATGAGTCCATTCCAATATATTGTGATAATACAAGTGCCATCAGTATCTCAAAAAATTCGATGATGCACTCCAAGACTAAGCACATTCCAATCAAGTATCACTTTCTACAGGAATAGGTTGCAGAAAAGAACATCAGAGTCGAGTATGTGGGCACAAAAGAACAAATTCGATGATGCACTCCAAGACTAAGCACATTCCAATCAAGTATCACTTTCTACAGAAATAGGTTGCAGAAAAGAACATCAGAGTCGAGTATGTGGGCACAAAAGAACAAGTGGCAGACATCTTTACAAAACCACTTCCATGGGAATCCTTTTAACATCTTCGCCAAAGACTTAGAGTTATTTCAACTCCAAAAATGAATGATTTTTGAATGTTTATCCTATATGTCTTAGATATACACGAGGAAGCACCATAAGAGGACATTTTTTCAAGGGGAGCAGCCTCGGATGGAAAGATACCTTTGCCATTGCTGACAAAGGGGAAGAGATTTATCATATGCAGAGGATAGGGGCATGGTTTCGGGGGGAGTGTGAGTGATACGATTTTAGTGTTGCATCTGAGTGTTACCATCAATGCCAAAGGGGGAGATTATTGATTAAGGTTGGTTGTCATTAATGTCAACCCTTGAAGAAAGACCCATAGAACAAAGGTTTGGGTAATGGACCCAATAGTGTTTGATGTAAATATGACTCATTATTGTTTTGTCATGGTTGATAAGAAGTAAATATGGATGAACTCCAAAGTGGTCCCCTTATGGTGAAAGCCCTCACGGGAAGATGCTTTGTGGAGTAAGAGAACCCATCCTTAATTGTGGAATAATGAGATGAAGGAAAGTGAATTTGTGAGGGAAAATATCCTACATGGAGATTTCTTTTCATGTCATTTCCGGTGGTATGTGGAATGTCACATAATTCCTCACAGTTAGAGAGTTATGGCCATAAGAAGTTTGTTTGATGGGTAACGGTATGAGTTATACTATATTTTCAGATAATACTATTCTATATGGATAGTACATGTCATGCCATTTTTAGTGGTATGTATAATGTCACATAAATCCTCACGGTTTGAGAGTTATGGCCTTACGAAGTTGGAGGACCCTCATATGTCATCTAGAAGCC
>ML777587.1:2826667-2839064 GCA_009831015.1 Picea engelmannii | reverse complement strand
GGCTTTCGAACAGGACGAAGAGAACGTCGCGTTAGATTCCGAAGGCGGCCGGATTTCCTCTGCGGCAAACTTGGCTGCGCCGGCTTTAATTTGCTGCTTAGAGAGAGAAGAGGGGTAGGGAATTTCCGGCAAGGAGTAGGGAAAATTGAAATTGGCCTTGGATCCTCTCAGACAATAGACTGCAAAGTCGTAGGCGCGGGCAGCCTTTTCCGGTCTGTCGTAGGAGCCCAGCCAAATTCTGTCCTTGGAATTTCGAATTTCCGACACCCATTTCCCCCATTTTCTCATTCGAATTCCCTTGAACTGCCGCGATTCGAGTGAGCGGTTTTTGGGTCTGCTGTGGCTGATCTGATTTGAAGAGGGTTTGGCCATGTCTGCTTGTTGCGAAGATATCCAGAATCGAACTCAGAACGTGGTTGTGAAGTTATATATTTAAAACAAGGGATTGTGACGGTGCGAGGATTTAAACTCGGGACGCATAAGGTGCTACTATATCCGTGAATGGATGAAGCTGAGAGTGTTTGTTGTAGGGCAGCAGATATATATAAAAAGAATGCGTGAGGTTTTTGTTTTGTACAACTGTTTGTTTAAAGATCAATTGGAATGACTTTTTAATTGGAAAGTAGTTTATATAATAATGATAATTTATTTTTTAGGTTAAGGTTAAATATTAATGTGGTGTATGAGACTTCTTAATTGTGGAATAAGGGACCCCTCTCTATAGTTATTGGTTATTGGGCCGAATTGTTAAGAATATATGTTTCAAATTTATAGGAGGGAGGGAGGGATACCTGGATAGACTTTATTAGTCAAATCATTGAAGATAGTGGGTCTCTTGTCCCACAAACAAGGTGTCTCATACACCAAGTTGATGTATGACTAAGGGTGACCATAAAATTAGATTATTATTATTATTATATATGGGGTGAAAGTATTTATATGTTTTTTTGAAGGTTATTATATATATAAAGTAGCTCCTAATCCACTTCTAATTACATATAGACAATAATATAATTATTGACAAAACTCAAAATACACTTAATTTAGCACTTAATTTATTTTACTCTTTAATAAATCCACTAGGGTAAAAAGGTAATAGGGTGAGATATTAACCATTTTTTAATATATTTATATAATAATAATAATTTATTTTTAGGTTAACGTTAAACATTAAATTGGTATATGAGACTTCTTGTTTGTAGAATAAGGGACCCCTCCACGTATAGTTATTGGGCCTAATGGTTAAGAACATATGTTTCAAATTTACAGGAAGGAGGGATACCTCGATAGACTTTAGTAGTCAAATCATTCAAGGGAGGGGGTCCCTTGTCCCACAAACAAGGTGTCTCATACACCAAGTTGATATATGACTTAACGGTGACCTTTAAATTTTCAATATGGGTCATTAAAAAATCACTAATTTCCAAATATGCTAACTAAAATTAAGTCCATTCATGTTATAGATAATTAAATTCTCAAATGTAATGATTTTAAACTAAAACACAAAGCTAAAAGGAATAGAAAGCTCTTTATTGGTTTAATAACAAAGTTAAGAAATGTTACGTGCATCTAGGTTCATCCACCCAGGCTAATGAAGATAAAGTCAACCTCCAACTTCTTCGCTCAAAAGGTCTTAGAAAGATAACTGGTCTCTAAAATACATGATCCTCTCTCCTCTACCCCTTTTTATACTCGAAGAAATGGTTAGAGTAGTTATCAATGAATAGTAGGGACTTAGGGTCCCAAGAAACCCGTAAACCCCACTAAAAATTTAACAAAATTATATATTTTTTAGCCAAATAAATATATGCGAGAAACAAGGGTATGTGCTTGTGTTGCATAATTGATAAGGTAGGTACATCTTTAGAAATGAGGTTTTTAATGATTTCTAAGGAGGAATAAAGGGGAATTGAGTGAGATGGAAAATAATTCTATAAGAGATTCCCCTTAATGTGTGAGGTGAGAAGAAAAACTAATGAGAGAAAAACATTACAAAATACAAGGGGTAAGTGTGCAGTGGACCAAGGGAGAGCTCCCCAAACACTTGTCCATAACAAAACCTATAACAAAAAACAAGTAAGAGTATTATCTTCTCAAGGGAGACATACCCATGCTCGGGAGTGACAAAAGCATGGTTGCAAAATCAAGTACACTATAGATCCATGAAATATGTATATTAGTATTGATCATGTCCATGAAAAATTAATACACAATGGATCCATGTCAAAAGACATCACAACCACAAAGAGATACGGAGTGGATGTATGTCTCAAAATGACACGAGGATATCTATAAATAAGATATGTAAAAATTGATCTTCCAAAAGTACCAATGTAATATTGTAACATTCCCAACTTAGTCAAGGAACATTATTACACAAAAAACACATAAAATAAAATAAAATATTGTAAATGATTTATTGTATCTTAATAACTAACATTTATACACAGATTTAATTAGATTCTCATACCCATAAAAAAATGCATCTACAACACTCTAAATGAACATGAATGCATCTAATAAACTCGTTTATAGTACCAAATATAACATTCCCATACACATATTTAAGCACAATAATTAAACTCACGAAATAACTCAGAAAATAGATAAACACGTATCTTTTAAAATACTTGTGCAACCAACTTCTTAGGAAGGATGTTCCACCAAACCATAGACTTGTTGTTTCAGATCTCAAAATCAAGTCACCCTAGAGTTGGGGCTAAGAATATACAAAAGAAGGGTGCTTCTCACATTCCACTATAAAAAAAACTACTTGTATTGTCCTACAACTATTTCTAATTTCCTCCATCTTTCGTCTTCTTTAGCTCCCAACCCAAGGAAAGTACCCCCTTCATTTATCTCACTCCATGAGGTATCACATTGTTTTATCGTGGTCTCTCTCGCATAGGTAACCAAGAATATATTTGTTTGGAACTCAAGGGAACTCCCTACAAAGAAAAATACCAGAAACAACAACAACACTTATTGTTATAGTAAAAATCCCCAAGAATATATTTGTTTGGAACTCAAGGGAACTCCCTACAAAGAAAACTACCAGAAAAAACAAGAACACTTATTTTTATAGTAAAAATCCCGTAGTAGTTCACTCTTGAGGCCTACAACCTCGCTCTTCAATTTTAAACTCCAAAATAATTTGAAATACTCCAACATGCTCTAGAATTTTCCTAGCCTTCTTTCTCTAACTCTTTTTCTCTTTTCCCTACTATTTTCTCATTGTTCATGACCAAAACTAAATCTGTCTCGGATTAAGAATCATCATGCTAACTTCTTTAGTTTTGAATGAGGATAAAACGATCAATGTGTCACCTTATCCTTTGGCATCTAGGATGGCATTATTTGAAGGCAACTTACTATCTATGAAATCATGAAAACTTAGAGAGTAGGTTGATCACACTCCATATGAGGATTGAGTTGTTGAATAGTATCATTCTTAAATCAACAATCGCGACTATGGTGAGTGCCATGGATGATCCATATGATTCAATATCCTCACAACCAATTACAACCAAAGGATTGAAAGACCCATGGGATCCATTGGTAAATGAAGAAATCATATTGATATGAGCAATGCTCGTAGTAGGAGGTAGTGGGGGAAGAGAAACTTTTCCCATCAATAAAGATTCTTTGAACATATCATCACCAACACTCATGTGATACTCTGCAGTATCATCGAGAAACGGTACATTGGATCCAAAGTCTCGGGTATGAAATACAATTTGATTGATCGTCATTATTTTCCCTTGATAAGGGAATTATAACACCCTAAATACAGATGAAACAATTGCAGTCATTTCATAGAACCAAATGCATCTGAGTAATTATTGTACTCAAGAGGTGTGTCAATGACCTCCACAATAAAAAAGACAATATTACCACGTAAATGGATGAGTAAGGTACTGGTAATACCATGGGGTTAGAACATATATCCATCAAATTATTTCAATAATTTTGTAGATGTGTCAATCATTCGAGAGATGAGGGCCTTCCAACATGACATAGACATAATACATGTTGAGGATCCTTCATCAATCACAGTGAGGAAGATATTTATCCCCATCGTTATCACTTTGATATGGAAATCAATTTGATGGGAGAGCCTATGATCGACTTGATCAGAATCAAAGGCTATCAAAATCAAATTTGAGGGATTGACCCCACCTATTGTAGAAAACAAGGCTTTTTGTTGCATTGGGAAGCTTTGGTGGATTTCAAGTGTAGACATGGAACATGGTGCCTATGCCAAGTACTCCATAGTATTGTAGTTTTCGGTGGCCCATGTATTTGGATTATGTTTTTTTTTTCAAAGAATTCCCTTTGGGGGGTGAAGCAATGTGTGTAAGGATGGATTCTCAATATCAATAGGGCCACAAAGCTAGGAAGAAGATGTTGGATTTTCCACAATAGGAGTAGTGTAACATACCCATCCACCATAGTTGGTCACACCATGCAAATTTTTTTATCTTCGACACCTATAATACCTTTTTATTAACATAGCTAGTCGTCCACTAGGAAAAAATATGTGTGGAATACACATAACATGAAACTTATGCTAAATAAATCTATTTTTGTTGTTATCCATTTTCCCATAGCCTACAACTACAATTTATAACAGATTTATCTATAGTAATAACCATAAAACTTATGCATATGAAGCATGTTAATAATCAACATGAGATACAACTAAATCGTTCATTACAATATAATATAAGTCATTCTCACTCACATAGATTTCATGCACAACAATAGCACATGTAAATAAATCAATACAAGATAAAACACTTATCTTAAACAAGAATCGTGCAACCATCTCCTTGTGATGGACGTTCCACCCAACTGTAGACTAACTATTCTGAATCTCAACAACGAGTCACCCTCGAGATGAGGTTAGCAATCCACAAAATAGGGTGGTCTCTCACAATCCACTCACATCTCATAAATCTCTCAAACCAAATGATATTCTCCTACAACTATCCCGACTTTTCCACTAGCTCTCTTCCTCTTGACCTACCCAACCCAAGGAATGAACAATTCATTTATGAGGAACAACCCAAGGGATGTACCTATAACATACCCAACCTTAAAACCTATTGGGGTATGCCACAAAGACCACCGAGTCCAGGGCCATTCCACTCCATAAAAACAACAATAATTCCATTTGTATATATATTTATAACATTAAACAAACAAATACACTATGTCAATACAATCATGTGTAAATAACAATAAACATGTACATGCAACATACACAGGCAATACCCATAAATATAACGCATGTATAAATACACATCATGTAAATTAATACACAATTGATACTTATATTTTATAGAATACCATCAACTGCATGTAGAACTTCCACGATCCTTCCATCCTTATGACATGCTACTCAAAACTCTCAGCGGTGGGTCACCCCCGATATGACACTAAAATCCACCTGGGTAAATGGATTCCTAGCTAGGCTGAGACAATAAGACAACATGAAGGGTTTCATACTAGGATCCAACTCAAACTAACAACCTATCATTCCCCACATTGCTATCCCACCCCATGAAGTGTTCCCCTTCTCTTCTCAACAATCCTTCGGCTTCTCCATTCCCCTTCTAGGGATTCAGTAATAGGTCGGACATGAAGTCTCATACGACTATATCTGTAGCTGGGATCCCTCAGGAAATTAATTTCCCAACAATTATTTCACCTAAATAGAGTTTCTCATGGGACTGACAACCTGCCTCCTCAATCCATGGGCATGACAACCCGCCTCTTCAATCCCGTGAGACTGACAACCCATTTCTTCAGTCCCATGGGCTTGACAACCCATTTCTTCAGTTTAGTGCTTAATTCAACCAATTGTAGTTAATGGTGAAGAAAACAACAACGTTCAACTAAGGAATAGGTGATGGCAGCAACAACTTTAATGAAATGGAACAAATGTTTCTCATAATAGAAAGGTGCAACATTGGCTCAGGTAGGTACAACTGAGTTGTGCATCCGAGGAGTATTACGGTTTACTGCTAATAACAAGAAAGGTATAGGTGACTCATGAGTGTGTGAAGGCTCCAAGAGTGCATGAATGATGTAAAGTTCGACTGATGGAGAGAATTCCTGAGTGCGTGATTGGGCGAGTGAGTCACATGGCTCCGCGAGAGTGAAATGGGATAAATTCCCCCAGACTTATTTGCATGGCACATGGACCTCAAGGAGCTTGTTTCTCTCCACTTGGATTTCATTCTCTTTCCCATAAGAACTTAGGATAAAATAATTATCCTCACCATAGTATTTAGGAATAATATTATAATATTCCTTTGGAAATAATCCCTCTGTCTTAGCCCCATTTCTAGGCTCTTATCCCCTCTCTTTCCCTTCCCAGTGGATTTTAGTCCCCCATTCACTTTTAACGTGGTTTTTCTACACACAAAGATGTATTGTATTAATTATATGAGTGTTTATATATACAAAAATAGGCTCATTGTCCTTTAGCATCTAGGCTCTCCAGCCTAGTCATCACACAAGCCTCCTAGGTTATAATCACCTAACTCACCAGCCTATAAAACATATTTACAATTAAAATGGGGCTCACTCCTTGTGTATTACATTCCACTACCCTTATTTATGCATTGTCCCCAGTCAATCTTATATACATATTACCATCAAAATTTTCAAGAATCTTCAAAAAGATGTGGGTATTCTTCTGGCATAGCATCCTCATGCTCCCAACTTGCATCCTTAGGGCCATACCAGGTCCATTGGACCTTTACTAGCTCTATGGCTCAATTCCAGAACTGCTTCATCTTATGGTCCAGTATGCACACCGAATGCACTTGAAAAGCACCTTTTTTCTCCACCTGAATCACAGTCCAATCAAAAACATGATTAACATCAAGTACATACTTTTAGAGCAATGATACATGGAATACATTATGAATAGAAATCGATGCACGTAATGAAAGAATATATGCTACAGGCCCAATCCTCTCTAGGATTTCAAATGACCCATAATAACGAGCTTCCAACTTTAAACAATTTCCCAACTTCAGGGAACTTTTTTTTTGCCTTCACTTTCAAGAATACATGGTCACCCACTTTAAATTCCCTATGAGTTCTTCCCTTATCAGCATAGATTTTCGGCCTTTCTTGAACAACCTTTAAGTTCTTCTTTATTTTTTACATCTTCTCTTCAATTTCCATGAGAGAATCTGGCCCAACCACTTCTCTATATGTTGGGTTCTCCCAACTTACAAGTGTGTTGCACCTTCTGCCATAAACTGCCTCAAGTGGGATCATCTTTAAAGATGTTTGGTACCCATTGTTATAAGAAAAATATACCAATTGTAGGTAGTCTTCCCATTTTTATGGTTTATCCATCACATACATCCTTAACATATTTTCAATGACTTGATTCACCTTCTTTGTTTCCCCATCAGATTCTGGATGATAAGTTGTGCTGAAATTCAAATTTGTTCCAAATCCTTTAAATAATCCTTTCCAAATGTTGGAAATGAATTTTGGATCTTTGTGAGACACAATTATCTTTAGTATACCCCGCAGTCAATAAATTTCCTTCATATAAATATAAAAAATGTTGGTTTCATTTTGAGTGAGCTTCGCTGGACTAAAATGGGAAGCTTTGGTAAGCTTGTCGACCACTACCATGATAGAATCATCCTGCTTGCTTGTTTTGGGCAGTTTCGTGATGAAGTCCATTGTTACCACTTCCCATTTTCACTCAGGAATGGGTAATGGATACAACAAACTAGATGGTTTTCTATGCTCATCCTTGACCTTTTGACACTCCAAACATTTGGAAATAAACTCAGGAACTTCCTTCTTCATTCTTGGCCAATAATATTGTCTCTTGACATATGTAATAGTTTTTGGATACCCTGGGTGCCTAGCATAAGGAACATTGCGAATTTATTTCAATATCAGATTTTTCGATTCCTCTAAATTTGGTACAAAAATTGTTCCTCTTTACATGATAATTTCATGATTTCCTAGCTTGTAGTCTTCAACATTCTGCTGCAAACCTTCCTGTAATTTTTCCATTTATTCCATGTATTTCAAATCTAATTTTGCAACCTCTAAGTTTATGTCTTTCAAATCGGATTGGTACACGCTCATGGTTGTAGCATGAAACTCGTGCACTCTTCTGCTGAGTGCATCAACCACCTTGCTCTCCTTCCCCTTGATATGATTTATGTCAAATTCATATTCACTGAGAAATTCTAACCTCTTGATTTGTATGGAATTTAGAGTTGGTTGTTCGAATAAATATTTCAGACCATGATGGTCTATTCTTAACTTGAACATTTTCCCCATGTGATAGTTCCTCCACATTTTCAAGGCATGCACTATGGATTCCAACTCTAAATCATGAGTAGAATAGTTCCTTTCATGCTCCTTCAACTTCCTTTTATACATAACATACTACATTGATGCATCTTTGCCCCTCGTAGGAAAACCGCTTCCACCAGGACCTTTTACTTCTTGGGCCCAAAGAGTTAAATACTCTTCAACCCCCTATCGGGAGTTCTCAATACCCACCGAAATCTCCTTCCGACGATCTCCCCTTTGCCTTGTCAGGAAATCGGGTTTCGTGTTATCGCGAAACTTGTGGGCACGGTTCTCGTGCTACCCAAAACCCCGAAACCCGATGGTTCTGAATGTCAACGCTCTCCGTTCCTGTTGGGGATTTCCCTATCGGGAAATCAGCACACGCGATGCCACGGTTCACTTGCACCACCAATCTTCGAACCTCGAACTCCGATATGCACGTGTGCTCTCTCCTTGCCATGTCACCTTTTCTCCACTCTATCGAGAATCACGTGATCACGATTTCACAGGTCGCAATCCCTTGGTACTGGAAAATCCCGAATGCCGAACCCCAATTTCTCTGGATTGCAGACACGTGTCCATCTCGGGATCCATGGTCCAAATCTCTTCCGGAAATCGCAACTTGCGATTTCGGTTTTCAAATGTCCCATGACCACAGAACCTCCGATATCCCGATGAGATGAAGTTCGATGGCTCTTGGACTCCTCATGCACCTAAGGGCTAAATCCCACACAACTTCTCCAAGATCTGGCCGCTGTTGGGACTTCGCGAACCTCCTCGTATGAGATCTGGCCGTCGATTCCTCCTCCTTAAGGGATTCTTCCGCTCTAAAGCTCCTTCCTGTTCGAACCTCTTCCTGGGTCCATCTCCACAGTATCACGAAGGAATTATCCCTCCTGGGCTTGTCAAATATGACTCCTTCAGAGACTTTGCACCCACTCTTGTGCTAGACCTTCAACAATTCTCAAAGTGTTGAGTCTTTCAAACTCTGTGCACTTCTGGCAACAACAGTCTATGCCTTCCTTTGCTCAGACTAGCCACTGAAACTTCAAATGCAACCTACACTTCTCCTGCACGACTCTACCAATCCAAATCAACTTCTAGGCAAATGAGAATAAGTGTTTAACTGTCAAGCCTCATCAACGCACTCTATGCGGATGAATTCAACTGCACTTTATGCAGGAATCTCCTGGCTCAGACAGAGAAACAATTGAAACTTATTCTCTTCTCTCTCAGACCTCAGTTAAAAACCTGAAATCATATGCACGACATATTCAAATCCAATGCATGACTAGAGAGTAAACATTCATGAACACATAAACAACATACACAGAGAAAACAACACCAGTCATGAAATTGAATCAAAGACTCTCTTCTATTAATTCGAAAACATCTGTACATGGGTGTTCTTCACAAATTCTCTGTTTGCTCTCCCTTCTTGTTCATGAATGAATGATAATGAATAATAATTTACAAAAGGAGGGTGTCTATATCTATTTTCCCTCTCTAAAACTGAGACGGTCTAATCTAGACATAAATATCTATCTACCTGCATTAACTAAAGTAAATGCCTCCTATCTACTTCAGACAAGAGCGTAAGGCTCAAGGTCTGATATACTACAACAAATGTTCTTTCATAAATGTTTCATTGAAGGATATGGCGCTTCATCTTTAATGAAAATTCAAAAAGTCATCAAGATTATATGTCATGTGTTTAAAACACATGCGCTGGCTCCATGCTTGCTTCGGTGGTCGCGATGCTCCTGCATCATACTCCTCGGCTTGAAAATTTTCATGGGCCCCTGTCCATGAGCTCCTGCACGGTTTGTCCATGCTTATGTATCACTGTTTCTGTCTCCCAACTGGCATTCTCCACTGGATGATTCTTCCATTTGACCAGATACTCAAAATACTATTTCCGCTTGGTCTTTTTGCCCACTCGCTTGTCTAGTATGCACTCCATCTGCGACTTCTCTGCGACTGGTAATTGCTTCTGCCACTGGACCACTCATTCCTCAGTTCTAGTCTCTGCTTCTCCAACCTTGTATGGGTATAAATCCGAAACATTAAATATCGAAGATATCCCAATGCCATCCGACAACTCAATTTCATACGTGTTCTCTCCGAATTTCTTCAGGACTCTGCAAGGCCCAATTTTCTTCATCTTTGGCTTGTTATATGTTCCCCTTGGGAATCTTTCTTTCCTCAAGTGTGCTAGAACAAGATCCCCAACATCGAACTGAAGTTGTCTTCGATGTTGATCTGCTCTACGCTTATATTCTTGATTCGAATTTATCAATCGCCGCTTCACCTTGCTATGAAGTTCCTTCATTGCTTCAGCGAACTCTTCTGCGCTGGCACTACTAATCGCAGCCTGTTCTGACTCCCTGAGTTCAGAAAATCCCCTCGGTTGTGTCCCATACACAATTTGAAATGGGCTTTTGCCTGTACTCCGATTCACAGAATCATTGTATGCAAACTCTACCTGTGGCAATATGTTGTCCCAGCTACTATGGTGCTCTGTCACCAAGCTCGTCAGCAAGTCTCCGAGACTTATGTTGACCACCTCGGTTTGTCCGTCTGTCTGCGGATAGTAAGCTGAACTAAAATCCAAATTAGTCCCTAGCTTCTTCCATAGCATCCTCCAAAAGTGACCTATGAACTTGGTATCCCTGCCCGAGACTATGCTTCTCAGTAATCCATGGAGTCTAACAACCTCTTTGAAAAACAAGTTTGCGATGTGGGTCGCATCGCCGGTCTTCTGACATGGAATAAAATGTGCCATCTTCGAAAACCTGTCTACCACCACAAAGATGGAATCAACCCCTCTCTGCGTCCTCAACAAACCCATTACAAAATCCATGCTTATTTCCTCCCATGGCCTCTCTGGTATGGGTAATGGCTGATAAAAACCCATATTCTTCTTTCGGCCTTTCGAATGTTGACAAATCCTGCACCTGTCAACAAACCTCTTGACATCACTAAGCCAAATTCTTGACAAATCCTGCACCTGTCAACAAACCTCTTGACAAATCCCAAGCCAAATTCTTTCTTGGAATCACTAAATACTACTAATTTATTGAGTTTTTAAGTGCATACAAGATTCATCAACACATGGAGATCACAATATATTCAATATGTAGAAGCACAAGCAAAGATATGGCCTTTTTATTATGAGCAATGTAAGATCAATACAATAGATGGTCGATCTAGCATAAACCTCAGATGGTCGTACAAGCAATAGATATGAGCTGCTACAAAATGCTCCCGACAATGAAAAATGAGCCTCCAAAGGCTGGATATACAATGAAGACTAAATCAAGCAGATCTGAGCCGTACTAATGCTCAACCTCCAAGATGGAAAGTGCCATGTCCTACTAGAATGCTGAAGCCCTGAATAATTATGCCCTGCTACCAAAAGTGTCCAATCATCCCGAGAAATATGCCAAATGATAGATCAGGCAACTGCAAGGAAAACCCAGATGTCCAAATTCCCAAATCCACTCTCAAATTCCGTAGATCTGAATTCTCCATTGAATGGTGTGCCCCACTAGATGACTGAAACCCTAGCTAGTTTGACCCTGATGAAGGAGATATCCAAATGATATGAAACTCTCCAAGAATATAGATCGGGTGATAGTAAGAACAACCCAGGTGCCCGAATCTCCAATATCCCTCTCAATCGTTGTAGTTCTGAAATCTCCACTGAATGGTGCGCCCCACTGTACGAATGAAACCCTAGCAAGTTCGGCCCTGATGAAGGAGGCCTCCAAATTATCTGAAACTCTCCAAGAATATAGATCGGCCTATGAGAATCCCGTGGGAGAAGTTTCAGGCTCAGCTCTCAAGCAGATCTCCCTAGATATGAGTTTTACTGAATCACAGGATGTCCCGTATGGCTCCGAGACGTCCCAATCTGCAGACAATGTAGAATGATGATAACCCTCCAGAAAATCCCTCAAACTCATGTTCCTGCCCCTTCTGAAGTTCTAGATGGAGATGGGATGAGACTAGAATGGTGTGGAGGAGTCTTTCATCCCCGAGACCA
>ML777587.1:2774205-2791569 GCA_009831015.1 Picea engelmannii | reverse complement strand
GCCATTCATCCGAGTCAGAACCAACACCTCATATGATAATAATGCGCCAAGTGTTAAGTTTAAAACAAACACAGTACCAGCATTAACTATCGATCTAACGTGCCAATTCCATCGTTCAATCAATCGCTTAATCACAAGGTTTAATGCTAATACATAGCTCGGGACTTATGAAACATTCAACGTATACCAAGCATCGATTCGTAAAGTTCAATGTGATTAATTCATGCGCTTTGAAACCATTTCTATCATACCTTACAAACTTGCCAATGTATTCGATGTATATTGTATAAGTTTGTATTCCAAAGTCTTAGAACCATGCAATCAAAAAATTTCTTCATATAATAATCGAGTGAAAGTCCATAGCAAGGATAAAAGAAATATAACCAAATCCATTATAATTTTCATAAGATCAGAACAAGACCAATAACTTTTATGCCCAAAGGTTTAACAATCAAATATATCCAAATGCGCAATCAAGGTAAGATAATTCTCAAGAACATAAGTTCGATACAACCTTTAGCAATCATGTGATAAACCAGTGATCAAGTATCTTTCAGCAAATCAACCAAAAACGACGACAATCTAATCAACGAAAGAGGTGTTTTCACATTTGTAGTTGTGAAAACTGAGTCAAAATTGAATTGTAATGGTCGCAAAAATGAGACGAATGTCCATTAACACAATGCGAAAATGATTTGTCGTAATACGACAAGGGGGTGTAGGTAGATTTTTGAGAGCAATCAAAAAAATTTGGGTTGGCTGCCAACATGTCTTCATTCTCAACATCACGCATGTGCGCCTCAATGATGTGAGATTCTCCTCTGTCCATTTTCCTGTCTGGAAAATCAACGGATTTATGTCCATCCTTCCCACATGTAAAACATGTGATGATTCCTCCTCTACCTCTTCCCCTACCTCTGGTACAAGGAAAAGTGTTCACGTCAACATATTCTCCTCACTGATCAATTTGTTGTCTCCTTGGCTCGGCATATTGTTGTCTTCGCTGAGATTCCACCTCTTTAAATATGACCCTGAGGTTTCCTCCATTCCTCCTTGGGATTATGATATTTCTCTTGGGAAAATGCCTTACCTCTGGGCTGACTCCTGCCTTGCCCTCGCTGACCTTGCTTACAACTCAACTTCTCCTCGGATTTCAGAGCCATCTGATAAGCATCCTCAACCATTATGATGGTCGTCATGCTTAATTCGTCCTGAATGTCGTATCTCTGATCATTCAGGTATCTGGATACCTTCTCATCATCGCTCTCCCAATGACCTACTCGGATATTGAGATTGTAAAAATCTTCGGTGTACTCTTTCACCGTCATCAGCTTCTGTCTCAGGTTCTGCAATCGCCTGAACAGAGTGATATGATAATCTCTTGGGATGAACTTCGCTTTAATCTTAGCAATCATTCTATCCCATCTTTTAATCTTTTGTTTACCTTTGGAACATCTATCTGCCTATAGCTCGTCCCACCACAATGCTGCATGTCCCTTCAAATTGGTAACATCATGCCTTACCTTCTTATCCTCTTTGATATCCTCATAATCGAAGTAGGTGTTAAGAGCTATGATCCAGTCCAACAACTCTTCTACATCCAAGCTTCCTTCGTAAGCTAGAATGTCCATTTTGGTCTTTGAAATCATCTTGGTGATAGCTTTAATCAATCGCTCATTTGATGCCTCCTATGTTGTGACCTCTCCTTGTGGTACAGCTTCAGCTTCGCCTTCGTAGTCACTTAGATCTCCAGTATTTGTTGTGAATCTCTGCGCTGCTTCCATATCTTCCATTCTGGCACGAAGATTTCATATTTCCCTCTCCATCTCTACATTTTGTCCTTGGCTACTTCTTTCTCTGGACAATTCTCTTTCCCCCTCTAGATTGGGTGATTGTCTACCTCTTCTCGGTGGCATGGTGAAATTTTCTCTTCTCTTTTGCTACAGAAAACAGAGAGATTTTCGAGCTCTGATACCACTTGATGCAGCTCTGCCCCTCGTAGGCAAACCGCTTCCACCAGGACATTTTAATTCTCAGGCCCAAAGAGTTAAATACTCTTCAACCCCCTGTCGGGATTTCTCAATACCCACCGAAATTGCCTTCCGACGATCTCCCCTTTGCCTTGTCGGGAGATCGGATTTCGCGTTATCGGAAAACTTGTGGGCACGGTTCTCATGGTACCCAAAACCCCAAAAACTGATGGTTATGAATGTCAACGCTCTTTGTTCCTGTCGGGTATTTCCCTATTGGGAAATCGGCACACGCGATGCCACGGTTTACTTGCACCACCAATCTCCGAACACCGAACTCCGATACGCACGTGTGCTCTCTCCTTGCCACGTCACCTTTTCTCCACTCTATCGGGAATCGCGTGATCGTGATTTCATAGGTCACAATCCCTTGGCACTGGAAAATCCTGAATGTCGAACCCCGATTTCTCCGGATTGCAGACACGTGTCCAGCTCGGGATCCATAGTCCAAATCTCTTCGGGAAATCACAACTCGTGATTTCGGTTTTCAAATGTCCCACGACCACGGAACCTCCAATATCCCAATGAGATGAAGTTCGATGGCTCTTGGAATCCTCGTGCGCCTAAGGGATAAATCCCACGCAACTTCTCCAATATCTGGGGGCTGTCGGGACTTCGCGAACCTCCTCATCTGAGATCTGGTCGTCGATTCCTCCTCCTTGAGGGATTCTTCCGCTCTATATCTCCTTCCTATTTGAACCTTCTCCCGGGTCCCTCTCCATAATATCATGAAGGAATTATCCCTCCTGGGCTTGTCAACTATGACTCCTTCAGAGACTTTTCACCCACTCTTGTGCTAGATCTTCAACAATTCTCAAAGTGTTGAGTCTTTTAGACTCTGTGCACTTCTGACAACAATAGTCTATGCCTTTCTTTTCTCAGACTAGCCACTGAAACTTCAAATTCAGCCTGCATTTCTCCTACACGGCTCTACCAACCCAAATCAACTTATGGGCAAATGAGAATAAGGGTTTAACTGTCGAGCCTCATCAACGCACTCTATGCGGATGAATTCAACTGCACTCTATGCAGGAATATCCTGGCTCAGACAGAGAAACAATTGAAACTTATTCTCTTCTTTCTCAGACCTCAGTTAAAAACCTGAAATCATATGCACAACATATTCAAAGCCAATGCATGACCAGAGAGTAAACATTCATGAACACATAAACAACATACACAGAGAAAACATCACCAGTACATGGATGTTCTTCACAAATTCTCTGCTTGCTCTCCCTTCTTGTTCCTGAATGAATGATAATGAATAATAATTTACAAAAGGAGGGTGTCTATATCCGTTTTCCCTCTCTAAAAATGAGACTGTCTAATCTAGACGTAAATATCTATCTACCTGCATTAACTAAAGTAAATGCCTCCTATCTACTTCAGACAAGAGCGTAAGGCTCGAGGTCTGATATACTACAATAGGTGCTCCTTCATAAATGTTTCATTGAAGTATATGGTTCTTCATCTTTAATGAAAATTCAAAAAGTCATCAAGCTTATATGTCATGTGTTTAAAACACATGCGCTGGCTCCATGCTTGCTTCAGTGGTCGTGATGCTCCTGCATCATACATAACCATTCTGACCGAGGACTCCACCAAGTCCTTCTTTACATGCATCGATGCATATAATGAAATATTCATTTGGATTAGAGATACTTAGTATTGGAGCACTCTCTAATAATTGCTTCAAGTGTTGGAAAATCTTTTCACACTCCATTGCCCATTGAAACTTCTCTACCTTCTTTTGCAAGGAACTGATCGGGTGTGCAATATTTGAGAATCATGCAATAAATATTTTGTAGTAGCCTACAAGGGCCATGAATGATCTAACTTCTGTCACATTCTTAGGTCCTTACCATCCTCTAATGGCCTCAATATTTTCAGTATCCACTTCTATCCCTTCCTCTAATATGATATGTCCTAGATAATGAATTTGCTTCTAGTAAAATGAGCACTTTCTGAATTTGGAATACAACTAATGATCCCTTAATACATGTAGTACCATCCTCAAGTGTTGTTCATGATTTTCCTATGACTCAGAATATATTAGAATTTCATCTAAAAATACAATGACAAACTTATCTAAGTATTCTCTGAAAATACAATTCATTAAACACATGAAAACAACTGGTGCATTTGATAACCCAAATGGCACCACTGTGAATTCATAATGTCTATAGCTTGTTCGAAAAGCAGTCTTCCTGATGTCTTCTTCTTTAATTCTTACTAGATGATAACATGATTGGAGATCAACCTCAGAGAATATTTTTTTATTCTTCAATTGATCAAAGAGGTGATTTATCCTTGGCCTAGGAACTTATTCTTTACAGTTACTTTGTTCAACTTCTTGAAATTCATGCAATGTCTCAAGGTTCCATCCTTCTTCTTCACAAATAATATTGGGGCACCCCAAGGTGACAAACTTGGGTGTATAAGCCCCTTCTTCAGAAGATCTTCAAGTTGCATGTGAAACTCCTTTACTTATGGTGTACTCATCATGTAAGGTGTCTTGGATGCTAGAGCTTCTGAAGGCATCATATTGATGGAGAAATCAATGTCTCTTTTATGTCGTAATTCTAGTATTTCCTTAAATACATTCTCAAATTATTTTAGGACTACATAATATTCAATATTTGACACCTTATCTTTAGGTGTCTCTCCATATGAGCTGTAAATATTTGACACCTTATCTTTAGGTGTCTCTTCCATATGAGCTGTAAATATTTGACAACCTTTCCTGTAACTTTTCTTCAATTGCAATGCCGAGATTTCTCAAACATTTATTGCCTTGGATATTCCCTTTATTGGTCTTAGGTTTCCTTCCCCATACGAGCATGTAAATTCCTTTTTATGACAGTCTAGGATAGCATGGTGTTGGTCCAAGAAATCCATCCCAATTAGACAATCATAGGAACCTAAAGGCAAGATGTTCAAGTTTTCCCTAGTGCCCAGTCTATTCATGTCCACTAGACATGACTTAACCATATCATTAAATTATCTTTTGTCTTTGGAATCCAACTACAACAACCAATATTTTTCATGCTTTCTTATTGTAAAATGCAATCTTTCCACCATCTCAAGATCTGCATAAATATGACTAGCTCCCGAATCAATTAAAATAACAATTTTTGGGTTGTTGAGCTTACCTTCCACTTCAATCATATGTGACAAAAAATTTGCTTTCTTGTTGTTTAGGTCTGCATAGATCCTAGGTACACTTCTTCCCATGTCCTCCATTGTTTCAGCCTGCTAAACATTGCGAACAATCATCACTTTCTCTCCTTTGTGAGGATAGTCTCTAAACATATGATCTCCTTTACAACCCTAACATTAAATAGGTGGTTTCCTTGGCCTTTGTCCACCTGTCTCAATTGTTCTAATTTATCTATAAGTTGGATATCCCTATGGATTGTTTCTAAAGAATGCATGCTTAGTTACCTTATTCCTCTATTCCATCTTGTATTTCTTCTTGTCTTCCCAATATTTTTGGAAAGTTGGCTTCCCTTTATGTTGATCATATAGGAATTTAGCTCGCCTTATGGTATCCTCCAATGTTTTTGGATCAACATATTGTATCTTGTCACTGATGAATGTTGAAAATCAACTCAAATAACTCTCATTCTTATTTGTCTCATGCTTGATTAAATAAACATACTTCAACTTCTTTAAAAACCTTATTTCACATTCATCTATGGTCATACTCCCAAGATTGAATTCAAAGAAATATTTCATTTTTTTGTCATAGTATCTCTTAGTCAAGTATTTATTTTCAAAATACTTCTTGAATTCCTTCCAAGTAACATTTTTCTCTTTAATGTGTTGCACCTGCACAAGTTGATCACACCACATGGATTCCCTTCCCTTGAGTGTATACATGGAAATTATTCCTTTTGCATGAGAAGAGTAATTATGTAATTGAAAATAATTTCGCATGCCCAACAACCTTGTCTCTACATATTCAACCATCTTGTGCTCACCCTCAAATGTAGGAGGTTATATTTTGTTCATTTTTGCTTGTTGCTCATCCTCCCCATCCCTATTCTTATGCTTCCTGATAGGGGATGGACTTGATATATTGTGTGATCTCCTATTGGAATGTCTTGGGAAGTGATGGTGATTTATACTAACACTCATTGCTCTTCCTTTCTCATAAGGAGACCTGTGACTTCCTATTTTTCTTAATCCATTCTCCCTATCTATCCTCGTTTCTCTTATGTCCAAGCTCTTCATTAAATTTATGTTGAATTCTTCCTTATTCTTCTTGGATTTCATAATATTTTCATTATCATCCTTATGACTTTGGACATCCTTTTGCACATTTTTAATCATCTTCGCCAAGTTCATGCTTTCATCCTTTCCTTCTCCATGTCCATTTGAGTTGATTCCTTCAATACCCATATGGACATCCATCCTGATGATATCATATTCTTGAATGTAATCCCCTTGTATCCCTTCCATCCCTCTACACTCTATGTTGATCATGTTCTTCTATAAAATATTTTAACTCTACAAAAATGTGCAGCCAACAAAACCTATTAGGCTAATTGAATCAACAATTTCATGAAAATATGAACCATTCTGGTTCAATAATACATCATACTTATTTCTTCTGATTTTCTGATAACTTGACTTCCCAAGTAAATTTTATGGGTGAATAGTTATATGCTATTGTTCAATATATTTCCAATGATTTCTCCCTTGCTCAATTCTAAGTCTTGAGTAGAAAGTTATGGATATTTAAAAATTGTCTTTTTTGTGCTGTAATCCCTATACATTTTTTCGTCTTCCTCAGAGATGAAATAGCTCTTGGACCCATACTCAATCCACTCTCAAGGTTCACAGGATATTGCAATTTACTTTCATTACAAGTCCGTACAGATAAAAAACCCCACATTCTCCTTTTCTAACCCCCTTTTTGTCCTTAAAATGATTTTTCAGGCACTAGCCCTTTTTCTTCAGTCCCCAATCACATGTGACCACATGATATGAAAAAAAACTTAACTGAAAGGATCTTATCGGGAGATTCATAAATTTGGGGCTCCAAAACTTTGAGCTTCTAAGGTTTCTCTTTGCACACATCCCAAGACCCCCTAATGTCGGATTGGCGAACTCTCGAACCCTCGCTCTTCATAGATTTACTACTTCAGCGCTCTCGAGGTTTAGGACTTCGGAGAAAATCTTAGCATCACACAACACATATTCCAAACAATGAACTTATGAAAAGGTTATCCTCGAAGCTTTGGGACTTCGTCGATCTGGGAATTCAAACTTTAGGCTTTGAAGGATCTCACACCTGAACACTTCAAAACTCTCAAATGCCGAACTGGTGAATTCTTGAACTGTCGCTCTCTGAAGATTTACTACTTTGACACTATAGACATTCGAGACTTCATATAACTTCTCAACATAACACAACGTAAAATTTCCCCTGAATTCCATATTTTCTAACTTCTGGGGTCTCATTAGCAACTACGCACCAGGGGGGTACTACATGGAAAAAATGTGGAGATGACACGTGGCCCAATTAACGGGTGACACACATCAAGTTCCAATTTTCAAATAAGGTCTATGAAAGGTATGAATCAGGTTGACACGTGGCATGCATAAGTGGTTCCATGTAACCCTAGGTTACGTCATCATGCCGTGTCACTCTGGCACTATGGGACTTTCATACTCTGGGATTCAGAGGATATTATGCTAACACACTTCCAAACTCCCGAACGCCAAACTGGAGAACTTCTGAATATACACTATCCAGAGCTTTGGGGATTCAAAACATTGAGCTTTGGAGGTTCCCTCTTCAACTTACATCAAAACCCCCAAACACCAATTTTCTGAACACCCGAACAAGTGCTCCCCGTAACTTCAAAACATCGTCTCTCCGAGAATTCAGAGGTTTCTTCCTCTACATACTTCATAACTACCAAACGTTGAATTTCTAGACTCTTGAATAAGCTCTCTCTTAAGCTTCAGAACTTCGAGCTTCAAAATTATTCTCTACATGCCTCTACCTTTTTCCCAAATTATGAATTCTCGAACATTTGCTAATATGCAGACACTTGTCCCCAAACATTAACTGTCAGGATTGGTTTCAAACTTCGGAACTTCAGGGAAAATTTCACTGTGTACAACCACAACCAAATTTTCTCGGAGTGTCGAACTACCGAACCACTTGGGGGATCCAATGACCCACCATCTCCCAATGATATATGGTGTAGATACACTCCAGGTCTTAAGAGATTCAGGGATTTTTCATCCTTTTTGTCAAAGACTTAAAAATTGTCGAAGCAACGAAGTCCAAAGTACTTGAGGTGTTAACCATCGTTCTCCTTTTCCCAAATATGACGGTTGTGAAGAATTTGAACCATTCCCAAATAGATCTTGTTTGTTCTTTTTATCATAAACAAACATTTCTCTTCTTTGGGTTTGAAACTTAAAGACGTCTCCTGTGCACTCCTTTTGATTCAAATTTGACCCTATTGGACATATTGTGATTTATGTCAATAGTCAATGACACACATGAATATTATCAGGGAAAGTGCATTGTAGAAATATAATCAAGATCGAAATCCCCATGGGACAAACTAGGACTGATGGATATGAAAGCCCCACATCAAGGGCAGGGATTGATTGAGGAGCACGAAGGGAGAATTAAACAATGTGTTATTTCCAATCCCATAAATAGTTTAGATCATCAGATCTCATCGATTCAAAGATCGAAGACTGTGGTTGATCCACCAACAATCGCACAACCTCAATTGTGGCATTTGGGCGATGGGATAAACCATGCGCAAGTTATGGTTCCACAATATACACTGACCATCGATGGTCACCCGCCAATAAAATATATAGTTGGCATTCGTTCCACTACCAAACGAGCAGTTTCCATTATGGAAATCGATGATAGTTTTAAACATCATTCTATTTGAATACCCCATAATCATCCCTGATCGTTGATCTACTCCAAGAGAATTATTGATTGTTGGATCAAGTTGAGTGGAAGGACAAAGTAAGTTATAAAGAAGGACGAAGTTCTAAATTCTCAAAGTAAAAAATAACCATTCACTCACCTATAGATTATGTAATTTCCCCCATATCTTGATGAAGAGGTTTGGAGAGACACAGTAGTCTAGTCACTAGAGGATTAGAGCGCTTGAGGTTGAGTTAGGAGTTGAACCTAAGGATTAACTTAACTCAATAGAGAAATAGAAATAGGTATAAAGGAAATCCTAGGCCACACCTCTCATTCATCTTGAATTTCTATGCATTTTTCTATTGGGATCCTTAGCACACAGTTTTGAGGGTTTTGAGAATACAAACCCTAGAGAACAACTCAGTGGTGAACGATTCCACCCATCTTGTTTGAAGCTTGGTCTCGAGGATGCAGTACTCCTCCCATGCCATTCTATAGCATTCCCAGGTACCATCACTCATCGAGGAGAGTATTAGTTCGTACCCTTGAGGGATTATAGCAAGGGGGAATATCATTCTTTGGAGAGAAGTTCGATCAAGGTGATTGAGAAGGCTTTTGGACATTCTATCACCTGGGTATTTGTTATAGGGCCTTGATAATTAGATATAGTGTATTTTGCGAGGATTACTATTGACGTATAATTATCTATAGATTTGGCACGTTTTGGAGAGAAGGAGGGTGCTATGGTGATTCAGATCTACTCAGTTTAGAGGGGTTATACTTCAGATCTGACCCTGAGACTTCACCTAATGATTTGCAGTGAACCGATCTATCTTTATAAGGGGTTTCAAGATATTTGGAGGCCTCTTTCATCAGGGATGAAATATTGATTTTAAGAGTATTCAAGAGGGTGCAAGATTGATTGTGGATTCAATAGTTTGGAGGAGCGTATATTGGCATCTAGACTTGATACTTTAGGGAGGGCTTCTACTTGCCTTGATCTATCATTTTGTAGATTTTGGAGCCATTTGGAGACTTCCTTCAGCTAGGATGAAACTTGGGTCTTCTCAGCTCTTCAGGAGGATGTGCCATCAACTAAGGGGGGTTTGGGACTTGAACCTCGTTCTTCCTGTATTTAACTTCATTGTATATCCAGCCTTTGGAGGATTGCATCTTATTATCGGGAGCATTTTGTAGCAACTTATATCTTATCTATTGGAGTTATCTGATGTTATTCTATATCTTCATCAATCTTGTATTAGGTTCTTTGTTATTATATCAATAAAGGTCAGATCTATGTTGTTTGGTTCCATATCTTGTGTTATCTTGCATCTCCATTGTTATCTTCAGATATAAGCTTAATAAATGAAATATAAACCATAAAACCATACCAAGAAGGAAACCTGCAAACAAGCACACATACATGTAATGACCCTTAACTATTAAGATGGTTAATTTAATAATAATACTAAAGATTATCTAAATTGTATTTATATCAATAATAATAATTCTAATTGGATATTATTAAATAGTGTACATGAGGGTTAATGAATAATTTATTATTAAGTGAGTCATTAATTGATTAAGTATTAAATTAATGGTTAAAAATAAAATGTAATGTTAAATGGGGTTACGTATCCCATAGGGGGATAACGTAATCAATACGTAAAAGGGAAATAAATAAATAAGGGATAAGGCAATTAATAGGGGATAAAGCAATTAATATTGGGATAAGGCCTTTACGAAGGGGATAAGGGTAATAAAGAGTTAGGTGGAAGTAAATGTGCGGGGCGGTGAAGGAGGAATAAGGGAGGTGGAGAAGGGTATGAGAGGATATCGATTCATGCATTCGACGAGAGGGGAGAACTGGGAGTTTTGGGAGAGTTGGTTTACAGTGGGATTTATAGTGCACCAGGGCTACAGAGGTTTTGGGCTCGGAGGGCTAGGACATCCATTGATGTCCTAGGGCTAGGCGTACTAGTCGGTAGGGTGGCTGGTTTTGGGGTGTCCTAAGGAGCAGCGTCAGGTTCAAGCGGCGGATAGCATCAAGCAGAGGATAGCATCAGAGTGAGGTATGTAAATGGTTAGTAAATTTTATTTATTGAAATATTGGATTGATTGTGCTAGATTAAGTGAAATTTGAGTAAATTTCAAATTTACTGTTCTGTTTTAATTCAATGGTAGTTTAAATTAAATGACGGTCTTTACATCTGGTATCAGAGCTTAGTTGAAATACTAGAGCCTTGAGGGCCAAAGTCCCTCCCGCCTAACCTGCAAACTAGACCAAACGAACTATCAAATGAATATATTAACAAATCTAATTATATATATATAAATGAAATAGGAATTGATCATCAATATATATATATCATCAATATTGATCATAAATCTATGTATATATATATATATATTTTTATGCTTGTTCGTGTTTGAAGATGGCAGAAGAGGCAATCCTCCAACGCTTTGGGTTTTGTATATATAACTTTTATAAAAAGTAATACGAACGGTTTTCTTTCAAAAAAAAAATTTTTACTCCTTATAGACTATTCAGGATTAGATTCATATATGCATTCAACATCATGATACGCGTACAAACCGGGTTTGATTACCCATACCGACCAGGCCGAGAAGAACAGCGTGCTACACAAAGTACCAAATTCCTCTCCTTTCATTCGAGCTCTACTCCGCCCTATGCAAGAATAGCATCTGAAAATGTTAAACCCTTGATTCCTATCTTGGGTAGATGTCCAATGGTAGAGAAGAAATCGAGATCCATGAAGATCTCATATCCGATCTAAGGATCAATGAGGATGGATTGAATTTTGATAGCATTTTAGAAGAAGAAAACTCATACCTAAAGAATCTTTGGAAAGAAATGGAGCAGATTTCATCCAGGGATCTACTTCTATCTGCAAGCATGGTATGTGATAAAACTATCATACTAATCTATTTGGAAAGATTCTTCCTTATTTTACTTTATCAATGGATGTGTATATTGGAATTTGGAATACAGTGTTGGTAAGTCTACTGATTTTATCCAAGTACTTGAGTAATATATCGCTATAGAATTTGAAGACATGTGATGTGCTTTCTGTTATTGCAATTCCTGAAATCTATTAGATGCAAAATGCTTCCCACCTACCCTTCCCTGCCCCCACACCCACACAAGATAAGAGCTTTATGCACTCAAGAATGGAATTTTTCAAACAGTGGTTGTGAGGATGTTTTGGAAATGGATGGAGGAAATTTGGTCTGAAATTGTGCCCAGAGTTGAACATTAATTGTTCATCATTCTGTGCTTCGACAAGTTATTACTATGCTGAGGAGCAAACATTATCTAGTCATGGCTTTTCCTTTTCAGAAGTCTTGCTAAATATTCTTCATGTTCTACTTTTTACACTCGCATATCAAATATAACGGTCATAAATGAGATAATGAATATGCAAAGATTCAAGGAAGTAGAGAAAAATGCTAGTGTACATGAAATATATTGGATAATTAATACATTAAAAGACTGTAGCTGAAAATCTTCTTCTAGCCTACTTTGTTGAAATATCTAGTTTTTAGAGATGCACTGAAATGGAGGTAAACGTTGAAAAAGCGAAAATGAGGCAATCTCTTCATTTTTTCAAGCCGTTGCAACACTTTCAGTATCACTTCGTATTGTTGAAATATCAGTTTTTATATGAAATTTTTTTATCATAACCTTTCACCAAGCCTCAGCACTTGTTGAAATATTCAATTCGAGTTTATTGATTATCTCAATTCGGCCCTATCAGGCACAACAACAGATATTTTACACATAAAATGCAGAAAAACAAAATTGAAATACTAGTTTGAAGAGCCAAGAACAAGAATTTATACATACAATGAATATTTCTAAAAGATATTGCTCTTAATAATTCTTCGGCTGTGTATTTTTACATACAGAAAGAAGATAACTGAGATCCAGTCGTTGAGTCTTCATGAGGGATATGTGTCTTGGTCTTAGCAAATCTGTCCTTCCAATAATATCATCCAATTTCTCATATCCCAGCTCTGCAAGAATACCTCTAACCTGGTGACATTAACATTTTTCAAAAATTGCCTAAACCATTGATGATACCGATAATTACTTAAAATGGGAAAGAAACTATCAGTGCCGTAATATTTCAACTGGGGCAATCAATAGAAATTGAAATTGAATTTTTTGTTAATGTCCACTAGAGAGAAAAGACAGTCAAAGGGGTTAGCATTTGTAACCAACAATTTTAGCCAAACCAAAACATAGGTGTACAGAAAATCCCCCCTAAAATAACACGAAATGAAATGGGAAAAGACCACCTGCGTATTTGATAGAACTTATTGGACTTGCTCCATTTATTTGCACATTTCAATAAAGTTGTCACCTTCGCGGACGTGCATCTTGTGAACCCAATATTCGTCCGTTGCAATCGCTCTGGTAAGCCCTTCTATGCAATTCTTAATAGAATAGATGCAGGGTTGGTGATAGAATTTGAGCCTGTGATGCCTCCTGATGTGCCGGTATCTGCCCCTGGTGCACTGTAGTCATACAGGCTGTCATACAAGCTGGCTGCCAAGGCCATTTCTCTCTTGCAGCCTCTGCACGGTGGAGATATCCGGTTGTTGTGTGACACTAAGGTGCGGGAGCTTACTGGGTATGACCATGTGATGGCCTATTGATTTCACTAAGATGAACACGGTGAGGTAGTTGCAGAGATGAGAAGACGTGGGAGTTCACCGAAAATTCCCCTGAACATAAACTATGACTGTGAAAGGAAGGGTTCGCTGTAAAGAGAGGCTGAGAGGTAAACTGTGCGGAGGAGATAGATAGGATTCCCAGGAGGAGAAAGGCACGTGGGCCGCATGCAAGCCCAGGGCGGCATGCGATCCCCACGTTACCAATACAAGTTTTATTTCATTTTATAAAATAAAAAAATAATGATTTAATTTTAATTGAAATCGTAAACATTATATGGTAATTATTTATGGAATTTTCTTTTATATGTTTATATATATTTGTTATTTTTTTATTTCTTTATTTTTAGTTTTAAGTTAAAAATATATAAAACTTAATCCGGATATAATAATGTTTAAAAGAAAAAAAAAAAGAGGGGTTAATTAGTTTAATAATTCAATTAGTTTTAATTAATATTTTAATTAATTTTTAATTAAACTTTACTAATTAATAAAGTTAAGTAAAACTAGGAGAATAAAAATTTAATGGAGTCCATGGGGATTGAACCCCGGACCTCCACCTTAGACCAAGCGCTTTAACAAAGTATGCCCTACCAACGCACCACACTAGGTGATTTAAAAATAAATAAATATGTGTGTTGATTAAGACGCTTGAAGCTTAGGATTAAGCTAAGTCTAGATTTTTAGTTTTAATAAACCAGCGCAGCCGCAAAGTGGCTAGCGGTTGATTAACGCTGAAAGGAGCACAGCGTAGTGAAATCCGAGACGTGGCCGACAGTGGTGGACAATTATTTAGATGCCACGATTTAACCCTAACTAACCATTTAAACATGGTAATCATATAACCTTACAACATTTTTTTTATGTGATTAGGTAAATATTAAAAAGTAAACGTGCTAACGGATGCTACGATAAATGCAAGAAAGTTATGAATGATAAATCAGACCCATTGATATTGGAGGATGACTAAGAATATGCCAGCATCTTCAGTACATAACCATCAGATAATGGTTTTAGGTTAATTAAGATTAAAAGATCATTGATTGTGCCCATTGTCAGTAGGTGTACGCCTCTCGGCGCAAATTAATAAACATATGGAAGGAAGTTATTTTTTAGTCAAAATTGTAAGCGTAAACTAAAAGGGCTCAGACTAGCATAAGTGAGAAACGAGGCAACATATGCACTAGGAGCGTAAGCATAGAGGCGCAAGGCTAATGTAGCTATAGGGCAGAAAACCAATAGTTGTTTTCGTAGGGGCGAAGAAACGAAGCTTAGATGCTTAAACCTAACCCTAACCGAGCCAATTCCCTAATGGAGTAATGTCTGTTTACAGACAAGTAAAGAAAACTTATGCCTAACCCCATTTCTAAAGTTTAGTAGCACCAATTTAAAACATCCTGGAACTCACCCTGGCAACTTTGGTTGATGCAGGTCAAAGCACACAGGATGGTCAGGACTCGAGGAGGTCGAGGAGGGGGAGCGTCGTTGCAAGAACCACCAACGCCACCACCACCATCGCCCGAACTCACCCTCATACTGCGCTCGTTGGAAGCCATCAACGAGACTTTAAAGGGGTGACAACCGGTAGGAACTGAAGTGGAACCCCCACCATCTGGAGTGGGTAATCCAGAAGCGTCGAGGGATTCAGGGGGAGGACCTCCACTTGAAGACATCACGCGGGAGTTGCAAAAGATCAAACTCCCAGAGTTTGCCAGAGGTCATGCCAGTGAACGCGCGGAGGCATGGTTAGAAGGCATGACCAGGTGTTTTCCCTTAAGGGACTATGCGTCCAATTCAAAGGCGAAGATTGCCATTTTTCAGTTAAGAGACAGCGCCCTGAATTGGTGGGGTAACTTGGAAAGACAATTGCACCTTACCCCAGACACGGTATCTTGGGAACTTTTCGAGGAAAGGTTCAGGAGGAAATATCTACCGGTGTACTACGAGGAGAAATAGGTTGGGGCATTTCATGCCTTAATACAGGGAAACAAAACGGTAGAAGAATACGAGATCAGGTTTATGAAACTAGTCAAATATGTGTCGTATATGGATAGTGACCAACGACAGGCAGAGCGCTTCATCTATGGATTGAACCCTAGGATAAGAGATATGGTGAGGATGTGGAAGCCATCTTCAGTAGCAGAGGCAGTGGAAAGTGCACATTACGTGGAAGAACATATGAACGTGACTGGGGATGCAAGATCGACATTTTTGCATCACCCTGGATTCGTAGGAAAGGCCCCGCGGACATTTCCTAGGGGAGGGGGCTCGAGGCCACCGCCATATGGTAATAGATTCATGCCAAGAACAGTGTCTACAGGGATTTCAATGGCGGCGAGTGCAGCATCTCGTTCATCGATAACGGTGCAGATAGGACCACAACCATATCAGGGAGCAGTGAGTAGGGGTAGGGGTTCCAGGGGAAGGAACTCATTTCAAAGACAGACACATAATAGTGCACCGGTTCAATCTCGTATTTCTTGTTGGAGATGCGAGGGACCCCATTATGAATGGGACTGTCCGGAGTTACCATCAGGATTCGTCCACAGAGAAGGAAAGGTGCCAATGGGGAGAGCTAGTAGCAGCCATCATATTCACGCAGCAGTTAATAACCGCCAGGCCGAACATCAATCCACCGTGGTGGAGTCGTCAGGTACGCTAAATCATATCAATGTTAATATTTTATTTGATTCAGGTGCGACAGATAGTTTCATTTCACCATATGCATTAGAAAAGAGTGGGTTGGTAGCCTACGAGCACGATGACTTTAAACAAGTCGAGATGGCTTCGGGGGAAAAGCAAGCAGTAGGACCTAGTGTCGATAATTGTATAGTAGACCTGGGAGTGTGTACTACCAGGTTGAAAGTATACATCACTGATCTTGGGACGTATGACCTAATCATTGGAATGGATTGGTTAGCAGCTCATAGAGCCTTGGTAGACTGTTTTGCAAAGAAAGTGTTTTGCGTCGATGATGAAGGAAGACCAATAGAGATCCAGGGTGTACAGAGAAAAGTGTCTCTACGCTTTATATCAACTATGAAGGTCAAGCGATGCTTGAGACAAGGGTGTCGACTTTATGTAGTAGAGGCAGTGAAAGATAGGAAGGGACCCTCATTAGATCAGTATCCAGTCTTTTTCAGAATTCCAAGATGTTTTCCCGAACGAGTTACCAGGGTTACCTCCAGAAAGAGAGCTTGATTTTACTATTGAGCTAAAACCTGGTGCAGAACCAATTTCCAAAACTCTGTATCGGATGACAACATTAGAACTTTGTGAATTGCAAATGCAGCTGAAAGAGTTACTGGACTTAGGGCTAATAAGGCCTAGTGTCTCGCCCTGGGGCGCACCGATAATTTTTGTAAAGAAGAAGGATGGATCCTTACGACTGTGCATAGACTACAGGGACTTGAACCGTGCTACAGTGAAAAACAGGTACCCGATGCCACGAATTGATGATCTCTTTGATCAAATGAAAGGAGCAGCGGTATTCTCAAAGATCGATTTGCGATCAGGGTATCATCAGTTAAGGATTAAGGAGGGTGATATCCCAAAAACTGCCTTTCGAACTTGATTTGGACATTACAAGTTTGTTGTAGTACCTTTCGGATTGACCAATGCGCCAGCAGTATTCATGAGCCTCATGAACGACGTATTCCGGAAATACTTAGACCGTTTTGTACAAGTCTTTTTAGACGACATCCTCATCTATTCCAA
>ML777587.1:2720522-2769757 GCA_009831015.1 Picea engelmannii | reverse complement strand
GGGAGAGTTGGTTTACAGTGGGATTTACAGTGCACCGGGGCTGCAGAGGTTTTGGGCTCGGAGGGCTAGGACATCCATTGATGTCCTAGGGCTAGGCGTACTAGTCGGTAGGGTGGCTGGTTTTGGGGTGTCCTAAGGAGCAGTGTCAGGTTCAAGCGGCGGATAGCATCAAGCGGAGGATAGCATCAGAGTGAGGTATGTAAATGGTTAGTAAATTTTATTTATTGAAATATTGGATTGATTGTGCTAGATTAAGTGAAATTTGAGTAAATTTCAAATTTACTGTTCTGTTTTAATTCAATGGTAGTTTAAATTAAATGATGGTCTTTACAATACACAAGAAAATCAGTGGTCAATTAGTGTTCCAAGTGAAAATTTTGGCTTGGGAACATTACAATGGTATCAGAGCTATGATCCTCCCATCCTATGAGGAAGAGGTTGAAATGGAGGGATCAGGTGAGGACATTGAGCCACAAATAATAGTAGGGATTACCAGGGACCTACAACGTTCCACAAAAGTATCACAGAGTGACCTTGTTCATCACCTACAAGAGATCCATGAGGTAACACATAGGGGACATGCCAAAATATCATATACCTTGAAAAAGGTAAGTGACAACCAAGAAATGATATCATGACTTCTGATGCAAATGAATCATGGAGGTAAGGATCCAGAAACTTATGAAAATAAAGAGGCTAGTGGTTCTCAGGGAGGATATAGACATCAGTTGGAGCCCATTCCCCACTATCACACTGAGGGTCAAAGTAATGGGTGAGGTGCACCATAGGGACAAACACATACCAGGACCACCCATAGGCACTATCTTCCTTCATTCTTGGATGATTATCCACAACCAGGCTACCAAGACGAATTTGACGACAACTTTGATCAATATGCCAGGGAGTACAACTCACTAAGCATTCCAGTTCAAAGACAAATCACCTTGGATCAATATTATGGACTCAAATTTAGAGGCAAAACTCAGAGTCCATACCACAAGAACAACTATGAGCTAGAGTGTAGAGCTGGAAATATGGAAATTCCCTATTTTGATGGTTCGACCAAGATGACTGCACAGGCGTGGGTGCAAAAACTAGATACTTACCTACAGCTTAACCCCATGAGAGAGATGGATGCCATCAAGTTTTCCACCATGTACTTGGAGGGGAAATCTCATGACTGGTGGTACCATGGGTTGACTACACTTGGCCACAATCAGATAGTGGCTTACATAAAGTTTACACAAAGTCTTATTGACATGTTTGATGAGGAGGATCCAGAGCTACACTTCAAGGAGCTCACCCAACTTAGGCATATAGGATCATTAAAATTATTTATTAAGGAATTGCATAGGTTAGCATTTATGGTGTAGGATGTATCTCAGTCAAGGCTCATGATGTTTTTCACGAAAGGGTTGATGGAACCCTTAAAGGGTTGGGTCAAGGCTTTCAAGCCTACCAACTTATAGGATTCCATATGGAGGATGAGAGATATAGGTCTAGAAACAAAATCTAAGTTTATGCCTAGACCACCTCTAAACACTGGATGAAGAGACCAAACATGTCCAATGAATCCAGGAGGAAGAGACCCAAGGGGTTTTGACAAGGGAAGAGGTAGGATGGATGAGAACACTAGAAGAGAACTGAGAAGAAAGAAACTATGCTACACATGGAAAGAGCCATGGGACCCATACCACAAGTTTATGGGTTGTGGAAAGGATCATTGCATTGAGGTGACATTAGATAATGAGGAGGATGAGCATTTCAGCCACATATAGAAAATAGAAGCAGGCACCACCAAAACTGCAGAAGAGGAGGCTACGGGTCACGATAGTGTAACAAAGGAGAAGTCTACTTTGGCATCTATTAGTGTGGTACCCAAGTACAACATCTTCAGGATTAGAGGACTATTGCAGGGTAAAAGGGTTTTAGTTCTCATTGATTAGGGTTCTTCTCACAACTTCATTGACTCAACACTGCTACAGAGGAGGCACATACCCACAATTGAATTTGAAGAATTCAAGGTGGAGGTAGTAGGAGGAAGCACCATGCCATGTAACAGGTATATTCCTGGGATGAAGATTACATTAGGTAGGCATGACTTAGAACAAGACTTTTATGTGATGGAACTTCTTGATACAAACATCATACTTGGATTTTAGTGGCTTATCGCATTGGGAACTATCACCATGAACTACAAGACTATGAAGATGTCATTCACAGAGGAAAGCGGGAGAAAGGTAGTTCTCAGGGGCATGTCTGGAAACACAACTAGAGTAGTTACAACAGAGCATATGGAGGCCATTTTCAGAAGAGAGGAGATTGTATATGCTACAGAGTGTAATATTTCGGTATGTGTGGACAAGAAAGGAAAGGTTCACTATGCACTAGATATTCAGAGGATCATTGACAAACATAGAAAGGTGTTTGGACCCATTCCACCTAGAGTGCCACCAAATAGGGGGTTTGAGCATATCATAGAGCTAGAAGAGGGGGAAAAACTAGTCATCACCACTCCCTACAGACACCCAAAGAAGTAAAAAGATGAGATAGAGAAGGCCATCAAAGAACTGTTAGACATGGGTCACATTAGACCAAGTTCCATCCCTTTTGCATCCTCCATGGTACTGGTCAAGAATAAGGATAGAACCATGCACATGTGCATTCATTTCAGGACATTAAACAAAAAGACTATAAAATAGGTATCCCATTCCAAGGATTGATGAGCTATTGGATGAGCTCCATGGGGTTGTTTACTTCACCAAGATTGGTGTGCACTCTGGTTATCATTAGATCAAAATGAGGGAGCAGGACATCCACAAAACTATCGTCATGTGTCACTATGGCCACTATGAATTCCTAGTGATACCATTTGGATTGACCAATGCACCAACCACATTTCAATCATGCATGAATCATGTCTTCAACAAGCAGTTGAGGAAACACCTTCTGGTGTTTTTTGATGACTCGTTGATCTATAGAAATACTTGGGAGGAGTACCTTCAACATATGGAACATATTTTGACCATCATGGAGGACCAATCCTTGTATGCCAAGGATTCCAAATGTGAATTTGGGATGACAGAGGTCCTCTACTGGGGGCATATCATTGGAGTAAAGGGGGTACAAGTACACCAAGAGAAGATTTGAGGGATACTTGAATGTACCACACCTAAGACTCTTACAGAGTTGAGGGGATTTCTTGGAATATGTAGTTATTACAGGAGGTTCGTCAAGGGGTTCTCACAAATTTGTGCACCCTTGACATATTTGACCAAGAAAGGAGCTTTCAGATGGATTGAAGAGGCATAGTCTACATTTGACAAGATGAAAAAGGTAATGAGCACCAACCAAGTTTTAGCCTTGCCATATTTCGGCCAACCCTTCACACTAGAGTGTGATGCATCCAAAGAGGGCATTGGATCCATACTGATGAAAAATAGGAACCCACAATCCTATGAGAGCCAAAAATTGAGGGGCCCTAAGATTCTTTACACTATATAAGATCAAGAAATGCGGCTATCATGCAAGCCTTGGCCAAGTTTAGGTAATACATGGTAGAGGAAATATTTGTAGTGAGATCAGATCACAACATCCTTAAGTACTTCTTGCAACATAAGGACTTAAATGAGAGACAACATAAGTGGTTCAGCAATATATAGGCATATGATTTTGACATTGAATTTTTCAAGGGGAAGAATAACATAGTTGCAAATGCATTATCCAAAAGGCCATCAGTTTATGCCATGACAAATATTTCAGTTGAATGGAAGGCCCACCTTCTAGTGGAATACTCCCAAAACCAGTTCGCTTGTGATTTTATGGATGGAAAAATACAGGATGACAACTTCAGAGTCATATATGACATCATCTACTACAAGGGCTGAATTTTATTGGTTTTTGATTCAGCCTTCAAGGCCAAGATACTACAAGCATGTCATGATTCACTAGTCGCAATGCACCAAGGCATTGTCAAAACATATAGACATGTACAAGAAAATTTTTCATGGAGGGGTATCAAAGAAAATGTAGTGTGACACATCAAAGAGTGCACTACTTTCAATGAAAATAAGGATGAGCATACACATCCAACAGGACTATTACAAACTTTACCCATTCCAGATCACAAATGGGAGAGCATCTCTATGGACTTCATCAAGGGATTTCCAAGAGCACAGGGGAAAGAATGTAGTTTCATGGTGGTGGATAGGTTAACTAAGTTTTCACACATATTCTCCATTTCCACACACTTCAGGGCAACACAGGTGGATTATTTGTTCTTCAGGGAGATCTTCAGGCTACACGGGTTGGCCAAGACTATTGTTAGTGACAGGGATAGCAAATTTATGAGCACCTTTTGGTAGGATTTATTCAGGTTGTTTGGTATGGATTTGAACCCTAGCACCATTTACCACCCTCAGAATGATGGGTAGAATAAAATAGTCAACAAGTGGGTGGAAGTCTACCTCATAAATTACATACCAGGGTAGCAGAAGTAATGGGTTAGGTGGCTACACCTGGGAGAATACTATTACAACACCACTCATCACATGTCCATCGGTATGAATCCATTTAGGTCCTTGTACAATTATGACCCTCTCTCCTTTGTAGATATTTCCTTTGGTGATATAAGAGCTCCTATGGTACAGGATTGGGTGCAACAGAGTCAAGACATACTCAAGAAATTGAAAGATCATCTACAAAGGGCACAAAATGAGCAAAAGGTCCAGGCAAAAAAGCATAGTGTAGAGTGCACATTTGAGGTTGGTGACTTAGTATACTTAAGGATCCAACTATATAAGTATGATTATATCAAAAGAAGATGAGAAAATAAGCTCCAAACCCAATTTTTTGGACCCTATATGATCAACAGGAAGGTAGGGATCCTGGCTTATGAACTTGAGCTTCCACATGGTAGAAAAATTCACAATGTCTTCCATGTGTCATGCTTGAAGAGGGCCATTGGCCAACACATAAACCCACTGGAGGTACTGCCATCCTTAGATGAAGAGGGGAAGTTGGTACTAATGATGAAGGAAATACTAGAAATTCAGGAGAAGAAAATCCGAAGGAGAAGCATCAAGGAATTCTTGGTCAAGTGGAAGGATCTGCTTATTGAGGATGCTACATGGGAGAGTGAATAGGTGATACATGATACAGGTTCAAAATTTCTTGTGGACAAGAAATTTCTAGCAGAGGAGACTGTAATTTCCCCCACCTCTTGAGGAAGAGGTTTGGAGAGACTCAGTAGTCTAGTCATCCCCACTAGACTATAGTCTCATGCAGCATGGGGAAAATTCAGCTAAACCCAATGTTATAATTTGAAGTTGACTTGGAAGGGTAAAAAGCAACTCACTAGAGGATTAGAGCACTTGATATTGAGTTAGGAGTTCAACCTAAGGGTTAACTTAACTCAACATAGGAATAGAAAGAGTTATAAACTAAATCCTAGGGCGCACCTCTCATTCATCTTAGATTTCTATGCATTTTGCTATTGGGCTATTAAGCACATAATTTTGAGGGTTTTGAGAATACAAACCCTAGAGAAAAACTCAGTGGTGAAAGATTCCACCCATATTATTCCAAGCTTGGTCTCAGGGATGCAATAATCCTCCCACACCATTCTGCAACATTCACAGGTACCATCACTCATCCAGGATAGCAACAGATCGTACCGTTTATGGTTTCCACCAAGGGGATGCATCATTCTTTGGAGAGAAGTTTGATCCAGGTGATTGACAAGGATTTTGGACATTCTATCACTTGAGTATTTCTTGTAGGGCCTTGATCATCAGATCTATTGTATTTTGAGAGGGTTACTATTGCTCAATAATTATCTAGAGCTTTGGCACATTTTGGAGGGAAGAAGGGTGCTACTATGATTCATATCTACTAAGTTTGGAGGGGTTATACTTAATATTTGACCCTGAGACTTCACCTAGTGATTTGCAGTGACCCGATCTATCTTTCTAGGGAGTTTCAAGGGATTTGGAGGCCTCTTTCATCAGGGTCGAAATATTGATCTTAACAATATTCAAGAGGGCGCAATCTTGATTGTGGATTCAACAATTTGGAGGAGCATATCTTGTCATATGGACTTGGGACTTCAGGGAGGGCATCTGGTTGCCTCGATCTATCATTATATGGATTTTGGATCCATTTGGAGACTTCCTTCAGCTAGGTTGAAACTTGGGTATTCTCATCTCTTTAGAAGGACGTTCCATCAACCAAGGGTGGTTTGGGACTTGACCCTAGTTCTTCTTGTATTGACCTTCAATGTATATCTAGCATTTGGAGGCTTGCATCTTATTATCAGGAGCATTTTGTAGCATCTCATATCTTATCTATTGGAGCTATCTGATGTTATTTCAGATTTGCATCCTTATTGTATCAGGTTCTTTCTTATTATATCAATAAAGGTCAGATCTATGTTGTTTGGTTACATATCTTGTGTTATCTTGCATCTCCATTGTTATATTCAGATCTAATCTTAATAAATGAAATATAAACACTAAAACCATACCAAGAAGGAAACCTGCAAACAAACACATATACATAAGCAAATCAGTGGTCAGTTAGTGTTCCAAGCGAAAAAAATTGCTTCGAAACATTAAAGATTAATTCATGGTCGTCAATTTTTTCGAAACCTCTGGAAAAGATAGGATCACCTGACTAACAGAAGAATGAATAATGATCGTTCGATCTATTTTGGGGAAATATACTCTTGGAGGTTTAATGATTGCAAATACTAGAAGTCACAAAAGCTGAAGTTTCGAAGTAAATGAGAGCCATCCATATCAACCATAGATTAAGTCATAAATGCTAGATTAAGCAGTAAAAGAATGAGTAAGGATTTGATCCAAACCATTGATTTGGTTCTGGGAATCATGCCATCCATCAGATCAACCTGTGTGAGAGTTAACCATTTTGGGAAATTGAAAACTCCAGAAGATTAGATGATTGTTAAACAAAAATCGTCAAACACTGAAATCTAGTGAACTAGGTTCTAGCCCCCAGTCATGGGTTATGAATACATAAGCCATAAGGAACTAGGAACATCGCTTATATAATAAGACCATGGTTTCTTGCATATGGTCACATGTAAATGGTTTGAAGGAAGTGCCTCTACATAATTTATTTCTGCAATATTTGCAAAGACATGAAATTAATTTAAATGAAATTGATCCTATGATCAATTAATGATTTTTTTTTTCATTAAATTGAAAAGGATTTTCGATAATATTTGAATAAATAGAAACAAATGATATTATTATTAATGAAGAGGTGTGATGGTCCAAACAAAGGGACACAATGTTTCCTAGCTCACACTAGTTGAAAGAGTATAAAAACAAGAAACAATGGTGAGAATAAAGTGTCTCTGCAGTCGATATCAGAAGATAAAAAGAAGAAGTAGATTCCAAGAAGGAAAACTAAATATACTTATGTAGTGAGGGTGTAAGGGAGGAGCATGGAAGTATTCACATCCTTACTAAGCAAATTGTAAAATACAAGTGAGTTGGAGCTTCCTAGGGTTGGTTACCTAAATACAAGGGAGGTTGTCCTTCCTAAGGTTGTTTCCCTAAAGTTGAGGGAGTTGGTGTTTCCTAGGGTTGGTTCCCTAAATAAGGGGTTTGGTGTCTCCTAGAGTTGGGGATATAAAAGGGATTTGTGTCCTTCACTATTCTTTATACAAAATTGTACTTCATGTTGAATATATTTATATAACTAATTTTCCATTCAATTCATTTTTTATTATTGTGGTAATCAATAAAATATAAAAAGTACCTGCTAATTGTTAAAAAGGGGTAATACTGATTCATTCCCCCCTCTCAGTATTCCAACAATTTGTATCAGAGCAGGTGCCTTCATCACAATCTAACAACTAGAAGGTAGATCCTTAATATGGATCAACAAGAAGGAATGTATAACAACAAAACATTGTTGTTGAATGGAGGAGGCTATGCTCTATGGAAAATAAGAATGGAAAACTTATTTTTGGATCTTGGTTTTGATATTTGGAAATCTATTGTAGATGGTTACACTACACCAACTGCTCCACCCAAAGGTATTGTAGGTAATAAAATATGTAATGACAACTCAAGAACAACTATCAAAATTCTATGAGGGTTGACTAATTATATATGTGTGAAGGTTATGCATTGTAAATCAGCCAAAGAAATCTGGGACAAGTTGGAGGTTGTATATGAATGATATGACAAAGTCAAGGAAGCCAAACTACAGACCTATAGAACTCAGTTTGAAAATATAAAAATGAAAGAAGAAGGAAATATTGTTGAGTACCTTCATAGGGTAGATGAAGTGGTTAATTTAATCAGAGCATCAAGAGAAGAAATTAAAGATAAACTTATTGTGAAAAAATTACTAAGGTCATTACCTATGATATATGATGCAAATATTTCTACAATTGAATATAGAACTGATCTGAACACACTTACAATTGATCATCTTCATGGAATTTTTACAACATATGAAATGAGAACAGGGAATGATAAATCAACAAAAGATGAAACAAACTTTAAAGCATATAAAAAAAAGATGAGGAAGGAGAAAAACACCAATGATAAGTTATTAGATATATCAAATGTAGAAGAGGCGAACTTTATAAAGAAACTCCATAAAGGATTTGAAAAATATAAATGAAAGTTACCTTTCAAATGTTTCAACTGTGGAAGAATTGGACACTTTGCTAACAAATGTCCCTATCCCAAAAATGAGGAAAATGATGAAGCAGTTCATAACCAGAAAAACCAATACAAGCAAAAATTTTATAAGAAAAAGAAAAACTTCTAATCCAATGAAGAAAACATATCTTCAGACATGAGTGAAGACGAAAATTCAGATCTTTTGTTTATGGGAATGAAAACTCAAGATGATAAACATTCATAAGATGAATAAGAAGGAAACTTCGAAGAATAAGGAAACTTTGAAGAAGAAATCCTTAGTGTAATTGAAGAACTAGGAAAAACTAAAAAACAAAACAATGTACTAAGAAGAAAGCTTCTGGAGATTAAAGAAGCTACTAAATCAAGAGAGAGGGAAGCTTCCAAAACCGTCAAGGAGTCAGAACAGACCATTAATGATTTCAATTATCAGATCCTAGAAGGTAATAAAACTGAAGAATTCATTTTAAAATAACTTAGTCATAAAAAAAAAAACATGTGAGAAACTAGAAGTTGAGATTATGTTGGTAAAACGTGAACTTGAGAAAGATAAGAAGAGATCAAACTTTGGAAGTATTTCAAAAATCTTGGATGAAATTCTCAGTAGTAAAAGGTCACCAAACAACAAGACTGGTTTGGGATACACCCAAGACTCAACTTCTACATTACAAGGATATGCCAAAAGACCAATTAGTTATGTAGATGCTCTGAAGGGCTCCTTAAAAAGAGAAGATAATAAGGCAAATATGATATCATTTAACATTGTTCCACATAAATACAAATAAATATTCTCCACTAAAGTAAAAAATGATAGGAAGAATACAATCACCAGAAGGAATACCCCTAATAAATATCTATTCATTAGATATTGTTACTCTTGCAATAATTTTGGACATAAGGTAGTACACTGGAAAGATTATGGACAATACAATAATATAAATGTCCAAAGATATAAGAAAAACATGTACAATAAATAAAAGATAAACTCTAAATCATTTTCTCCTTTGTAGTATTTCAATCGTGAATTCCAAAAATGCAACAACTATTGTCATAAAACATGTGATTATAGATTTCCAAAATATGATAAAAAGACAAATATTCCCCATAATAAAAAAGAATAGAGGAAATATCAAATAGAGTGCGATGTAGCATTATAAGCGAAAAATAAAGAGTGTCAGTGGTATATAGACAATGGATGTTCCAAACACATGACTAGAGAACAAAGTAAATCTCTCAAGTTAAATAAATAGGGAAAAGGGAAAGTAACTTTTGGAGATAATATATTAGCCAAGATACTGGAAAAAGGCATTGTTAGTTTAGGAAATAATAAAACCAAAGAGATGTACTTTTGATAGAAAATCTCAAACCAAATCTTCTAAGTCTAAGTCAGACTTGTGATCAGGATCACATACTTACTTTTGATTCTTAGAAATGTGAAATAAAAAAAAGGACACTGGAAAGATAGTGGAAGTTGCACCAAGAACATCTAGCAATGTGTACATCCTTGATATAAAAGAAGAAGAAAAATGTTTCTTAAGCCAAGTATATGGAATTTGGATATGGCATAGAAGGTTGGGACATTTAAGCTTTGACAACTTGATTAAAGACAACGAAAAAGAGGCAGTTAGGGACCTTCCAAAAGTGATTAAGCCATATGATCCTATTTGTAAACATTGTCAAATAGGAAAGATAACAAGAGTTAGGTTCAAAACAAAAGAGAATTCCACAACTAAACCATTAGATATTATTCACACAGAAATATGTGGACCTCTATAACCAAAATCACTTATGGTGAACATTATTTTATGTTGATTATTGATGATTACACAAGATTGACCTGGGTTTTCTTTTTAAAATAAAAATTAGAATCCTTTGAGAAATTTGAAATATATAATCTCTTGTAGAAAATGAAATAGATCTAAAAATTAAGTGTCTAAGATTAGAAAATGGAGGAGAATTCACCTCTAAAGAGTTCACTCAATTCTGTGAAAACCATGGTATCAAAAGACAATTTTCATCTTCCATGAATCCTCAACAGAAAGGAGTGGTAGAAAGGAAAAATAGAACAGTTTAAGAAGTTGCAAGAACTATGCTAAATGAAGTTCCAGACAAATTTTGGAGAGATTAAATCCACACAACAATTCAAACACTTAATAGAGCTCAGTTGAGACCCAATCATGAAAAAACCCCTTATGAACAATGGTTTGGGAGGCCAGCCTTTGTAAAATATTTTAAAATTTTTGGAATTAAATGTTACACAAAGAATGATGAAGATAACCTAGGAACGTTTGACCCAATATTTGATGAAGTAATATTCTTAGGATACTCGTCAAATAAAAAGGCATACAAATGTTTTAATCTCAAACTACTAAAAATAGTGGAAAGTGCAAATGTAAAAATAGATGATCTAATAAAGGGCATATCCCAAGGCTTTGATAAAAAATCTCAACAAAAAGATGATGATATAAAATCTCAACAAGAGAATGATGATGTAGAATCTTCGGAAGAAGATGATGATGAAACACATGAAAATGAACCTCACGCTGATGAAGAAGACAATAAAGAAACTCCCTTGCCAAGAGCTCCATCAAAAAGAGTTCACGAGAATTATCCTAAAATCCATATCATTGGAGATAAAAGTGTAGGAGTGGAAACAAGAAGGAAACTAGATTTTGACTCAGAACAAGAAATGCTATCCCTAATTGAACCTAAATCAGTTAAAGAAGTTGTCAAAAGTAAGGATTGGATAAAATAAATGAATCAAGAACTAGATCAAATAGAGAAAAGTCAGACTTGGGAACTATTTCCAAGACCCAAGAACAATAATGTGATAGGAACTAAGTGTTATTCAAGAACAAATTAAATGAAAATGGGGAAATAATGAAGAACAAAGACAGATTAGTCTACAAAAGATATTCCCAAATAGAAGGTATTGATTTTGAATAAAATTTCACTCCAGTAGTAAGACTTGAGGAAATCAGAATGTTCCTAACATTTGCATGCTTCATAAATTTCAAAGTCTATCAGATGGATGTCAAATTAACATTCCTTAATGGAACACTAGAAGAATAATTCTATGTTGAGGAACTAGAAGGTTTTATGTTCTCAGAAAACTATGAATATGTGTGCAAACAGAAAAAGGCTATGTATGGTCTTAAACAAGCCCCCAAAGCATGGTTCTCTACTCTTGATCAATATCTACAAAAACAAGGATACAAGAGAGGGACTACTAAAAACAACTTATATATCAAAATTGAGGATCAAAAAATGATTGTTCTGGTACTATATGTAGATGACATGATATTTCATAGTAATCTCACTACACTAAGAAGAAAATTTGCAACCAAAATGCAAGAAGAGTTTGAAATGTCTATGTTGGGAGAACTGTCATTCTTCTTAGGTTTACAAGTAAATGAAACAAAAAATAGAATATTTGTTTCACAAAAAAATATATCAAGGAAATGTTGAAGGAATTCCAAATGGAAGACAACAAACCTATGGGTACTCCAATGGTCATTGGATGTAAACTAAGTCTAGAAGATGACTCACCAAAAGTAGACCAAACAATGTATAGATCTATGATTGGAAGTTTTCTCTATTCAACAACAACAATACCTGACATCATGCAGGTTGTAGGGTTCCTGGGGATATTTCAATCTACACCTAAAGAAACCCACTTAAAAGTAGTAAACATAATATTCAGATACCTTCAAGGCACCCTAGAACTAGGATTATGGTATCGAAAATATAAATACTTCAATCTAACTGCATATAATGATACAGATTGAGTAGGTAACATAGATGATAGGAAAAGAACCAGTGGAGGAGAATTTTTCTTAGGAAAAATTCTGGTAGCATGGTCAAGCAAGAAAAAAACACCCACATCACTCTCTACAACAGAGGCATAATACATTATTGTTGCATCTTGTTGCATGCAAGTTATTTGGATGAATCAAACTCTAGAAGACCTACAAATAAAATATAATGATCCTATTATTATTAACTGTGACAACACCGGTGCCATAAGTATCTCTAAAAACCCATTCATGCATTCGAAAAGAAAAAAAATACCAATTAAATACCATCTCCTAAGAGATCAGGTCACCCAAAAAATAGTTAAAATAGTATATCTAGACACCAAAGAACAAATTGGAAACATTTTCACAAAACCTCTTCCTAGGAGTACTTTTGAAAATGTCCGACATAAATTAGGAGTAATTCAAAAGCCTCAATAAAAATTGAATGGTCAGGGGGAGAAACCCTTTCCCATTGATTTCAAAGGGGGAGAGTAACTTCATAGAGAAAAGCATCATCAAAGGGGGAGTTTGTATGAAGTTAGAGTGTTTCCCTCAATGAAACATGGGGAGATTGTTGGACATATTGTTATTGATTTCAACAGCCGATGACACACATGAAGCTTAGAAGGGAAAGTGCATTGCAGAAACATGATCAGGATCAAAATCCCCATAGGACAAACCAGGAATGTTGGATAGCAAGAGCTAGATCATGAGAAGGGATTGATTGCGGAGCACTAAGGGAGAATTAAACAACAAGTTATTTTCAATCCCACAACTAGTCTAGACAGTCAAATCTCATCGATTCAAAGATCAACAACTATGGTTGATCCACCAACAATCGTAAAACTTCAATTGAAAATTTTGGGTGAAGGACTAAACCACACTCAAGATATGGTTACACAATATACACTAACCATCAATGGTCACCTACCAAGAAAATCTACAATTGGCATATGTTCCATTGCCAAATGAGCAGTTTCTAATGCAAAACTCGATGATATTTTTAAATTTCATATTAGTTGAGGACCCTGCAATCACACCTGATCATTGATATGCTCCAAGATCATTCTTGACCCTTGGATAAAGTTGAGTGGAAGAACAAAGTAAGTCATAAATAAGGAATAAGTTATGAATTCTCGAAGTAAACAATATCTATTCACTCACCTGTAGATTAATTCATGGTCATCGATTTGCTCAAAACCTCTCGACAAGCCAGGATCATCCAACTAACAAAATAATGAATAATGATCATCTAATTTGTTTCAGGGAAATATACTCTAGGAGGTTTAGTGATTGCAAATACTGGAAGTTGCAAAAGCCTAAGTTTTGAAGTAAATGAGATCCATCCATATCAATCATAGATTAAGTCATAATTGTTGGATTAAGAATTAAAATAATGAATAAGGATTGGATCCTAACCATTGATTTGGTTCTGGCAATCATGCTAGCCATCAGATCCACCTGTGTGAGAGGTAAGCATTTCGGGAAATTGAAAACTACAAAATATTAGATGATTGTCAAAGAAAAATCATCGAACACCAAAATCCAGTGAGCTAGGTTCTAGCCCCCAGTTATGGGTTATGAACACATAAGACATAAGGCACTGGGAATATTTCTTAGACAATAAGCCCATGGTTTTGTGTAGATGTTCACATGTAAATGTTTTGAAGGAAGTGCCTCATAATTGATTTCTGCAATTTTTGCAGAGACATGAAATTAAGTTAAATGAAATCGATCCTTTGATCGATTAATGAAAAACATTTTCATTAAATTGAAAAGGCTTCTCAATAAAATTTGAATGAATAAAAAAAAATGATATTATTGTTAATGAAAAGGTGTGATGGTCCAAACAAAGGGACACAATGTTTCATATGTCACACCAGTTGAAAGAGTATATAAACAAGAAAATGTGGTGAGAATAAAGTGTCTCTATAGTCCATATCAAAAGATAAAAATAAGAAGCAGATTCCAAGAAGGAAAACTTAAGATAGTTGTGTAGTGAGGGTGGAAGGAAGGAGCATGGAAGGATTGATATCCTTACTAAGAAAATTGTAAAATACAAGGGCATTGGAGCTTCCTAGTGTTAGTTCACTAAATACAAGGGATTTGGTGCTTCCTAGGGTTGGTGCCCTAAAGATGAGGAAGTTGGTGCTTCATATGGTTGGTGCCTTGAAGAAGGGGATTGGTGTCTCATAGAGTTGGTTCTCTAAAATGTATTGGTGTCCTTCACTATTCTTTATACAAACTTGTAATTCATGCTAAATATATTTATATAATTGATTTTTCATACAATTCATTGTTGATTTATTGTGGTAATCAATAAAATATAAAAAGTAACTACTAATTGTTAAAAATGGGTAATACTAATTCACCCCCCCCCCCTCTCAGTATTCCAACAGACCCATCCCAGGTTGCAATTTACTTGAATAGATGTTAAATTGTGAAATTTTCACCACTTGGATGATTTCTTCATATTTTCTAAGAATTTTCACAACAGAATTGGGGCTTTTTCCCAATTTCCCCATAAGTGACTCAATCAACTTTCTTGGCCTATCCAAGATCAGGGTTGGAAATTGGAGCTCCGATACCATAATGTAACATACCCAGCCTTAAAACCCACTGGGCTATGCTAGATAGAAACTCCTGTGGAACTGTATAAATTGTGACGTCCCCATACCACCTAGGTTGGGGCCATCCCACCATAAAAAAAATAACTTCATATATATATATATATATATAAACAAATGCATTCTTCCAATATATAGATTCATGTGGAAATAATAATAAACATGTACATGCATCATACAAAGGAAATACCAATAAATATAACGAATGTATAAATACACAACATGTAAATTAATACAAAATTAATACTTATATTTTATAGAATACCACCAACTACGTGAATACCTTCCATGATCATCTTAGGCTTATACCACACTTCTCATAACTCTCAATAGTAGGTCACCCCTGAGCTGGGACTAAACTCCACCTGGGTAAATGGATTCCTATCTAGGTTGAGATAATACAGACAACAAGAAGGGTTTCATCCCAGGAGCCAACTCATGCAAACATCCTACAAAATCTCATTCCCCACATGCATGTCCCACCCCAAGAAGTGTTCCCCTTCTCTACTCAAAATTCCTTTAGCTACCCCACTCCCCTTCAAGAGATTCAAGAACAGGATGGATAGGAAGTCTCAGAGCACTGTAGCTGCAGTTGGGCTCCCTCAAGAAATCATTTTCCCAACAATTCTCTTACATGGAGACAGTTTCTCATGGGATTGAAAACCCGACTCTTCAATCCATAGGCCTGACAACTTGCCTCATCAATCCCATGGGCCTAACAACCTATTTCTTCAGTCCCACAGGACTGACAACCCATTTCTTCATTTCAATGCTTAAGTCAACCAGTTACAGGTAATGGTGAACATCAACTTTCAGGGCATGGAAACAAATGTTTCTCATAATAGAATTTGTTGCACTGGATGAGGTAGGTACATGTGCATTTATCCCATGAGGAATACTATTTATTGTTGATAAAATGAAAGGTACATGTAACTGATTAGTATGTGAAGGATCTAGGAGTGTGTGAATGATGCATAGTTTGATTCATGGAGAGAATTCTAGAGTGCATGACTGGCCCAATGAGTCTCCCGACTCTGTGAAAGTGAAACAGGTTTAATTCCCCTACACTTATTTTCATTCTCCCTTGATGACACATGGCTCTCAAGGAGATCATTTCTCTCCACTTGGGATTCATTATCTTTCCCATTAGAACTTAGGATAAAATAATTTTCCTCACCATAGTATTTAGGAATAATATTATAATATTCCTTTGGCAATAAGCCCTCTAGATTATCCCCCTTTATATTTCCTTATACCCTCCCTTTCCCTTCCTAGTTGAGTTTAGTTAACCATACTCTTTTATCGTGGTTGTTATACACACAGTGATGTATTATATTAATGATATGACTGTTTACTTATACAAAAATAGGCTCACTAGCCTTTAGCATATTGGCTCTTCAATATAATCATCACATAATCCTCCTATCTTATAATCACTTGGCTCACCAACCTATAAAACATATTTAGAATTAAACTAGGGCTCGGTCTTGGTGTATTACAATACCATATATTTTCCATGCATAATATAACTGATGAACCATTTATTTATCAAGGTTAACCCAAGGGATGTACCATTTGTTTATCAGGGATAACCTAAGGAATGTGCCATTCATTTATGAGGGTCTCTCTAGCACATATAGCTAGGAATATCTCAGCTGGGAACTCAAGGGAAACTACTATTAGGAAAACTATCAACAAACCAACAATAACACTTTTTGTTTCAGTGCAACTCACATAGGAGTTCACTCTTTTGGCTTGAAAATTGGGATCTTCAGTTCTCCAACTCTAATTTTTTCCAATTACACTCCATCTTTCTCTAGAATTCACCTTTTTATGCTACATAAACCTATAGATCTATTTTCTTTCCTTCTTCCTCACTCTAAACTTCTCTAACTCCCATTATTTCTTCCCCATGTGGATTGTACTCAACCCCCATGTTCCCAATAAATTTGGGATGTGACTACTCACACGCACGCTCATGCATGCACTCAATGATTAGTTTTGAGAACACTCAATCAAATGGATTTTATTACTCACACCCACCCTCTTACATGTATTCAATGATTGGCTTTGGGGACACTCAATCATACATCATAAGGTTCACATATAATAATAGATTTAGGAAAATAGTTAAATTGATATACATGGGTAATTCCCCATTGGATCCCTCTTGGAAGTTGTCCTAGAAACTCCCCTCCCATGTGGATTGATTCAACCCCCATATCTTGTCCATGTTCCCTTAGTAGGTGGCAACACATTTTATTATTAAAACATCATAATACAATTCTCGCATTACATCATTATGGTGAAAATAAAGAATGGGTCTCGACAATGAGGCCATGTTAGGTACCGAAATACAAAAGATACACTGAAATAAAGTGATGAAAGAGGGAAAAACTCATGGGAAACCCCCTCCCCCGCCCTCAAGGTACAATGTATGTAAAAAAGAATAACTACACTTTCTAGGCAATTGCATCCTTCACTCCAAGACGAATTTATAGAGAATGGAACTTCTGCTCAGTGAAGGTCTTGGTCAAGATGGTTTTTGCCTATTCTGTTGAAGGATGGAACTGTAAGTTGATGATCCCCTTGTGTACTAAGTCCTAGATGTAGTGCATGTGGATATTGATGTGCTTCATTTGCTTCCTTTGAACTAGATCTTTGCAGAACTTGAAAGTGCTCTGGTTGTCACACCATATGACAATCAACTGATGAAACAGAACGCCCAACTCAGTGAGAAAATGTTGTAGCCACATAGCTTGAATGGTTTTGTTAACTACCCCTTTTTACTCTGCCTTGGCTGAAGATAGAGAAATGGCACCTTGCTTCTTGCTCAACCAACATATAGGCCTAGAACCAATACTAAGTGAGTAAAAAGATGTGGACTTGTGATCAATGTTATCACCAACCTAGTCAGAATAAGTAAACCCAATGAAATATAATTTAGACTCTAATACATAATGAATCCCAAAGGTGATAATTCCTTGTACATATCGAAGTATACACTTTGCAGCTTTCCAATGTAGCTCATGTGGCTCTTGCATGAACCTGGAAACATTTCCAAATGCATATGAGAGGTATGGTATGGAATGTCTGAGATACAACAAGCTCCCCACTTGTTTTTTGTATAGTGTGTTGTCAACCAGTGGAGTCTCCCCACCATCCTCAAGTTTGACTCCTGATAGGAAAGGAGTCAGAGAAGACTTGTAGTCTGTCATGTGAAATCTCTCAAGGAGATCTCGTGCATACTTGGCCTGAGACATTTTCATTCTTGATTCATCGTGACTGATCTCGAGTCCAAGGAAGAAGTGTAGTGAACCCATGTCCATCATAAAAATCTTGTCATGTAGAATCTTCTTGACTACAACAATCGTCGAAGTCGAGCACTTGATGATCAACAAATCATCGACATATAGAACTAAAAGTAGAAGTGAATCAGATGTCCTGAGCATGTAGACATTCGGGAATGATTTACAACATAAAAATTTATGTGACAATAGGTAGGAATCCATATTGGCATACCATGCCCTCAGAGCCTGATCTAGGCCATAAACTGACTTCTCCAGTCAACAAACCAAAGATGAGTCCTACACAAATTCCTAGGGCTACTCCTTATAGATCTCCTCAAAGTGATCACCATGAAGAAATGCATTCTTTAGGTCCATCTGATGAGATTCCCATACCTTGGTTGTCACAATGTCAAGTTCCAATCGTATGGAATCCATCTTCTCTACTAGAGCATAGGTCTCATCATAGTCAATACCATGAACTTGCTGAAAGCCTTTGGTGACAAGCCTAGCTTTGTATCTTCTAATATGTCCATCTGTTGTGCTCTTGGTCTTCTAGACCCATCTTCATATGACAATTTTCCTCCTAGAAGGAAGGGGAACCAGATCCCAAGTTTGGTTCTCGAAGAGGTACTCCTCCTACATGGAGGATTCCCAAAAGGGATTTCTAGCAACCCCGCCATAATACTGTGGATTTGAATACTGAACCGAGAAATTATTCTTGGAGGGAAATGGTTCAGTGGTAGTGAGTTCAATAGGAGGATCCTCCAAATCATATCAAGTCCTCCCAATGTCAGTTGGATTACCAACGAGATCCCCTACATCCTGAAGAGTAGTTTGTGCCCACTTGGGCCTCTGCCCTGGCTCTGAAACTACATCTAGATGCTCTAACTCCACATCTAACTGTACTAACTCTGAATCTGAATCATCTAATTCCTTTGAATCAGAACTCTCATTTGAAGAGTGTGACATCCCAAAAAAATGAATAAAGTGTTTTCTAAAGTCAAAATTTGTTATAAAAACTATTATGTTTTTAGTAAATTTGAATTCGTATTTTTTTTTCCATTTATGGAAATTTTGAAGAGACCTAATCTAAACCAACTAACTATTTGACTATGACACTTGTATGTAAAAAAAATATTGTTTTATTTATTGCAGGAGGACAAATGGAACAATCATGTTAAATTTAGTTGACCATGACTCCATGAGAGGGGAACATGTTGGAACTACCTATGGGATGATTTTTACAATTGGCCAATCAATGATTTGGCCATTGGCAGCCCCTGAAAATCAGGGATTTGGAAAGATGGGAAAATTCCCAAGGGAGGGAAAAGACCTAGGCAAAAATGATTTCTGGATATATAGAATATGAGAAGAGGCATGATGCTACCAAGTATGTTAGGAAAGGAATTACCTCTTTCTATTATGAACACTCCCTACTGAGTGTGAGGAAAGAAGAAGAATTTGTTTTTAAATTGAACGAAATTTCTCAGGAGGAGTTCCAAGTTAAACCTCATGGATTCATGGTCATGCTAGGTGGTGAACATGACAAGTGATTTGGCTTCCCTGTTCTATTTTTGGGAGGAACATGGTTGTTCCCTTTGTCTTTCCTCAAGCGGTTCACATATGTTAAATTACTCCTTCTCTCTTTGAATACTTATATATCTGATGTAATGCATTTGTTAATTCTAAATTGGAATATTTTCCCACTTTGTTGAATGATTAAATCACTAATGTAGTGCATCTATTAATTATAAGTTGATATAATAACCTCCATGAAATCTGTTCGAGTATATGAAGCATAGATACTAACAAAATTCCCTAAAAATATAATTCTGAGTGACTCTTATGGTTGGATTAAATTTTGAATGTGTTGGTGACGGAAGTCACTCCTGGATTGCTATCAGGAGTAGAGCCCGACGCCCATCAGTTTTTATGTCACGGTTTGTTTATAGATGGAGTGACCGAATGGAATCCAACTCAAAACGATATCATAACAACTCTAAACTAGGCCAGGTATGCATGGGTAAGTGAAGTCTTTATAAACTTCAGAAAGTGAGTCTAGTAAAGGGTGAACAGATGGAAGGCTTGTATGGAAGGAGTGCGAAGGTATGTTATAAATGATAGGTTCCTAGCAAACTATAGAAGAAGGCATCCAAACACAAGGTCTTCTTGCACTTAAACACAAAAAATAGAGAATACAATAATGCAACGATAAATCATTTATCATAACAGAACTGTAATAATTCGCGCGACTCAGTCAGTCACGAACTCTCTAAGCATGAGACAAAAACTAGATGGAACAAGAAAAACTATCTGTCATAAACGAGATATCTCAAATATAGATGCATAAGCTGAAAACTAGAATAGATGCTAAAACATTACAGTGGGGAGCTCTTCTCAACCATCGATCCTTACAAAATGGAAAAAATGCCTACATATACTCTTCCCTTCCTTTCCCCCAGCAGAGGCGTCTCAAAACTTTCGATGGATGGTGTCGCCTCAATCAAATCTAGCCTGCATTGTTCTGTCATATGCTACCTTTAATTTAATATGGCTCGCTCCACGGGGGTAGCTGAGCCCTTTGAATGTTTAACTGGAGTGTACGGGTTCCTCTGGTGAGTTGGAGACTCGGTGTGGCTTTCCTGAAGAGAACCGATACAAGGGACCCTCCTGAGTAAATTTCAACTGGGACCTCCATACTCTGCAATAAATGGGTGACGTGAGGCTTCACCCACCCTCTTTCTCCTTTATCCATTATGAGCAGGTACCGGGATCCAAATCTCATCGGGCTGGAGTCGGCAGAGCACAGTGCCCCCCTTTTGAGAATTAATTCAGCACCTTTGGCCAAATGAAAATGAAAGTGCCCCTCACTTCAGACCTCCTCTCTTATTACCAGGCATAAGAACCATGGGCCTGATCCTGATCGCTATTGGGAATTCGGGGTTCGGGACTTCAAAATGAAAAAAACAAGGGGCGCTTGCTCCTCGAAACTTCGAGACCTGATTTGCAATGAGCTCCACCTCAACGAGCTAGCCCCTACTGATGGGGACCTAATCCATATGACCTTCTTCTGAGTGACCATAGTCAAACCCTCCATTGGAGTTTTAGCATTCACGATGTTATGATTCACAAGTTCTCTAGACTCGCGAATCTCTGATTCCCGATGGCTCCTTCCGTGCTAGCCCGTTGACTAGGCCTTGGTCCAAGTGACCACCACCATATTCCCTTGACCATATCCATCAGGGTTTCGTGGTTCGCATTTTTGAAGTGCACAAACTACTCGTCCCCAAGTTCCCCAATATCCCAATGGATTCAAGTTCTCCGATGGGCGCTTTCTTGTGGGGAATTTCCTGATGACGTCGATCTCCTTTGTTGTTCCTTGCATCCATGATCAGGCTCGCTTGACGTTTATGGATGTGGCCTTTGAATAAATCTCACCTGGCCAGATTTCAAAATCCCACCCCTATGTGTTTACATCAGGGGTCTCAAATCGGAGAGGAAAACATCCTTGTGCAGGAAATGTCACTAACATTAGGCTCCACGGGCGATAGTGTCATCCCTGTGATGCTCTAAGAACTCCTTTCGCAGCTTCAGTGCCTTGTTATTGGGATATGGAGTCACTTATTAGGCCGAAAACATACAAAAAGAAACTAAACAAGAATTAAAAGATAATATTTACAAACAGAGGAGCCACCTAAGGCTCAAATAAAACACTTTTTTAGAAAATGCCCAATCACTGGGTTGTTGAAAACCTCTTCACCCTCTAGATCCTGCAACCCATAGGTGTTGTTGGAGAAAATCTCAGAGATTTTAAAGGGGCCGATCCATAGGGAATCAAACTTGTTGTGCTTGCCTTTATCCTATCTAGGTGCGTCCCACTTGAATACCAAGTCCCCGATCTCAAACTCCTTTTTCTTGACCTTCCTGTCAAAAGCCTGCTTGATCTTCTACTGATGACTGTAAGCTATGTCCCTCACTTGTTCTCTGATCTGCTGCACTTCCACTATCTGATGAATTCTTCTGATCATATGATCTGGTTCTCCCTCATAGTCTTGAAAGAACTTCGCTATAGGTAAGGCGAGTTGAGTAGGGAAAACTGCCTCTGCTCCGTAGACTAGTTGAAACGACGAAGTGCCCAGAGACTTCTTCATCGTGACATGATCGGCCCACAGAGCGAATTTCAACTTTGAATCCCAGGCTCTTTTGTTATCCTCTAAAAATATTTTGATGATCTTTATCAGGCTTTTGTTAGAGGATTCCACTAAACCATTTCCCTAGGGATAATAGGGGGTGGAGTGAACTAGAGAGATCTGGAACTACTCACAGAACTTAATTAAAGGTTCAGATTTGAAATAAGAAGAATTATCGGTGATGATTCTACTGGGACAGCCAAACCGGGCTATGATATCCCTTAGGAAGCTGATAATTACTTTGTGTGATGCGCTTCTGGTGGGGACAACTTCTATCCACTTGGTTAAATAATCTGTCACAATCAGGATCCATCTGTGCTAACCACTTGAGGGAGGATGAATCTCTCGGATGAAGTCTAACCCCCATTGCTGAAAAGGTGTCGAAGCTACAATGGGTTTCAATGGCAGTGAGGTGAGTTGTTGCTTTCCTGAGAACTTTTGACATTTGGTGCAAGCTCTGATCTCCCTGCAAACATCAGTGAATAAAGTAGGCCAGTAATATCCAGCCCTGAGGATCTTATGAGATGTGGTTTTCCATAAATGATGCCCCCCACAAAGGCCTTTATGCAAATCAAACATAACCTTCTGGGCTTCCGGTGGGTTCAAACATCTCAGCAGCATCCCCAAAGGATCTCTCCAGTACAAAACTTACTCAATGAGACAATACTTGACCGCCTTGAGATTTAAAGCTCTCGTTTTTCTTTTTCCCATTCCATCGGTGGGCTTCAATTCTTGCAGAAAATAAACAATGTCACGATACCAGGCACAATTTACCAGCGATAAGACATCTTGAGGGCATTGGCTGGGCAACTCAGTTTGTTGATTTCCTGAGCGAGTGTTGAGGAAATTGACTCTCAAGGCTTCATAATTAGATTAAACCAGTAGCTTGGCAAGGCCTTTCCCCTTAACCAGCTTGGTGGGATTTATTTCCAAGTCAAATTCCAGAATTTTTGCTATCCATTTGCCTCTTATCCCATCTATGTCTGGCTGTATAAGAATGTCCTTTATAGAAGCTGAAGGAACGTATTCTGTCACTTTCGAATGCAAGACATAGACTCTGAAAGCTTTGAGGGATTTCACCAAGGCATAAGCTTGGTTCTCCATGATCTCGTACCGGAGCTCTACATCTCTCAATGCCTTACTGAAGAAGGTAATGGGTTGTTCTCATCCTTCCGCATTTCTTTGAAATAAGATCACCACCACTGTATCAATAGAAGCAAAGGAGAAAATTAGGAATTCTTTGGAATAGTCAGGACTGACAAGCACAGGTGCCCCAGTCAATGCCCTTTTTATTTCGTCAAAAGAGGCCCTGGGCTCAGCAGTCCATTTCACTTCATTTCCCTTTCAAAGCATGGCCGTGATGTGTTTCACTAGCTCGGCAAAATTTGAGACAAACCTCCTTAGAAAATTAATTTTTCCCAAAAAGGCATGAACCTCTTTTTTAGACCTGGGAAGTGATAAGGCTTGAATTGCCTCCACCTTGCTGGGATCAATTCTCACTCCCTTTTTCGATACTATATGTCCCAATAACTTTCCTTCCTGCATAGCAAACATGGACTTCTTGGGGTTCAGGGAAAGGCCAAACCTTTGGCCTTTCGAGAAAACTTTTCTTAAGTGGCAGTGGTGCTCCTTATCAGACCTGGAAAAGACCGTGATGTCGTCAAGGTAGATCACTACAAATTGGTCTTTTTCTCCGATGAAGGCTATATCTATGGCTCGCTGAAATGTTGCTCCCACATTCATAAGCCCGAATGGCATTTTGGCATACATGAACGTGCCCCAAGGAGTGGTGAACGTTGTCTTTTCCCTGTCCTCAGGCATGACCGATATATGATTATAGCCAGAAAACCCATCGATCATGGATATCCTAGAGGCACCAATTACCGTCTGCAGTATGTGTTCCATCTTAGGTAAGGGGTAGTTTTATTTCTTTGAGCTTCTGTTGAGATTCCTGAAATCAACACAGAGCCTGATTTCCCCACTCTTCTTCCTTACTGGGACCAAATTGGCCACCCATTCAGAATACCTCAAGGGGACAATGATTTGGGCATCTAACAACTTTTTAACTTCCTTCTGCATGATGGGAAGTAACATGGGGTTTATCTGTCTTAGCTTCTGCCTGAAAGGCCTAGCTCCTTCCTTCAATGTGATCTTGTGCTCGATGACAGATGTGTCATACATCTTGAGGTCTTCATATGTCCATGCAAACACATCGGCGAACTCTCTCAACAACTCCGTGTATTCGGCCTTCTGTTCTTTGGTCAAACTACTTGACAATTTGACAAACTTGGGCTCCTCCGGTGTGGCAATGTTGCATTCGGCTGTCTCAGCATATTCATTTGAGACCATTCCCTTTATTGGCACATCATTCCCATCGAACAATATCTATAAAGGGACAAGTCCTCTCAGGATGTGATTACTGGGCAGCTGAATGATCTGACGATTAGCGATTTCGTTTAAAAACCTCTCAAGACGAGGGTCACCTTCCAAATCAGGATCTTGGTCAATATGTAGTGCAGAAAATTTGTCCACTGCTTGGAGAAACCTTTCGAGTTCAGAATCATCCTCGAACACCTTCCAATGCTTGACATTTTTCGGCACTGAGGACCTATACCTTATCTCAACATCATTTTTTACCATAGGCGGCAGAGGAAATTTGAGCAAACTAGCTGAGATAGCTAAAGAATCGGCCAAAGCATTTTCTTCCCTCAGAATGAAAGAAATGTTAAAAGCCAAGAAGAAATTATCAATAAGGTCCCGTACTTCATTTCGATAATTTCTGAGTCGGGGATTATGGGCACGATAAGCATTCCTTACCTGCTGAATAATCAACTCAGCATCTCCGAATATTTCCACTTCTTCAATTCCCATTTCCTTTGCGTCCCTCATACCCAGAACAAGAGCTTCATACTCTTCCACATTGTTGGTGACATCAAATTCCAGCTTGTATGATAGGGATATGACTTCTTGACAAGGTGATATGAAAACCACCCCAGTGCCAGCTCCTTCGCTAGAAGAAGCTCCGTCAAAAAACATCTTCCACACAGAGGAACTTTGAGGAGAAATCGGATGATCAGGGCTGGGATGTTTTCTGATCAGTAAAGAGATTTCAGAGGCATCGGTAAGCTGCAACAAGCTAGACCCTAAGTCAGTGTCAAGTGAAAATATGGGGTGGTTGGTAGGGTCTTCTTCATCACTGACAATATAGGCCAGCTGGGCTTCTCTGTATAATCTCTTTCTTTCCCCTCCAAATACCGGAATGGTAGCATACGTGAGATCCATCTGTAGTGTCCCTCCCAATTTTTTGATCCATGATCTAGACAACAACATACCAAATTTTGGGGGAATGTTGGCTACCACAATATCCATGACCACACTCTTCATGGGTAGCTAAAAAAGAGAAACCACCAGGTCCTTGATGACTCCTAGACATTGTACCCTCCTTGAATCAAAAGAGTATAAATCATGGTAGGCCCTGGTCACTTCTAATCCCATCTCTTCCATCACTATTTTGGGCATAAGGTTATGGGAAGCCCCTAAGTCCATGAGGCAGTTATGCAACACTTTATCATGTATATTCAGGGATGTGTAGAAGGGAGGGGATGAATCATCTCTATCTTCTACCATGGGCCCTAAGATGACTGTAGGATTTTCATCTTGAAGGTTTATTGAGTCAGAGGGAGGCTAGGGGGGTCTAATTGTAGCAACTTGGAGAGGGAGATTTTGAAGTCTTCATTTTTAACCAGCTCAGAGAGAGGTACAAGAATCCTAATCTTCTGAATATCATGCTCAAAATTGAAGGAGGGGGTAGGTTTAGGAGCTTCTCTTACCTCAGTGACAGGTTCTTTGGCTGCTGGCGAAGCACTCTGAGTTTTCTTTTCTTTAGCTGCGGCTGCTGCAGTTTTAGTAGGCCTATCTGCTATGAGGGGCTTGTCTGAGTTGTCGAAGTCTCCTTCTTTTCTTCTAGACCTGAGATTATATCTGTTAGAAATGTGACCAGGCCTTTCTTCTTTCCCCAACTCATGAATCTGAGCACTCATCAGTGATTCTTCATATGCTGACTGCGTCAAATGGGGAAAAGGGGGAGTTTCTTCAATACAGTGAATTTTGGGGCCAAACTCGTCTATATATTCTCTTTCCTCATGACCTACCAGGTTATTTTGGAGGGGGGCTTGAAGCCTTTGGTCTTCTCTGTCCTTTCCCCTCTCGGGAAAACCTGAGGAATATTGTTAGTCGTTCATTTGAAACCTCTATTATCATTGTTTTGGGGATTTCTGTACATGGGATTCCCTTCTAATTCCAACCTTTCTACCTTGGCAGTAAGTGATTTTAGCATTCTAGTTGTCTCATCTGTCTGATGGGGCAGGGGAGAGGAACTGGATGAGGAAGCTTCAAGCTTGTTCTTGGAATTAGTTCTATCACCGACGTTCCTGTGTCGGTTGACAGCCAATATGTTGGATTCTACCTCCACGACTACATCTTGCATGTGGGCCAGCATAGCAGCTCTTCTCTCTCTTAGCAGTACGCAGAAATCAGGATCAAAGGCGATAGAGTAAGTGATCATTGCAGAGGCTTCATAGGGTTTTATCTCAGCATGGATTCTATTGTACATTTTATTAAATCTCTTGGAGAAGTCAGAAACATACTCTCCTTCCTTTCTCTTCAACGACCCAAACTCTGTCATGTAATACATGAAGTCTTTTTTATCTCCCCACTATCTCAAAAAGGCATTATATAAAGCTCTGATCCCATCAATAGACCCAGGAGGAAGGGCCCTAAACCATTTTCTAGCCTCTCCTTGGAGACTATGGACAAAAATTATCATCCATACGTCTGTGTGCATGATAACATTATCATCCGTGAAAGTGTAAAAGGCTGCTAGGTGCTCTTTGGCAATTATGTCCTTAAGGTACCCTTCTGCTGGGAGGTTATTGAGAGGCTGTGGTAGCACAAGGGGAGCGTATCTAGCGGCTATGATGACCTCTATTTCGGTCATAGGGGGATTTGCTCCGGCCATAGGAATATTAGGTGGAGGAGATCTCAGAGGAGAAGGAGTTCGCGAAGGGGCTAGAAGGAATGAATCTCGGAGTGGGGTGGGAAACAAGAGGTGATTCAAGGAGGAGGGAGTGACAAGGATTTCTCCCTCCAATCCCAGACCAGGAGGGGAAAACTCAGCAGGAACACTTCCAAAATTTAGGAAATGGGAAACTTGTGAAGGAGGTCTATCCAGAAACTGAGGGGAAGAAAACAGAGTTCTTACAGAAAGAGATGGCGGATTACCTGTTTTAGCGGTGTAAGCTTCTTCTTCAGGGTCCTTTCCTTTTCTGAGGACCACCTCCGGATCGGTTTTAGGTGTATCTAGGGGCAACTGTGGATGAGACCGTGTGTGTCTGCTTCTTAAAGCCACAATTGATAGATAGGGTTCTCCCCAGCGAATTCGTCACAATGGAGTCGCCAGGTGCATAGTAGAAATCTTGATAATTCTGATTTCCAATGCACCTTCAGAATCAGGTAGTCGTTGTCATTCAATCCCAGGGAAATATTCAACTTTGTCCCCGACAACGGCGCCAAAAATGTTGGCGACGGAAGTCACTCTTGGATTGCTATCACGAGCAGAGCCCGACACCCATCAGTTTTTATGACACGGTTTGTTTATAGATGGGGTGACCGAATGGAATCCAACTCAAAACGATATCATTCCAACTCTAAACTAGGCTAGGTATGCATGGGTAAGTGAGGTCTTTATAAACTTCAGACAGTGAGTGTAGTAAAGGGTGAACAGATGGAAGACTTGTATGGAAGGAGTGCGAAGGTATGTTATAAATGACAGGTTCCTAGCAGACTGTAGAAGAAGGCATCCAAATGCAAGGTCTTCTTGCACTTAAACACAAAAACCAGAGAATACAATAATGCAACGATAAATCATTTATCATAACATAACTATAAGAATTCGTGCGACTCAGTCAGTCACGAACTCTCTAAGCATGAGACGAAAACTAGATGGAACAAGAAAAATTGTCTGTCATAAACGAGATATCTCAAATACAGATGCATAAGCTGAAAACTAGAATAGCTGCTAAAAAATTACAGTGGGGATCTCTGCTAAACCATCGATCCTTACAAAATGGCAAAAATGCCTACATATACTCTTCCCTTCCTTTCGCCCAGCAGAGGTGTCTCAAAAATTTCAATGGATGGTGTCGCCTCAATCAAATATGGCCTACAATGTTCTGCCATATGCTACCTTTAATTCAGCATGGCTCGCGCCAGGGGGGTAGTTGAGCCCTTTGAATGTTTAACTAGCGTGTATGGGTTCCCCTAGTGAGTTGGAGACTCGGCGTGGATTTCCTGAAGAGAACCAGTACAAGGGACCCTCCTGATTAAATTTCAACCGGGACCTCCATACTCTGCAATAAATGGGTGACGTGAGGCTTCACCTACCCTCTTTCTCCTTTATCCATTTTGAGCAGGTACTGGGATCCAAATCTCATCGGGCTGGAGTCGGCAGAGCACAGTGCCCCTCTTCTGAGAATTAATTCGTCACCTTTTGCCAAATGAAAATGAAAGTGCACTTCAGACCTCCTCTCTTATGACCAGGCATCAGAACCATGGGCCCGATCCTGATCACTATCGAGAATTTGGGGTTTGGGACTTCAAAATGAAAAAAACAAGGGGTGCTTGCTCCTTGAAACTTCGATACCCAATTTTCAATGAGCTCCACCTCAATGAGCTAGCCCCTACTGGTGGGGACCTGATCCATATCACCTGCTTCCGAGTGACCATAGTCAAACCCTCCATCGGTGTTTCGGCATTCACGATGTCATGATTCACAAGTCCTCTAGACTCACGAATCTCTGATTCTCGATGTCTCCTTCCGTGCTAACCCTTTGACTAGGCCTTGGTCCAAGTGACCACCACCATATGCCCTTGAACATATCCATCGAGGTTTCGCGGTTTGCATTTTTGAAGTGCACAAACTACTCATCCCCAAGATCCCCAATATCCCGATGGCTTCAGGTTCTCCGATGGGCGCTTTCTTGTCGGGAATTTCCCGATGATGCCGATCTCCTTCACTGTTCCTTGCGTCCATGATCAAGCTCACTTGATGTTTATGGCTGTGGCCTTTGAATAAATCTCACCTGACCGACTTTCAAAATCCCACCCCTATGTGTTTACATCAGGGGTCTCAAATCGAAGAGGAAAACATCCTTGTGCAGGAAATGTCGCTAACAGAATGAATTCTAGATCTTACCTTTTAAAGATTATGACAGATTGAAAATATTATGCATGGTTAGATTCTGGAAAAAAATCATTTCTTTAAACTAGAGTTTTACTATATGAAAGTAATTATAGGATAAACTACCAAAGCATCAAAATTCCTTCTTCAAGTCTGCCTATGTATAAATGCCTTTGGAACTAAGTTTATATTTCTACAAGTAAATCTTAGGTTCATAATTACTTGTTCAAGACCTTCATTTTTCACGTAGAATTGAATTAAAACTAGTGTTTAACACTATCTATTTCACGGTATAATTATATTCATATAAACAATATAGGTCTAATTATTGTTGGCAATATGTGTAGACATTACAGCAAAAAATACAGGTTGCATGCCTACAACAAAATGTACAAATATTAGATATGTTCCTATATTATGTAAATGACTCGCTATAATGGAAGATATGTAAATACAACTATATAAATGAAATGTTGGATGTAGGAGACCAATAAATTTATTCCAAAATAGAGAAGCTAGAATTTTAATGCATTTGTAGGTACGATACGAGTTGCATTTTCCTAGCCTTAGGCATGGAAACAACTCATTTCTTATCATTATAAATCTAATACAAAAAAATAAAGGAGTACCAATAACTCTATTACCATAGCTAATTTTTGGTAAATACATTAGTGCCGGAACAATCAAGTTGAGGACACATAAGTTGAAATGACTTGGATGTAATATTTCATTTTAATAGTAATTGGTACTCGATAATCAAGATACAAACTCACTATGATTTACCATATCATCTCAGTAAATTTGAGAAGGACTGTAGCTCAATATCAAAAAAATTATTACATAGTTTGACCAAACTCAAATCGAACATGGAACTTTATGCAAGAGGGTCTACACTTCATCCTAACAATACTAAGGGTGGAACAAAACTAATTGAAAATGAAAAATTGGATGGAGCCATGAGCACCATTTTCCTAGCACCTGTAGAGTTAAAACTGAGAGGAGATGGGCTTTAAACCCGGATACCTTTTGTGCTAAGAATAGGGGTGGTTATCCGAAACATGCATAGATTGAATCCATGCAAAAGTAGACCCTATAATTATTAGCAATATGTACATGAATGAAAGATAACGAAACATTAAAAGGATTGATATTTTGTTAAATAATTAGAATATTCCAGAGAGACAGTTATCTTTTGGCAAGTAGGGTCATACTCGTCCCCGCCGCTTGCTGACTAGATGGATGTCCGGGCTAAGGGAGAGTGGTGCAGTAACTCCCTGATGGGTACCCTCACATAAGACAGGTCCCATCATTAGTGAATTATAGCCAATCTTAAAAAGAACAAAACTAACCAATGGAAAACTTTCTTTCTACAACAATCAACGAATCTAAATAAATTGAAATAGTCTACATGGCTAGTCTTGCTTTATCTTATAGACAAAATAGTCATGATGTACAAAGTCCCATTATAAATCCTACACACTTAATTCATACTATACCTAACTGTCGAATTTAAACCTTCCCGAATTTGAAATATAGAAAGTAATGACAGTACAACAGTCAATACAAGGATTTCATAACTAGATTGGAGAGGTTGCATTGCACTTGTAGTATTCTTAACATAATAAAATTACGACTCAAATATCATTTGGCAAAATTAATTAGTATTTTTAAACACAGAACTATCAACTCAAAGTTTCATATATTGTAAGGAAGTTCCTATGGATTATACGAGAGAACTTTAAGAAGATTTCGTTATATTATACCAAAATAAGAATGCCTTATCCTTAAAGAAACTTCTCAGTGTAAGGACCAGTCAAGAGTTGGAGTAAGAGAATTGATGCATGGAATCACCCCTTCATGAAGAGAAATAACAAGAAGAGATATAGGGTTTTGCAAACAGAGTTACAATCAAATCTAATAAAACTTCTTATGATTCAATACTAGACCTCGACGTGAAACCACAGGGTAAGAGAAAGAAAGAACATCAATATTAAGACATAAGGAAACCCTAAGTTTCCCTCTTCCCAAGAGACTAAACTGGTAAAATCATCTGAAAGTGGAGCAAGGAGATGGAGCGCTGAGACCTCAGAAGTATTAAAATGAGAACCAAAGAACTTTTCAACTTTTAATAAAAGCATGAATAAAGATGAAGAATTTCCTATTAATATTGATTAACAATATTTATAGAATGAAGAAAGACTTTCACTACATCGAACTTCTCTCTCGTACTTAAACACAAGAGGCTCAAAAAATTACCAGGACAGAGGTTAACGTTGGTTGTTCTGGTGAGTAACGATCTCCAAGGTGATAGCCTCCCATGCTGCGAAAGCAGCATACAAAGTCTTTCGGACTAGTAAAAAAAATTTCTTAACAGGGAAACAATACATAGAGCCTTTCAGAGTTCGCAAAGATAGGGAATAAAATCACCTAACCCTAAGGGGAAAACTTCACATTGCACAGAGTAAATGTTGAAGGTACAAGACTAGTGGAGCCATGTGCTAGGGCAAAGCTGGCACGACAGGATTAGAGGAGGGGTCAGGTGAAAGGGCCATCGAAATGTGCATGACACAACCTACCTATTAATAACGGGTGTAGAACCTTAACTCTCTCTGACAAGTATGCCTCCTACCTTAATAACAGTATTGTGAAATTAATGACAGTCATGTCGAGAGACAACTAGTCACGACTAGTTAGGTACAAACTGCTTCATCCCAGTTAAACTACCATCTTCATTTTCTTTTGATAAGATAAAGTTGAGTTAAGACTTAGTTGAACAAGACTTTCGCACAGGAGTTTTCCTTACCTAAACTAGTTTTAGCATAGTGACTAGAAGAACTGTAATTACAAAGGCATTCACAGTGAAATCCATTTAAATGACTTGGACATGGTCAAATGGTATGATATGTTATGTATTTTATACTAAGGGTAGAACATCCGATGTTACATTCATTTTGGTAGGTGTTCCATTATTACAAGGTCAGTTATATAGACTTGTGTGCAAGCATGAAGGGTCAGATTTAAAAAAAATAAAACTAGGACTCCAATCCTATTTTTACATTTCTATATATATGGATATAATATTATGATTTTAATATCTATATGTAAAAGGAAAAACTATATGGGTTTCAAAAAGGTGCTAGAACTTTTGGAGAGCCCCTTGTATAAAGTTTTTAAGTTAGTTTGGTGTAGGATTGTTCTCAGATGACCAACAGAATATAAATATATGATCAGAGTGAACTTTACCTATCCCTTACTTTTTATGAATCTTTTAGATGAAATTGGAGGTTAATGTCCCATAGATTTTTATTTTTTTTTATGCCAAAATTGAGGTACATTACATATGGTATCCGAGAAAAGGTTACAACACTGGACCTGAACAGGACCATTGTAATTGCTTTATATATATTCGATTTAAGAAAAACTAATAAACCTTTTTGCTACAAACAGAGAACCCTTTCTGTTTTGTGTGAATTATGGCAGCTCGGGATGATGTAGAAATTAGAATGGAAGTGGATCCAGATAAAGGACCTCCGGGAGATCCAAGACAAAATAGTGACAGAAGCTCACCTATGGAAGTACTGAAAGAAATGAGGAATCTTATTGTTGAATTGCAGGTTTTCAAAGCAGACAATGAGAAACTGAAGAAAGCACAACAGGAATAGTAGGAAATAAATGAAGTCCTGTTGCATAACATAGTAACCAATAAAATCCCAAAGGACGATAATCATGAATCAGAGGTCAATAAGAGGGCCTCCAAGAAATCCAATCCTGAAGCAGAAAAAGAGGACAACACATCTGAGGGTACCCCTTCAGCTGAAGATAAAGAAAAACCAGATAGAAAAAGGAAACAAGTAGATCATATTGAAGGGGAATTCAAGAAGATTAAACCTACTACATTTGATGGGGAATTCATAATAGGTGAGGAAGTTGAGGCATGGTTATTAGATATCAAAAAATATTTCCAAATATAGAACTATTCTAGCAATATGAAAGTTAGAATGGCCATTTACAACTTGAAAGGAAAGGCCGACATCTAGTGGCAAGATCTGAAATTGGAAAAGGGCTTCAAATAAAAATAGATGGAATCATCTGACTTCAAGAAATATTTCAAAAAATAGTACCTATCTGAAAGATACTATGGTAGAAAAACAAAAGAATTTTATGAGTCAAGACTTGGACAAATGACAATGGAATACCTTATAAATAAATTCTTGGAATTACTATGGTTCGTACCTTACATCCTAGAGGATAACGTAAAAATCTAACGATTCTTAAGCTATTTACCACAGTCATACAGGGACAAAATTGAGTTTGACAACCCCAAATCCTTGAGTGAAGTATTCAGGAAAGCACGAATGTGCTATGACCAGTATAAAAAATGGGCAAAGTTTCCCAAAGCATGAAAGGATAAGAAATAAGATCGAATGAACCAACGGAATAAGGGATACCAGCCAACTCCTTACCGGAATGCAACAAAAATATTTCCAAGAAAGGATTTTCACTCCAACCATCCAAATCGGTAAATATGGGAACAAAGAATTTTGGGGACAGCCCCCATGAACCGTTAAAGTGCTAGGAATGTGGAGAACCTCACCTAAGGAGGAACTGTCCATGTTTAATTTTAGAAAACCAAACTGATGTTCATAACTTGCAGGAAGCCTTGACGTTGGGTGATGTGGGCAGAAGCCTGCAACGGATAAATACAGCCATAGATGGTCGGGAGGCTGACCACCAGTTCTCTGTGGTAGAAATCGAAGGTAAAATCAATGACACTTGAAATTCTGTTTTAATTGACCCTGGAGCTACGTTAAGTTATGTTACTCCTGGTATAGTAGAGTCAAATAAACTTAAGAAACTGAAGCATGCAAAATCATGGATGGTACAACTAGCTGCCAGAACTAAAAGGAAAGTAGTTGAATTTATTTTTGATTTTAAGTTCAGCTTAGATGGTAAGAAAATAAGGACAAATATGAACATCCTTCCCCTAGGATCTTATGATATGATTATAAGAATGGATTGGTTGGAAAATCACAAGGCAGTACTCGATTGTTATACAAACAAACTTAACTATAAAGATGATTATGACACTACTAGAACAAACCAAGGTGTACCAAAACCTGTATCAGTTAGACAAGTTGTTGCGATGCAATTCAAGAAATGCATGAGAAAGGGATGTCAAGTTTATGCCATCCAAGTAACAAACCTGTTAGAAAAGAAAGACAAACCTAACTTGGAAGACTTTGTTGTTTTACACTATTTCAGAGACGTATTCATTGATGAAATACCTAAATTACCCGCTAGAAGATAAATAGACTACATGGTTCAGCCCCCATTTTGAAAGAACCTTACCGAATGAGTATACCATAATTGATGGAATTGAAAATCCAACTGCAGGAGTTATTGGACAAAGAGTATATCAGACCGAGTGTTTCACCTTGGGGAGAAACCATCCTCTTTTTGAAGAATAAAGACGGTACTCTAAGACTATGTAACTATTATAGACAACTGAACAAAGTGACTATTAAAAACAAGTACCCTTAACCTAGGATAAATGATCTGTTTGATCTAGTAGGTAGCGAAAAGATCTTTTCAAAGCTGGATTTACGATCTGGATATCATCAAGTTAGGATAAAATATGAGGACATAATAAAGATAACTTTTTGAACAAGATATGGACATTATGAATTTGTGGTCATACCTTTCGAACTCACTAACGCGCCAACCACATTCATGTGCTTAATGAATAGTATTTTTAGTCAATTCTTGGACAAATTTGTGCTGGTGTTTATTGACGATATACTGGTATATTCAAAAAAATAAGAAGAACATGAAGAACACTTAAGAAACGTCCTGCAAACTTTGAGGAAACATCAATTGTATGCTAAATTCGATAAGTGTGATTTTTATCAGAAGAAGATACAATACCTAGGACATGTCATTTTTGCAGAAGGCATTGCAGTCGACCCTAAGAAGGTAAGAGCCATTATGGAATGGCCAGTACCAAAGGATGTAGTGGACATCCGGTCATTCATGGGAATCACCGGATATTATCGCATATTTATAGAGGGGTTTTCCAAAATATCCTACCCCATCACATCGTTAAAAAAGAAAGGGAGAAATTTTAATTGGTCACAAAAGTGCCAAGATAGTTTTAATACGTTGAAGGAATTATTAACACCCACGCCCATTCTAAAGGTAGCAGACCTAGATAAAGACTTCGGGTTACTGCATTTTAAAAATAGACTTTACATACCTGATTCAACAAAGTTAAAGATAACAGTTCTTGACGAAGTGCATAAGAAACCGTATGGTAGTCATCCAAGATACCAGAAAACAATAACAACACTCAGGAAATTTTTCTATTGGCCTAATATGAAGGGAAAAACAATAGGATACTTGGCTAGGTGCCAAGACTGTCTACGGGTAAATGAAAAACACTAGCATCCAGTTGGCCTATTACAACCATTACCAGTACCATAATGGAAATGGGAGACCATATCGCTGGAATTTATTACATATTTGCCCAAAACTCATAAACATAATGACTCTATCATGGTTGTAATCGATAAACATAGTAAGTCTGCACACTTTATTCCAATAAAGTCTACTTTTAAATCTATAAACATTACTGAAATATTTATGAAAGAAATTTTTAGACTGCATGGAATTCCTAAAATAGTAATTCAGATAGAGACGTAAAATTCACGTCCACTTTTTGGAAGGAATTGTTTGCAGGGATAAATGCCAAACTGAATTTCAGTACAAGCTATCATCCACAAACGGATGGACAAACCAGAAGGACAAACCAAATCATAGAATATATGCTCCACATGTACGTAAGAATAAACCCAGCAAATGGGAAGACTATCTACACCTGGTAGAATTTGCATATAACAATGGGTACCAAACTTCGGCTAAGCTAAGCCCCTTCGATGTACTATATGGCAGGAATTGTATGACTCCAATTAGCTAGGACAACCTAGCTAAAAAACTTATGGTTGGACCATAGATGCTCCAATAAATGGAGAATACAGTAAGAAAGGTACAACGAAACTTCGAAGAGGCACAGGATAGTCAGAAGAGTTATGCAGACTAGAAAAGAAGACACTTGGAATTTCAAGTGGAGGATCATGTATACTTAAAATTCAAAGCCTGAAAAAGTTCACTAAAACTCAAAAACTATACCAATATGGAACCCAGGTTTTGTGGGCCCTTCGAGATACTAGCTTGAATTGGACCCATGGCATACCAACTTGCACTTTTAGCTAATCTAGAAATTCATAATCTATTTCATGTTTCTTTATTGAAAAAATATGTTCATGACCCTACTCATATGATTGATTGGAACTTGGTGCAGGAGGAACCAGAAGGCGATTTCTAGGTGGAACCTCGGCGTATTCTAGACCGGACAGAAATAACACTTTGGAACATAGTCGTCTCTCAGGTAAAGGTGCAATGCAAGAACTTTAGTCTTAAGGAGGCCACTTGGAAACTGGAGGGAGATTTGCAGAAATCTCATCCAATCCTATTCCAAGAAATGAATGAAAACTAAGGACAGATTTTTATTGAAGGGGGAAAGGATTTGACATCCCTCCAAATAAAATAAGGTATTTTCAAAATTCAAAATTTGTTAGAAAAACTATTTCGTTTTTAGTAAATTAAAATTTGGAAAAAAATTTCCATTTATGGAAATTTCAAATTTCGAATTTGATAAATTGTAATTAATTATTATGACTGTTGGGCAGAGACATGATCTGAAACAACTAACTATTTGACTATGACACTTGTATGTAAACAAAATATTGTTTTATTTATTGCAGGAGGACAAATGGAACAACCATGTTAAATTTAGCTGACCATGACTCCATGAGAGGGGAACATGTTGGAACTACCTCTGGGATGACTTTTACAGGTGGCCAATCAAGGATTTGGCCATTGACAGCCCCTAAAAATCAAGGATTTTGAAAGCTGTGAAAATTCCCAAGGGAGGGAAAAGACCTAGGCAAAAATGATTTTTGGATATATAACATATGAGAGGAGACAGGACGTTGGCAAGTATGTTGGGAAAGGAATTACCTGTTGTTATTATGAACACTCCCTGTTGAGTGTGATGAAATAAGAAGAATTTTTCTGAAATTGAACGACGTTGTTGAGGAGGAGTTTCAAGTTAACCCTCATGGATTCATGGTCAAGCTAGGGGGTGAATAGGACAAGTGATTTGGCTTCCTTGTTCTATGGATGGGAGGAACGTGGTTGCTCCCTTTGTCTTTCCACAAGTGGTTCAAATATGTTAAATTAATCCTTCTCTCTTTGAATACTTATATATATTATGTAATGCATTTGTTAACTTTTAATTGGAATATTTTCCATCTCTGTTGAATGATTAAATCACTGATGTAGTGCATCTATTAATTCTGAGTTGATATAATAACCTGGGTGAAATCTATTCAAGTGTATGAAGCATAGATACTAACAAAATGCCCTACAAATCTAATTCTGAGTTATTCTTACGATTGGATTAAATTTTGAATGAATTATATATCTTACCTTTTACATATTATGACATATTGAAAAGATTATGCATGGTTAGATTCTGGAAAACAATCATTTCTTTAAACTAGATTTTTACTATACGAAAGTAACTATAGGATAAGCTACCAAAGCATCAAAATTCATTTTTCAAGACTACCTATGTATAAAACCCTTTGGAACTATGTTTATATTTCTACAAGTAAATCTTAAGTTCATAATTACTTGTTCAAGACCTTCATTTTCCACATAGAATTGAACTAAAACTAGTGCAAAACACTATCTATTTCACGGTATAATTATATTCATATAAAAGATATAGGTCTAATTAATGTTGTTGATCTGTTAAGATGTTATAGAAGAAAATAGAGGTTGCATGCCTACAATAGAATGTATAAATGTTATATATGTTCCTATATTATGTAAATGACAGACTATTCTGGAACATATGTAAATACAACTATATAAATGAAATGTTGGATGTAGGAGACCAATAAATTTATTCTAAAATAGAGAAGATGGAACTTTAATGCATTCGTAGGTACAATATGAGTTGGATTTTACTATCCTCAGGCATGGAAACAACTCATTTCTTATCACTATAAATCAAATACAAAAAAATAGAGTACCAATAACTCTATTACCATAGCTAATTTTTGGTAAATACATTAGTTCCAGAACAGTCATATTGAGGATGCATAAGTCGAAATGCCTTGGATGTAATATTTCTTTTTAACAATAATTGGTGCTCGATAATCAAGAGACAAACTCACTATGATTTACCATATCACCTGAGTACATTCGACAGGGAATGTAGCTCAATATAAAGAAAATTATTAGATAGTTTGACCAAGATCAAATCGAACACAGACCTTTATGCAAGAGGGGTTACACTTCATCCTAACAATACTGAGGGAAGAACATAACTAATTGAAAATGGAAAATTGGATGGAGCCACGAGCACCATTTTCCTAGCACCTGTAGAGTTAAAACTAATAGAATATGGGTTTGGAACCCGAATACCCTTTGTGCCAAGAACAAGGGTGGTTATCCGAAACTTGCGCAAACTGAAGCCCTGCAAAAGTATACCCTATAATTATTAGAAATATGTACATGAATGAAAGATAACGAAACATTAAAAGGATTGATGTTTTGTTAAATAAATAGAATATTCTAGAGAGACACTTATCTTTTGGCAGGCAGGGTCATATTCGTCCCCGCCGCTTGTTGACTGGATGGATGTCCAGGCTAATGGAGAATGGTGCAATAACTCCCTGATGGGTACCCTGGCATAAAAAAAGACCATCATTAGTGAATTATAGCCAATCTTAAAAAGAACAAAACTAACCAGTGGAAAACTTTCTGTCTACAATAGTCAATGAATCTAAATAAATTGAAATAGTCTATAGGGATAGTCTTGCTTTAACTTATAGATGACATAAGTCATGATGTACAAAGTCCCACTATAAACCCTACACACTGAACTGATAATATACCTAACTATCGAATTTAAACCTTCCATAATTTGAAATGCAGAAAGTAATGACAGTACAACAGTCAATACAAAGATTTCATAACCAGACTCGAGAGGTCGCATTGCACTTGTAGTATTCTTAACATAAGAAAATTACGATCCAAATATCATTCGGCGAAAGTAAATAGTCTTTTTAAACACAAAACTATCAACTCAAAGTGTCATATACTGTAAGGAAGTTCCTATGGATTTTACGAGATCCATTTAAGCAGATTTCATTATATTATAACCAAACAAGAATGCCTTATCCTTAAAGAAACTTCATGGTGTAAGGACCAGTTAAGAGTCAGAGTAAGAGAACTAACAGGTGGACTCACCCCCTCGTGAAGAGAAAGAACAAGAAGTGATATAGGGAGTTGCACATAGAGTTACAATCAAATCTAACAAAACTTCTTATGCTTTCAATACTGGACCTCGACGCGCAACCACAGGGTAAGACCAAGCAAGAAAATTAGTATTAAGACATAAACAAATCCTAAGTTTCCTTCTTCCTAGAAGAATAAACTGGTAAAATCATCTGAAAGTGGAGCGAGGAGATGGAGCACCGAGACCTCAGAAGTATTAAAATGGGAGCCAAAGAAATTTTCAACTTTTAATAGAAGCAAGAATAACCCCAAAGAATTTCCTAGTAATATCGATTAACAAGAGTTACAGAATGAAGAAAGACTTTCACTGCAGTGGACTTCACTCTCCTACATAAAGACAAGATCCTTGAAAACTTACCAGGAAGGTGGTTAACACTGGTTGTTCTGATGAGGAACGATCTCCAAGGTGATAGCCTCCCATGCTGAGAAAGAAACATACAAAGTCTTTCGGACCAGTGTTGGCAGCCATTTTCATTCTTATCTTTTCCTTATAAGCTGCTTACACAAGGGTTTTGAACCCTCATTACTCGTCGCAATTTTTTTAAAATAAAACGACACTATTATCTTTCGCTTTCTCATACCTGCTTTCTATTTTCATTTTCACGACTGCATGCGTGAAAACCTAGAGTTGGAAGTCATGTTGATTGCATTAAAATGATCTTTTGGATTGTTATAAATATTTTTTTTTATGTGGTCATAACTCTTTTACCTCCAACTCACTACTGGTCATACATTTATCAAAACACCAAACCTCCACTCACTTTTCATTTGACCATTGTCAATATGGTTTTGATGTTGCAATGGTTATATGATATTTTGGTGTCTTTGATCAAATCCTTGGTGCAATGGTTTTATTGAACATATTAATTTTGGGGTTGAATCATTGGTGCAATGTTCGACATATTGGTTTCTTTTAAATCATATAAATGCCATTGCTTATTTAACATTCAGATCGAGTTTTGGTTATGCATGTCGTGGTTTTCAATGATTATTCATTTGGCATGTTTTTTACAATGCTGTTGATATACACTATTGTGATTTGAATGAAACATTTTACCAAGGCGTCATCGATTGTACATCTGACATGATAGTTTTGCATGGTCCCAAATTACTACACCACCCTCGCACACATAAACATTAACGTTTTGCCTTGCATTTCGTGTTGTCTCTGCCTGTTTTGGGGAAGCTGCGAGAAAATGGTTCTATGTCTACCCTGTCAAACCCCCTCATCGATTACCCTATTGACCATGTTCTATCTGCTATGGCTCCTATAGTGAGAATCGAACCCAACGGCGTCCAAACTTTGTTGTTATTTGATAATGCCCAAGAGGAACTCGATAGGAATGGCTAGTTAGTTTTCATTGAAAAACTTGAGGGTTTCAACCTCGCAGTCACTCAACAATTTTACCTTACATTCGATGGATGCAGGGTCAAAGTTGGGGACATCCAAATCAAATTAAACGATGATTTCCTCAGCTCAACCACTGGTCTACCAGCCAAAGGGTAGAAATGGTTTAAAAATTTGAAGGTGGATGAAGTACCATGACCGCTCCTATTCACCTCGAGGAAAATCAACAGTTGTGACAAAGGTATGCCAGTTACAAATCTTAAGTCTAGGTGGCATGATTTGTTAGCAATTATCAAGCAATTCATTACATGCGAGGGTAGATACGGTTTAGTTTTCCCTTACCACCTACAGTTACTCATGAGTTTCATAGATTTTCCTTTAAATATGCCACATTTACTCCTTCGCAGTTTGTATAAAATGGCTAAACATTTCAAGAGGGAGAAATCTGACTCCAGCCTCTTCCACCACTGTCTAATTAAAATTGTCATAGTCCATAATTTGAGGTTGAGTGGTGACTGTTGGGAAGATTTCTTGTTGAGGAATGGCTTTGCCAGCCCTAAAATTGGGCAAGTTGACAAAATTGTGGTCACATAAACCCTTGTCGGGCCTTTCGTGCCCCCTCCTACACTCTTACCCTCTGTTAAACCCTCGACCTACCTGAATGATAACCTACTCGACACCCTGCCTGACTCATGCCTAAAAGACAGTGCTAATCCTGTTAAGAAGTCTGCAAAGAAGAAGGGTAAGGGTAATAATGATTTTAATTGCAAAGGTAAGAAGGTTGTGCACTGGGTATCAAGGTGTTCTCATAATAAACTTAAACAAAACACATACCAAAAACCAATTGTATTGAGTGAAGATTCAGATTATGAAATCGAGCGGTTTCTAACCGAGGAGTATCCTTACTCACACAACCTATTTTCATTCAAGCCCTACGACTATGTGACGAACCTCCCTCCGTGCCTTAGAGATGACCCCAACTTCCCCGGGATCAAGCTCGACAGTGGAACTACTAGTAATCAAGAGATTCCTCGCCTGTAACTACACGGCCTGATCAACCCCAGTGCAATGAATGCAAGTCATGGCTCGACCGATATTATTCAGATGTCCCTTTTCTCCAATCTAGAATCAATTTCTTGGAGGACCGAGTAACTGTGTTAACCAAAGAAAATGACAGATTGCTAGCTAATGATAAAAGGCAGAAGACTACAGGCTCTATGGTTTTAAAAAATGTAGAGGCGGCCACTACCATTGTTAATTCAAAAATAGCTTGAATGGATCGAATCCCTGAAACCAAGGTATGGTATTTCAAGAATGATTTCAAAATGATTTTGTTTTCTTTGAATTAGTATAAACAATTTGTTTTCTTATCGTATATAGTTCTGTTATGATTGAATTGATACAATATGATTCTATTTGTAAATAATAACTAGCTACAGAATCGTGAGATTCTGTAGCTAGTCATAAAATTTTAATTTTTGTTGATTTTACAACTAAACACAATCTGAAATCGTGTATTTTTGTGCATCTACAGGTACACATGAATTTCAAAGGAAATTGGATCGATGGTGGCATCTGTGAACATGCTTTTTTTTTAACATAGTTTTGGATTAGGCTGTTAGTCTTAGATTGAAATAGGAATTTGGGAGATTGTTCCCATAATTTTTGCAAACAGTTTTGATAATTTCCACAAGGAATGTTTTCATCGTGTGGCCTTTATATACCTATTATTTTTGTAAACAAACCATCGTTGCTTGGAGGCAGAGACTATGGATTGATGATTCAGACTAGAATGAAAGTGGATGTTTGTACGGCTTTAGCTTTCAATATATCATACTTTTATTTCAAGTTTTGTTCATTTCAATTTGTAATCAAATCATTGACTACTTTAGATATCAACATTTGTTACAGGTTGATGTGATGTGATTTAAATTGTGTCCATATTTTATGTCTCTCATTTTACATACAACAATTATTCTGTTTTAATTTAATTAACAAAAGGTTAATCTTCTTTGTTAAATGAGCAGTTATGTACAAATCTTTGCAATGGGATTTATCTGAATGTGATTATTTGTAAAATATAAAATTGATGTTGCTGCATCCTTTACCTGTTCTATCGTTAGCATTCAAGAGAGTTGTTGCTTCATGTTTACGTGAAGTATTGGAAAATCCAGTGTGGGTTGGCCTCATCGAACAGTGAACGCAGATGCCTATGTACAGGACATGTAAGAGGCGATAATTTCAGGTTAGTTTGCTATTTTATTTTGATAGATTAATTGATATAAGAATTCTTTGTAGTTGAGTCAGATATATAATACAGATTGTTACTTTTATTGCTTAGTTAGATAGATATCATTTCGTTTCCTTTTCATAAAAATTATAAAAATAAAAAAAATACTAGCTTCACTGTCATAAGAAAATTGATATATGATTTTCGCAGGTTTTCGATTAAAAATTTGCAATTTGTGAATACTGTACATATAATAGAAATATAAACATATCTAGGCATTGTATATTTAATAAGTAGAACCATTATTTTGTTAGCCAGTAAAACTGTAAATATATATTAGATTTGTATATAGTTTGTAGAAGCTGTTTTTTCACTTAGATTAGTTTCTTTAGCTCAATTTTTTTACTTTCCTAGGACTTAGATTGGCCAATGTAGCCGCTAAACCTGTCAGAGTGGATTAATCCAAATGGATTGGGTTATTTAGACAACCCCAAACTGGATCCACCCCTCCAGTTGACGAGTGGTCAATTTCGCCCGTCAATAACCAGGAAACAAATTCACTTAAAAGGGAAACAATACATAGAGCCTTTCAAAGTTCGCAATGACAAGGAATAAACTCTCCTAAACCTAAGGGGAAAAATTCACACTGCACAGAGTAAATGTTGAATGTACAGGAATGGTGGAGCCATGTGCTAGGGCAGAGCTAGCATGGTAGGATTAGAGGAGGGGTCAAGTGAAAGGGCCATCGGAATGTGCACGACAAAACCTCCCCATTAATCATGAGTGAAAAACCTTAACTCCCTTTGACAAGTATGCCTCCTACCTTAATAAAAGTATTGCGAAATTAATGACAGTCATGTTGAGAGAAGACTAGTCGCGACTAGTTAGGTACAAACTACTTCGTCCCAGTTAAACAACCATCATCATTTTGTTTTGATAAGATAAATTTGAGTTAATACTTAGTTGAAAAAGACTTTTGCACAATATTTTTCCTTACCTAAACCTGTTTTAGCATAGTGACTAGAAGAACTGTATTTACGAAGGAATTCACAGTGAAATCTATTTAAATGACTCAGACATGGTCAAATGGTATGATATGTCATGTATTTTATACTAAGGGTAGAACATCCAATGCTACATTCATTTTGGTAGGTGTTCCATTATTACAAGGTCAATTATATAGACTTGTGCACAAGATTGAAGGGTCAGATATTAAAAAAAGAAAACTAGGACTCCAATCGTATTTGTACATTTCTATAGAGATGGATATACTATTATGAGTTTAATATCTATATGTAAATGGAGAAATTATATGTGATGTAGAAAGGTGGTATAACTTTTGGAGAGCCCCTTATATAAAGTTTTTAAGTTAGTTTGGTGTAGGATTGTTCTCACATGACCAACATAATATAAATATATGATCAAAATGATATTTACCTATCCCTTACTTTTTACGAATCTTTTAGACGAAATTGGAGGTTAATGTCCCATAGAATTTATTTTTTTATGCCAAAAGTGAGGTACATTACAAATAGGATTCAACATGTGCATGATCATCATCTCATATAGATGGAAGAGTGATGATGTCTGCATGCGGCTGCTGAGGTACATGTGAGACAGTTTCCTCGAATTGGACACTACGGTCAATGATGATTCGGTCTGAGGAAAGATCAATAATTCAATATCCCTTTACATAGTCGGGGTGTCCAACAAAAATGCACTTAGTTCTCTGTGGATCAAGTGCCTTTTTTCAAAGGGAATTCAGGCCCATGCACGTGAACCAAAAATGCGAAAGTGGGTCACTTCCGGTTTGAGGTAGATCCAAGACTCATATGGGTATTATCTTTGACAGATCTATGGGGAGATCTTTTTTGGATGTATGTTGCACAATTAAGTGCTTTGGCACATAGTATCTATGGTATTGAATTTTCATGCAACATGGAAGATGCCATCTCCTTTAGAGATCGATTTTTCCGCTCAACAACTATGTTTTGTTGTGGAGTATAGGGAACTGTATGTTGCAATTGAATCCCTTCCCCATGTAAAATATTATGGATCTCATGATTTACATACTCTCGCCTGTTATCATTTCAGAGGACTTTGATCTTCTTTCTGGACTGTGTCTCAACCAATGCTTTGAAATCTTTGAGGTGTTGAAAGACCTCAAATTTTTCCCTGAGAAAGTAGATCCAAGTAAAACGTGAGATATCATCAACAAAAATGAGAACAAACCTCTCTTTTCTAATGTATGGATGAGGAAAAGGACCCATAAGGTCATTGTGGATCATATCTAAAGGTATAGAAGCTTGTTGAGACTTTCCTTTGTCGAATTTCTCTTGAGGTTGTTTTTCGAGAACACGTCCCTCACATACTCCCTTGGAGAAATGGATGTCTGGTAGAACATCAACCAATATGTGCTTGATAAGTTGTTGCATGTATATGAAATTCAAATTTCCAAACCTTTCATACCAATTCCTACTACTTTCATCAGCACGAGTAAGAAATAAAGCATAATCAAGTTCAATGAATTCAGAAAATGTACATAATCTAGACTGATGATTTACCTCACCAGTAGAAACCATGGAGTTGTTTTTCATTTCGCATATGTCCATGGAATTTGGTGTGAATATGACTTTATTTTTGGTGTTGAAATTCATCATTTGATACACCGAGAGAAGGATGACAAAATGTTTGGGAATGTGCAACACATTCTTAAAGCTTCCATTGGTGAGTTCAATCCTTCCTTTTCCAGTGACTTTGACATAAGAGTTGTCCCCCATTAGAATAGGAGGACCTTTACATGAATAAAAATAATAATATACTTCTTTTGAGGAATCAATGTGATGTGATGATCCTAAAGCTATGATCCAAGTATCGGTAGAGGAGTTGATAGAAATCAAGGCATGGATAGAATTTCCTTTCTTTGAATTTAGATCTTCTGGCTTCTTCTTATTGGAACCGTTGGGGATGCGATCTTCGAGGCTGTTTTTATGAAGTATTTGACACATCATATCGATTTTTTCTTGCATGCATGTGGATTCTAGATTAAATCCTTTGTGACAGTACACTAATTTCTCCCCTTTTCTCCCCTTTGGATTTGGAGGCATCGGTGAAGGGTTTTGTGTACCCTTCCTTCTTCAGATGTGAATGAGATTTCCATTTATCTTTATATTTATATTTCTAATATTTTTGGTTGTCATCATGCACAGTGAGTGCATGCGCCCTTGGGCCTTTGATTGTGCCCATGTTGATGATCTCGGTTTCCTCTTGTGTCAGTGATTCGATAAAGTCCTCAAGAGAAGGCATCTTCCAAGTGGCTCTGGAGGTGAATATGAAAGTATGAAATGTGGATACAAATACATAGAATTCAGGACCAAGCTTGGAGAGAATGGTGAGAACCATTTGTTTCTAGTCCTTCAATTTATCAACCTGGCAAGCTTTGAGTTGCTATAGTAAATCCTTCAATTTTGTAAAGAAATATTGGATATTATCGAAGATTTTTGGATCTAATGTGAGAAGATACACCTCCAACATGTGTCCCCTCATCTCATACTCTATTCCAAAGATCCCTTCCAAGGTGGTCCATGCTTCATTGGGAGTCTTACAGGAAGATATATGAAAAAACAGATCGAGAGAAATAAGACTGCAATTTGTTCTAAGTGCCTCATCCATGTGATTTAAATACTTAGATTTTTCTATGGATGATGTTGGTTTTGTATTTGTATTCAAGGTTAACCTATACAACCCCATGCAAAATAGTTGTAAGGTGTAAGAATGAATTATTTTTGGAAATCCATTTTTCCGTTGTCTTCAAACTTTTGTACCTACAAAACATTTTTGTGTATCTTTTTCTTAGCATTGTGTTGGATATAATACCATGTAAATGTGTTGAACCTACAAAAAATATATCTAGATAAATTATAATACACACTTTTGCAGAGAGAATTTGAGAAAGAAGAAGAAGGAGAGAAAGAATAAAAGAATTCTCATTAACCATTATGAATAATGAATAAAGTACACATTATATACTCTGTATAACTCAATGAATGAACACTAGAGGAGAACCAATGCACCATAGTGATGGTCTAGACTGAGCTGGAAACACACCAACAGCTACAGGAGTGAACTACTACCTAGTATAGTCTCTCAAGCAGTTACGGGAGTGAACGAACACCTAGTTGAGTTAACTACTCAACTAGTCTTCGGTTAACTGAATGAACATAGAGTAGTGAGGAGTTAACTTAGGGAATCAAGGGTAATGCGTTAGATTGATGATGATGCCAAGGCAAGGTCGAATTAGCATGGTGATGATCCCAAATTTTCATGGTGACAAAACCAATGCAGCATCTAAAATCAACTCAACAAGTCAAACTGAAGTGTCAACTGAAAGAGAATATTCTCCCAGTAGAATATTCTCCCCTAAAATATAGGAGACTGGATAATGACTAATTATGAATAATAAACAAGGAAAAAACTTAGGAAAAACAAATCCTAGGTGTGTGTGAAGTAACTCCAACACATTATTCACTTTCATGGATGAATGAAAAACTAACATATATGCAATTGGCCCTATCTTTTAAAATATTTCAAAAGGACCACAATATATTTCTTCTAGATTCAAACAACTTCCCAATTTTAGCAAACTTCTCTTTGCCTTCACTTTCAAAAACACATGTTCTCCCACTTTGAAAACTTTGTTCCTTTTTTCATAAAAAGATTTCCTATCGTGGGAAGCCTTAAAATTCTTCTTAATCCTTGCCCAACAACTACTCTATCTTATTCTTGTCCCAACTCACTAGGGTATTACATTTCATTCCATACAATGCCTCAAATGGACTCATTTTCAAGGAGGCTTGATACCCATTGTTGTAGGAAACGTCAACTAAATGGATATAACATTTCCACTTTGATGGTTGATCCATCACATACATTCTAAGAATGTCCTCAATTATTTTGTTACTCCTTTCTATTTTCCCATCGAGCTCTAGATGATATGTTGTAGTAAGATTTAAATTTATCCCAAATCCCTTGAACAAACCCTTCCAAAAATTAGAAGGAAACATTGGATCTTTGTTTGAAACTATTTCCTTAGGAACTCCATGTAGCCTAGCAACTTCTCCTATATATATCCACAATATTTGTTGTCTTGTGTGTAGTCTTTAATGGAATGAAATGTGTTTCTTTAGTCAACTTATACATTAATGTAAGGTATCTAGAGAGGTAGGGGAGGGGCCCAGAGGGCCCATAGTGATGATAGTGGAGACCATTCAATGTAAGGTAGACTAGGTCCACTATATTATTAAATAAGGCCCACTATGGTAGTTAGATATAATAAATGGGTAATTAGATATAATAAATGTAAGAGGACTTCTTAGAAGGTTCTACTTCTAGAAGATTCCTCCTCTAG
>ML777587.1:2699470-2716797 GCA_009831015.1 Picea engelmannii | reverse complement strand
TTTATTAATATTTAATTAATTAATTAAATCACTTTAATTAATTAATTAACCTTTTTACCTTTGAGAAGCTCCTTATCTCTCCTTGTGGCTTCCCTAGCCACTGAAAGTCACTTCTAGCCATCCCATCCTGTAGTGTTTCTCCTATCGATTCCAATGAGCTATTACACTGAGAGGTTCCTCCAAGTAATGTGCCCAAAATGACCTCTTCAATGAATACCATTGACTTATGGCTCAAAATAGTCAAAATCATGGAAATCGTCGAAATGCAACGAAACCAAAGACAACCTGTGTGGAATGGCTCATAATGATGGAATATGATCATCAATGTAAATTGGACCCCACAATGCCTCTCAAATACCCATGTACTCACTATAACCTCCATCTAGCTACTCTGGTCATCATAACCCTCTACGCTGTGATGATGTCCCAAAGTGGGGACACCACAGAATATCCTTCTCCTACTTCATGCATGATTGGTACCCATGATAACAGAAAATGGGCTGAGCTTTCCTTCCCAAAAATTCTACATAACATAAGGGCCACATAAATCATATAGGCATATAATGATGTAGTGGCATATATGCCATGGTCGTCTGCTCTGAATTTCTCAGGACCTGCCCACCGGTCCTTGATTAATTCGGGGTAGTTCTTTCCATATTGTGTGCACTCTTATTTGTATACATTTATTAGGAAAGAAACATTGTAACTGTATTTGAAAAATGGGGCTAATTTGTACATAACATGTAAATTCTTTGGTCGGAAAGACCCGACAACAACTTTCTATGAATTACATATGCTCCTGGTCGAGATATCAATGTTCTCCAAGGCCTAGATTATCATGTCATTATATGGCATGAGCCTTGGTCACGTGGATATTTTGTGAAGTTCTGATTGAGATATATAATTTATCTTCATCGCTTGGGTTTCGGTCACCTCGTCACATGAATCATCTGGGTAGTTTATCAACTCGTGTAGTAGAATATCAAACACCTGTGTCAATTTTTTCATGGTATCTATAGATCTTGGTGAGGTATCCGAGAGGACGTCTGTGTTCAGGTTCACGCTCTGACCAACAACTTTAGTCATTTTTCACAACGTAATGATTTTACAAGATCAGAACTGTATTAAATGTTCAGGGAAATGCCTAAACTTCTTATCTTTCTAAAACCCGTTTTTCTGCGAGAAATGAAAATTAGAATTCAAACTCCAATATCATTATTCACCTTAAGTGTATTTACGAATACCTTTACTAACGATGCATTCACTTTCCTTAATGAAATCTAGGCGGTGATATGCGATCTGATTTGAAATCATTGTTGTAGATCCATTATTAATGCCAATAATATTTGGTGGTTTGCGATCGGGAGGTTGGATGAATAAAATTTGAATTTACCTAAACTACGAATAAGAAAAAAATTAATCATGAGATAATCATATTTAACCCATTAATTAATCATAACTAACCTTTAGTATTTTTGTGTTTTTTGACTTCGGGATATTTGATGATAGATCGAGGTAATATTCCCAAAACTCAAAATTGCAAAGCAGTTTAATCATCGGATAATTATATTTAACTTTAATTAACCCTGCTCAGTGTTTAAGGTACTTTGAGAGTTTGGACTTCATGAATCTAGAGTGTAACTAATGGAAAATATCCAAACTCCAAATGCGTGAAGTTATTATTTAACTTTTGATTGGGGTTTATCTTTTAGTAATTTATTGTTTCGTGCATCAAAAAATTAAATTTATTGAACTTTCGACAGGACACTACCCATAGTTATGTGTCAAATATTAGGAAGGTATACATGTTCAATGACTAGGATTTTTAGAACCCCTTTCAGGTATCGTTACTTTGAAGTTGTGACATGGAAAAATTCCTGAAGCACGAAACTTTGAAGTATGGAAGTCTTAAGTAGTCTCTAGTGGCTTGACCCTTTAATGATCAAGCAGATCCAAAAATGTGGGGGAAAAAGTGATCGTTCGATTAGAGGGGGGAATTAATCGACGATGGTCCTTGTGTGTGCCTTAAGGCTAAAACAAAACTATTTTAACATTTGGAAGTCGACTATGAGATAGAGTTAAAGGGTAGGGTAAAGCTCCATGCTTATAATTTTAAATGTGTCTCGCGTCTCCCTGCGAGGTGTGGAAGAAAAGTATACCAAGTGACTTTATTCAGTATATGGATTCATCAATGGGTTTATGGGAAACACCTTTTGAAAAATAATACAAAAAGAGATTAGACTTTAGCCCTGTCTCAAAAGAATTTCAAGAACATAATCACTCGTCGATCTTGAGTTTAGGCCATTAACAAATTGTTTTTTTACTAAACAGAGTTTGGATTTGTTTAAGATAATCAAAATAACTTTAACTCAAGTATCAAACTTTGGTTGATTGTGTTTGCATGAAGGCATGGTACCTTTTATAATTTCTTTAGGGTATCCCTCGTCGGTCCAGAATGTAAATATTATTTGAAAGAGAACTAGCTTTCAGAGTACATTTGTACATGTATGATAGCCTTACAAATATCATAGATATTGCTTCACTTCCAATGAGCCTGTTCAATACCCCGATGAAGTTACCTAAATCTCCCATTGAATTTCCTTTCACCACTTCAAATAGCATTTTTTCATTTTATTTGAGATGAGGGAAATCATTTTATGAATTTCCTTTCATCATTTATTTTTGACAAAATGGGGTAAATCGGTTTTATGAATTTCCTTTCACCATTTGTCTTGGACTAGATGGGGAAAATCGATTTTACGAATTTCCTTTCACCATCTGTCTTATATTTGGTTATAATCTTGAAGTGGGGGAAATCAACTGTATTCATCATACATGGATGATATGTACATAATATTTAACAATGAATTTCTTTCAACTATTTTTTATTGTACTCCGAGCTATCCCTCCCCGGATCTTCAATACATCTTTTCCTATGGGGAAAATCTCATGGGGAATTTTTATTTCCAAGGATTTTCCATGAGAGAATTAATCAGTTAAAATATTTTAGAAAATCTAAAGTTACCAGGATTAGCCTAGACATACTTTATCTCAGTTAAAATCAAAGGAAAATAAAGATTTTCTCCTAATCTCGTTTTTTGGAGATGTGTTCTTTAAATTTTTGGAGGTAAGGAAAAAATCTTCCTTCTGTGAAGATTTAAGGTCAGGTAGTGAGTAAAAACTTTTGCGTATGCTATATGGAAACAAAATGAAAAATTTGAAGGTTTTGACAAGGATTTCATTTCCATCTAGGATTACTTCTTGATCATCAAGTTTCTTTCTTCTTATTTTCTTTCTCTTTGTATTATTTTCTTTTGATTTGGAAATATTAGAGACTTATATCCTTCTAATCGTTGATCAGGTATCCATTTTTCACATGAGTACAACCTTATTAAGACTTCATAAGATATTGTTTTCATCATTTTGGTCCAAAGAATAAATATAGAAGTTTGTACCTTGAATTTCATTTGTATTTTCAGCCAAAACAATTATTAAATCATCACCTCTTTCGAGAGAAAAAAAATACTCTGAAAATTGAGCGTTGTATTTCAATACCTCCTTTTTTCCATTTGATAATAAAATTCCACAAAGATGAAATAATTAGAGAGTTCTGCAACATATAAATTATATGTAGTACATGCATTTATTTTTTCTTTTCGAAATAATAAATACAACTAGGTTTATTTTAAAGTACAATTTAGATAATCTATGGAAAGGGACAAAAATACGGAAGCAAGAGAAAATCAAACTGGTATATACAATGGTGCAGTCAAATATTTTTATTGCATGAAATGTTTCAGATAGTTCCCATTGATAGGGGTGTAAAAAAAATTTCCCATATAGATTCTCCGGTAGGAAGGAATTATTCCCCTCTATAGATGCGATTTTGAATTATCCAAACCAGAGATGATCAACCTTGTTGTTATAACCCTAAATTGAACCACACATGCTTACCTGGAATCAGGCCAAATCATATCCCTTCATTGCCAAAACATTTGCTGAGAAACCTCTTTGAAAATCCTTTTGAGTTAAGTCACACGTGCCCTAACCCACTACTGCACGCATTGGAACACTGGAAGGCCTACTACTACACGCGTTGGAACGCTGGCAGGCCTACTACAACCCGCGTTTACCTAACAAATCACAAAAATAGGAAAGTTGCCAATGGGACAAAAAGTTATGGGTCAGTTAACTGAAACTCCCAGCCATGCATGGCCGAGAGTTCGTCCAAAACCCTAGCTCCTTCTAGCCTATAAAAGAAGGGGTAGGGGTACTATTTGGAAGAGGAAAAATTATAGCAAAGAAACTCTGCCCAATTGCCGAATCCATTTGTCCCAACCCTTTAGCCTTTCCTCAAGCTTAAGGAGAATTCAAGCAAAGTAGTTGGAGGACAAAGAAGAGGAGGAGCTCAGGATCAGGATCAAGGAACGGTGGCCGGTATCAATATTGGTTGTAAGTTGATTCATCTTGAAAATAATAAAGAATACTTTTCCCATCCCAATGCACGAGTTATATATGATTTATTCGATTTATGCTTAATCTCTAACCCTCAAGTAGAAAAATACCATGCATGCATAGTGTTTTGTCTTGATTGCAGGATTGTCTTTGGAAGGAGCAGCGCAAGCAAGCGAACAAAGCACAACGAAGGATCTACACCAAACATGTGTAAAAAGGTTAGTAGTTCCTTTCCATGCTTGTATGTGAAAAGGGGTTTTAAGTTTTGGGTGGTAGGTTGAAAGTGATTTCTTTATGTTCATGATCTACATGCAAGTATAAACCCTAGCTTGCTAGTCCATAGGGTATTTTTCCCAACAACAGATTTGGCGACTCCACTGGGGAGGATACTCTTTAGGGTTTTCTGTATTTAGTTGAGGTTTTTGGGTAGTTTAAACGATTGGATTTTCTGTTTCTTTGCATGTATGTTTTCTGTTAGGTCAGAGCTAGCAGGGAACCTGGTTCTTTATACCAATTTTTCCTTGACTATTGCTTGACGGTAATTATCGGGACACACAGAGGTACACGCGGCCTGCAGAAGGCCTGCACGCGTGTAACCCACGCCCTAACCTCTTACAACCCACGTTTGAATGCTAGATGTAGAGGTTTCAGTGGTGTGTAGGAGTCAGAAAGCTTGAGAGGCAGTCCTCCTCTTCCCTGTCAGAATTATACATTCTCAGGGGGCTTTCTGGATCTTGTCTGAGTCTTGCTGGTTCATAGTCTGGTCTCAGTTTGCTGTATTTCATTTTGTTATTCTTTGCAATTATTTTTCTTTTCTATTGGAAGAAGCATCCAAGCGTTCAAGGGACCCTGGTTTTCAATACCAGAGGCCTCTTCCAGGTCTGGGATGCCTGTGTTTAAGTTTTGTCTTGGATTTTATACATACACGCGGCCTGTGCAAGTGTAGCCTGCGGGTACCCGCACTCTATTATAGCTCAGCACGCGTTTGCACGCGTGTTGTTTTAGTGACAGTAGCGGGCTTGAGTGGTTGCTTTTCAATCAGGGTGGGGCAGTCATCCCCTCCTTTGGTGAGAAGTGTTCCTCTTAGGGGTTTGAGTCTAGGGTTGCACAATCACTAGGTTAGGGCATCTTACCCTTAGCCTATTTTTTCTTAGTTGATTGTTGATAGAAAAGATAAAAAAGGAAAGATTTTGTGTTATGGTTTTTAGACAAGCGTAGGAGTCGGTGCTTTCTTGATTACCATTGCGTGTCTTTGTGCTAGCTCCTTGCGATCTGTGCTTTAAGCCAAAATTTTATTTTGTTTTCTTAGTTTTGTGCTTGTCGACATTTTCCCTTTGTTGCTTCATTTAGCACTTAAATGAAAAAAGATATATCTCTTTTTCATTTTCTTCTTTGTATGAAGATTGTGTTTCTGCATCAATAGCTAGGGAGAAGTATTTTTGTTCATAAGTTTTTGGGCAATACATTTAGCGCATAAGTAGCTCGTAGTCGAGCGAAATTCCTTTAGGTTTGCTGCATGAAATCTTAGAAAAATTGAAAAGAAAAAAGAAGTTTTTTTTTTTTGTGAAAAGTTGTTGGTTTTTGCATTTCGTAAAAGTTTTTGTTTCCAACATTTTCTTTATTATTTTTTTTGTTTGAGTCTTTACACATCATCAGTTTCACCTTCATTCCCCATGACATAAAAAAGCCCATAAAAGCAATGCTAATTTAAAATCTATTATACTTTTTTGTTTGTAGGGTTCATACACTAGTTCAGGACTAGGGCCTTGGATTAGGTTGGAGAGGAAACTCTCCAAGGCCAATCAAACTCAAACATTGGAGTCTGTGATAGGGAGTGTAGAAGTCCAGTTACATGAAAGTTATCTAGGACCCCCCTCTAACACAGGGGCTAAAAAGGAGGTCGCATAAGGAAAGGTAGCGGAGATAACCCCTCCAAAGCCGGACCAAGCATAGTGGAGAACACATATCGAGGATTTGTTGAGGGATTTCGTCGTTTGCATTTGCCACAGGGCTTCGTGGGTCTCGAATCTGTTTGAGGTCCTCATTTTTCTTCCAGAACATTTTCTCTTGATACCCTTGACATGTTTTGGGCTTGATACCCTTCTCATTGTGGTCTACTTGACTATCGACTGTACCCGCCTAGTGACTGTTCGCGTGCTGGCAAACTAGTTGCCAATCTTTTTAGGGACATACACAGGTGACTGCGGGGGTATACTGCGGTACCTAGGATAGACATCGGGCCACACTTTGAAGAGTATACCCAAAGGGTTCTTCCGTTTTCGAGTTGCACTTGCACTGGTAAGTTTCTCTAGTGCTGGTTGTTGTAACTATTCTTCCAACTAGTTTAGTGTTTGCTTGTCTTATCTATTAGGGGCTTCTTTTTTAGTCTGTGTTACTATTTGATTGTGTAGAATACCTTAGCGTGTCTTGGATCTTCTCACACATTGGAGGATCCCGAGCTCTTTCGGTCANAGGTGGAAGCTAGACCAACAAGGGTCTTTCGAAGCAACCGGGTTACAAACCATTGAGCCCGAACAACTCCCGGAGGAATCAACTGCCAATATTGGCTCAGATGAAACTCCAGCCACTGATACTTGGCCATCGGTCAGTGTACCAATCCTATTTTATGAATGCCTGTCAGTGCCTCACATAGCTATGGCAACAAACGCTATTACTTCCTCTGGGAATTCTTCTATTCCCATCACCGTTGTCACCACAGGAGAAGCATCTCCTAACTTGCTGTCGACGGTACGAGCCACTATGGTCTCGGACGCAACTACGTAGCACAGTGGACCATCCCCATCTATCATGGCGGCCACACCTCCCTTCACACCTGGTGCAACAGGCCCTCCGTTCTCATATGGTATGCCTAGTTCGGGTACAAGTCCTGCACTCACTCACTCCAATTTACAGACTTTGGGTCTTGGGGTAGGGAGCTCTAACGCTCCTCTACAAGGTCAACTTGGGGGAATTCCTGTCCCTTTCAACGTTTTTCCTTACGTTGGAGGTCATATCTCTCCTTCATCCCCTTCGCTTGGTGGTCTGCATCAGCAGTCCGTCGGGCAGCCTGCACACACAAGTTCATTTGGAGACGGGAGTCAAGGAACACCTGCATAAACACTGTTGATAGGTTCGTCACCATTTGTTAGGAACGGGATGTTTGGTAACAACACTTTTGCATCCACTTCTTTCCCATCTGGGGGCACTCCCATTTTTGGATAGTCTACTCTGGCACAGGGTACTATTCCTACATCGGGGGCACATATACCAGGACCTTGGAACTTAGGACAAGGATCCGTTCCTTCCTCTGGAATGTTGTTTTGGGGTAATTCTTTCCATAGTCAATGGAACCTCGGATAGACTTCTATGCCTCTCCCAGCAAGACCAACATGGGGTAATCCTTCCCAAAGTCCGTCAAACACAATGAATGCCCAACATCCTATGTACTTCATGGGGAATCAACCAATGATGTCTCCACAGATGAAAAATCCCTACGCTGGTCAGGGCCATGGTTTCTACCAGAATCTGGGCCAGCAGCCAAAATTTTCCTGGCAACCTGGTGCCAGTCAAACTCCAGGACCCTTTTTCCCAGGCTATTAGTAGCAACCCAAACTACCATTCCTGGCGACGTTACACTTGCCATATTTTACATGGTTGTTAAATGATCCTATCTGTCATGATCCACATTGGCCTCCTATGCCAACGAAGTTGCCTTCGGACATTCCCAAGTTCGAGGCCAAGCCTAATGAAGATCCAGGTGATCACGTGACTACTTTCCATCTTTGGTGTTCATCTAACTCATTGAAAGATGACTCTGTCTAGTTGCGATTGTTTCAACGCACTCTTATCGGGAGTGTCGTGAAATGGTACATAGATCTTGATCACTCATGATACTCTTCTTTTGGTGAACTGGCAATGGCCTTCCTTAACCATCTCCAGTTACCTGTGAGATACGATGCTGGCACAGAGTTGCTAGCCAATTTCGAACAGACGACAGCAGACCATATCTCTTATCATATCCGAGAGTGGAGACACCGAAAGAGTGTAATCAAAGTACCAGTCCCACCAGCATTCCTGCTAGAGTGGTTCCTTAAGTCTTTGGTCCCACAATTATCCAAAGACGTCACCACTTCAGGAGTTTTCTCTGAAGAAGATGCCATCATGAGGGCTCAACAGTTTGAGATTATCTATTCTCAGTCTGGTTTATTATACAACATCCTGCCAGATGCTCCACGATCAATACTGGATAAAACTAGACAGAGAGTTGGGCCACATGTCGATGGTATTGTTGGTTCAACACAAACTAAGCCTGCTGAGTAATTGACAAAGCAATTGCAATAGTTATCTATACAACACTCAGCGGCTAGCCAGCCTACTGCTTTGGTTGCTCCTCTTACCCAAATGTCAGAAGTACACTCTGTGCAGATGACTAACCCAAAGGGCAATCAACAGCCTGAAGGGAAGAGAAAACAAAGAGATAAGGGTAAGGGGGAGAAAAAACCCACTGATAATGCTGGCGAGGGCACCACCGAAAAATGAAAGGCAAGGTATCCGTGCAACTTGTGTACGGAAGACCACCCAACCCATCTGTGTCCTCGACTTGCAGAGACCCAAAAATTTGTCACACAACAACAACAAGCCATGTTGACTAATCCCTTTCAGCATGGGCAAAATTTTACTCAAGCCTCTACAAGTGCCGAAGGGGGCAGCCAAGAAACCTGCCCTCCCCCAAATAATTCCTCTTCCACGAACATATATATGGTTAGGGGTGATGCTTTAATAGCGACTAGAACACACGACTATAGTAAAACAAGCGCCTCTGAGAAGGGTAAAGAAGCCAAACTCCCATCTCTTCCTCTACATATTTAGAAGACGTTGGGAGAAACGATGACACGCATTCCAAAAGGTGCGTTTAAGAAAGCTTCTCACAATCCAAATGCAAGGGCCGCCCATAATTACTCTATGGTGGAAGATTTATCCCAAACCCCTTGTGCTATTTCCTCTTTGGAGGTCCTCCAAAGTTGCCCTGCTCAGAGGAAAGCCTTATTGACTGCTTTAGGCTCTACTGAGACTTATAACCCGGGTACCATCATGCTAGATACAATTGACTTAAAACCTCGTCTGCCTTACCACGTAGAGTTTCAGATAGTAGTGGCTCATCCCACGAAAACTTTTACATGCAATATCTTTCACACGGTGGTCGACGAGGGCTCCTCAACATGCATTATGTCGTTAGCATGTTGGAAGGCCATAGGCCAGCCCGATTTGTCTCCATCACCCACTCTCCTCACTGCGTTCGACGATCGTTCTTTTAGACCACATGGAATCATTCCTTCTTTCCCTGTGCAGTTAGGAGGGAAGACCATGTGCATTGAAGTAGAGGTAGTCGATGCCCCCCTCAGCTACAATCTCTTGTTAGGTCGTAGTTGGACTTATGCTATGCAAGCTGTGGTCGCTACAATTTTTTGAGTCTTATTATTTCCGCATGAAGGCCGGATAGTGACCATCGATCAATTGTCCTTCTCTAGACCTGACCCAGCTTCATATAGTGAGCATCTACGGTTCCCATGATTGATAATCCTCAAGCCGTTGTCGTTAACGTACGAGTTGGTTTGTGCCCATCTTTGATGGGTACTTTCAATTACCCACCCCCTCATAACGATGTCAAGTTTATATCGAATCACCACAAGGCTGATATTTTTCATGTTTCGTCGTTCCGCACGACTTACTTTCAGGATCCATGGATTCTTCCTTCCCCATTAGCCATGATGGATGAGACATGGAACTCTGACATGTCCATGCCCTTGTCGACCGCTGAAGTAGCATACTCTTTAGTCCAACAAGCTTCAGCCACTCCTGATCCGACTCCCGCACAAGAGTTGGATCCACCTCTAGAGCCTATATGGGCTCAGGGTTCTCTCGCAAACACCGATTCGTTAGATTTGGTCTTGCCTTCAGACGAAGCAGTAATCGAAGCAATGACTAGTCCGAACAAACATTGGGAAGATCTTCATCGCAGATCATATTTCCTCCCAGAGTTAAGTCGAATCGAGGCAAGAGAATTCACTATCACCATGATGGGAGATCAACCATATCCCATTAACCTCTTAGCTACACAGGAAATTTATGCTGAGGGAAATATGGCGACTATCTCTACCACTATACCTATCAACATCTCCTGAAACCCTGGCGTCGCGGAAAATGTCTTCATCGGAGCGGATTGCTCCCCCGAAGAGATTCAAATTTACACAGATCTTTTCAAATAATTCCACGACATTTTTGCCTGGTCTTATGAGGAAATGGCAGGCATCGATCCGAAAATAGTTGAACATGAAATCATAACATATCTTGATGCTAAGCCTGTTCGACAAAAAATTCGTCCAGTCAATCCTAGGTAAGCAGCAGCCATCAAGAGTGAGGTTGAGAAATTGCTCAAGGCAGGGTTCATTTACCCTGTTCATTTGACTCAATGGGTGTCAAACCCCATGTCGGTCGATAAAAAACAAGGCACGATTCGTGTATGTACTGATTTTCGTGATTTGAATAAGGCATGTCCAAAAGATAATTATCCAACCCCATTCATCGAACAAATCATTGATGAATGCGCTGGTTGTGAAGCCTTTTCGTTCATGGATGGTTTTTCAGGATATAATCAAATCCAAATCAAACCTGAGGACCAACACAAAATGACATTCATTTGTCCGTGGGGTACATTTTCCTATTGTAATATGCCTTTTGGCCTCAATAATGTTGGAGCCACTTTCCAGCGGGCCATGTCTTTTGCGTTTCATGACCTCAAACATATAGTCGAGGCCTATCTAGATGATTTAGCATCACGCTCTCACAAGCAAACGGATCATCATATGCACCTCCGAATAATCTTCGAATGCTGTCGCTATTTCAAGATTCCCTTGAATCCCAACAAGTGCAGCTTTTGCGTCACATCAGGACGTTTGTTAGGTTTCATAGTATCAACAACAAGGATTATGGTCGATCCTCTTAAGGTGGAGGCAATAATCTAGTTGTCACCCCCACGCACAATCTTACAACTTCAAAGTCTTCAAGGCAAGGCGAACTTCTTACAACACTTCATCGCCAACTATGCTGAAATCACCAAGGGTTTTATGCGTTTACTAAAGAAATATGTTCCCTTTTTCTGGGACGAAGCCGCTCAATGCTCTTTCGATGCATTAAAACACGCCCTCACTACCGCACCTCTTCTATGACCACCTAATTATAACAAAGACTTCTTATTATATCTGTCTGCCGCAGAGTCAACCATAGGTATGGTTTTAGTTCAGGAGGATGATTCTTTTTCCGAATACGTGATCTATTACCTAAGATGAGGCCTCATAGGACCGGAACATAATTATTCCCATCTCAAAAAACTTGCGTTGGCAGCAGTTCATGCTGTTCAACGGTTCTGTCACTATGTTCTGTTTTGTAAGACCACCGTCGTTGCTGTCATGAATCCATTCTAGTACATGTTGACACGATGCATTATCAGTGGAAAAATCAGTAGATGGATGGTAATCCTCCAAGAATTTGACTTATACTTTGTTTCAACCAAGTGGAATAAGTCATTGGTCTTTGCAGAACTTATCTCGGAGCTTCCGGTTGAGTCAGGTGACGTTATGCCTGAGGAATTGCCTATCCAGGGGGATATGTTTTTTATTGAATCTTCAGACCCCTGGTATGGAGATATACTGATCTATCTCCATACTTTGAAGTGCCCCACCTCTGCTTCTCGTGATGAGCGTCAGTGGATACGCCATCAGGCTAAGAACTATCTCATACTCAATGATACGTTGTAACGGAGAGGTGTAGACTGTGTCTTGCGTCGATGTCTCACTCATGAGGAGGCTGTCATAGTGCTCAACGATTGTCATACAAGAGCCTGTGGTGGTCACTTATCTGGGTTGGAAACAACCCAAAAGATTTTACGAGTAGGTTACTTCTGGCCCACACCTATGAAAGATTGTATCGAGTCGGTCAAGAAGTGTCATCCGTGCCAAATCTTCTCACGAAAGATGAGGGCACATCCAGCTCCCATGTTTCCTGTCATCACAGTTGGTCCCTTCACTAAATGGGGGATTGATTACACTACATGCAACCCCCCGTCAGCAAGGGGGCACCGCTATATCATCGTAGTTGTCGACTACTTCACTAAGTGGGTCGAAGCTATGCCAACATTTAAAGATGATGGAGAGACTGCATCTCTCTTCTTATTTAACCAAATTATAGCACAGTTCGGTGTCCTGAGAGAGATTTTCACTGACCATGGCAGTCACTTTCAGAACCAAATTATGTCCAAGTTAACATCAAATCTTGGGTTATGGCAAGAACATTCCTCACCTTACTATCCCCAAGCCAATGGGAAGGTGGAAGCTGTAAACAAAACGCTTAAGATGATTCTACAACGAACTATCAACTCAGCCAAGTCAAACTGGAATTTGATGTTATACTCGACATTATGGGCTTACCGAACGTCAGCTAAGATGACAACCGATTTCTCACCTTTCGAACTCGTTTACGGGCTGGAGGCAATCTTTCCCATCGAATGTCAAATTCCATCTCTGAAATTGGCAGTACAGTTACTGCTAGACACTTCTCCACTTGAAGAACGGTTAGTAAACCTTGAGCAGCTTGATGAATAGTGTCGTGATGCAGCCTTGGCCAACGAGGCTCATAAACATAAGTTCAAGTGTCAATATGATAGGTCCGTTCTTCCTCGGGTTTTCTCTGAGGGCGACCTTGTCCTGGTCTATGACCAAGATAAGGACCCCCTGGGGGCAGGAAAGTTTAAACCCGTGTGGTTCGGACCCTTCATTATTAAGGAGGTTTTAAAAAAGGGCGCTTATTGTTTGGTCGATTTTGAAGGGAATTCTTTGGCGGAGCCTAGAAATGGGCTCTACCTCAAGAAGTATTACTCATAGAATGGTCACTGTGGGTAACTTTTTGTAACATATGTATAGTCTTTGTACTATTACTCTTTTACATTTCTTTTAAAACGTGTTATGGACGTGTCATTGATGTTATATTTCATCAATATGGTAGATGTCAAGTGATTCCAAGGTGTTCGTTGGGTATGTGGACGGTGCTAGTCAACACACGCGGAGGCTTGCCTCCATATCTTGGGTAATATTTACACGGGTCAGTTGTTATCTTCCAGAGGTATATTCTTAGGTGACACCATGAATAATGTTGCCAAGGATAGTGCAGTTATTGATTTGCTTCGTGACGCTTTGTCCTTTGGTATCTCTCGTCTCTGGGTCTATCTAGACTCTCAACTGGTTGTGTCGCAGCTAAACAGAATATACCGGGTTCATGACCCGACTTTACACCGACGATTACTTAGGGTACGTCTCTTGGAACACAACTTTGATTATATTACATATTTTCATGTTCCTAGGAGTTTAAATCAAATCACGAATACTCTAGCTAATCACATTTTAGATTGGCATCTCGCCCACATATAAAAAGATCATGAACATAAACATGTAAATACATTTTTGCACACATAATCCATAAGACACAAAAAAGAGATAAAAACCATATATAAACATCATAAAATCCTCAGAGTACATAGATGGGCGCAAGCACCTCAAAAGTCGGAACAGTAACGAGTCACTGGGATTATGCCCTCAAAAAATATATACAATAAGGTGCTCGTGGCACATAAAAGTCTCAAAGTCTTCTCAGGGCCTATGGGACCTGTTATAGTCATGTACAGCTTGGGATAAGCGCCTGAACAATCGGACCCATGTCCGAGGTGCCCCCACTAAACGAGTCTGCATGGAGGGCGGTAGGTCCTCTATCTCTGCCATGGGAACTGTGTGAGTGAGCGCAGTAAAGTTCCTCTCAATTCAGCTCAGGACCCTCTCGGCCTCTCCTGCTGGGAGGTTCCCTGCTACTGCTTCTCCTCCAGCGGTGGTAGCTGCAGCTTCTGGCCGTGGGAGACACCTGCTCCATTCATAGTCGACAGGTTGCACGGGTCCCTGGACAACCCGCGTTTGCCTAGGGCCAACCTTTTTGAGGTCGACGCCCACCCCCAAAATCAAATAAATGCAACAAATGAAGTATTGAATAGATAGACAAGGGAGTTTGTACTTACTTGGTCCAAGCAGAAGTCCGTTTCATCCACTGTAGCTCCCAAAATCATGATCTTTGGCAAAGGGGGTCTTTTGTCTCCAGAGTCAATTTCCAAATCAACAATGGTGATAATGAGCTGCCAGCTTTTATTTATAGACTTTTTGGCCTCTTTTTGTCACTTTTTTGGGCCCCTTTATCAATTTATTTATATCAAGAACCATTTAGACTGATCCAAGAGTTATATGGGAGGGATTTGATCAGGTATCGAGACAATTTTTATTGAGTTTTGAAAAAAAATAAAAAAAAATATGTTGACGGTCCATAAAAAAAAATAAAAATTCAAAAATCAACTTGAGCATATAGGGTAGAATTTCATCCCAACTATTGTCTCTCATTGCCTTTTGTTCTTATGACATAGGATCGATCCCATCCGGTTGTGAAATGGAACCATCATATCTGCTATAGAAGTGTCGCGACTTGGTGGTAGAGCTTACCAAAACATGGATGCCTTAGGTAGGTCCTGGTTGCATTATGGTGTCCATGCCATTTTAAAACAATATTGTAGGCTCGACAATCCGTATAGTATTTCCTGAATACGAGTTTGAGCTTCATTCTCATGGGTCTATTTTACTCTTTTTCTTACCCTCCAGACTCCCAAAACATAACGGGTCTCCTTTTAAGCCCTTTTCAGACCCTTTAAAAATGAAAAGATTGTCGAGTGATCTTGTGACCTTTCACGCTCGTTAAACTGAAATTTGAAGTCACGTCTGTCCGGCGGTAGTTTACCCCTTTTTCGGTCCAGATGGTCAGTTGTACGAACAAAGGAATACTCTATTGAATTTCCATTCTTTAGAAGTGTATCCTCAGGTAAGATTTTATTCCTTTTTCGGGCCCGAGGGACTAAATTTACGAAAAAGAAACCCCCCCAGAGTCCATAGTTAAGCTCTTTTCAGACTCCCTAAAATTGAAAAGATCGCCAAGTGACCTTATTCTTTCACACTCGTTAAAATGGTCCAGAATAACATTCCTGATGGAGTCCATAGTTAAGCTTTTTTCAGACTCCTTAAAAGTGAAAAAATAGCCGAGTGATCTTGTCCTTTTCACACTAGTTAAAATGGTTTTGAATTGACGACTAGTCGGTGCTAGTTTATCCCTTTTTCGAACCGACTAGACTATTCAAGAAAAAGGTACCCAAATGGAGTTTCCTTTTATGCTTTTTCAGACTCTCTAAATATGAAAAATCACCGAGATTCCCTTCTCTAGGCTCGTTAAACTTACATCGAAGGACGTTACCATTGTGTGTTCTATCAACCGCATTTTCATACCTTACCCATCAGCCTTGTAACAGTTTGCTTCTGCGTCTTAATACCTTTGGCCACTGGAGGATTTTTCCCGAGTATCATTTCCCAGAACATTATTCTTGTCCTTGTGCCTCGAACTTGTATGTTTGTTGTACTCGTTCCTCCGTTGTAATGTAACTTTCCTTTATTCTTTTTCAAAAATCATCAAGAAGAACAAAAAAAAAAAAAAATCAAATATACCCCAAAAAGAGGATGGGAAAAGTATTTTCTTTATTGGCAGCATAATGAGTCGCCCTTGGATGAAGCACATCTGTCTGTTTGATCATCAGAATATGGGATGTAGTACGACCTTAGGAATCTTTGCTCGCTATATAGAGTTGTGTCCTCCACCATTTGGTTACTCTTCAAAACATATGGAGAGTTTGCGTTGCCTCCTACTTCGTAGACTTATGATTAACAGATATGTTGCCTGAGTCTTATCACTTGTCATGCTATTGTCCAAGGGAAGTTTGTCACTGAGCCTGAGTCGGCCCCTATGCAATATGTCTCTTGTCCACATACCCGACCATCCTGAACATCCAATCAAGTCTTTGTTCGAAATCACTGAAGCCTTCAGTCCGATCATCAAGATTGTCAAGTCCATAACCAATGAGCCATCGAAGACCTCTGGGTAGTGAAGTCGTACAATTATATTACACTCCTACCCAAGTTTAGAATATTTTGAAGTTGTTGCTTGAGCTCTGAAGTACAGTCATCAGGACGAATCAGCTTCTGAGAGATGGATAATTTATATGTATATCTTTCTGATTTCAAGATGTAGCTCCACTGTGTATTATTCGCGGCTACTCTTCATAGTTATTTGACATGGATCTATAGTGTATTTGATTGGTAGCCATGGTTCTATTTTATCCCAAGCATGGGTATGCCCACCTCGGTGAGACATTTGTTATTTTGCAGATGGCACCTCCTGATTCCTGATTCTTGGGCTCACTCATTCAGCATATCAGTACAGATTGGTAAAATATTGGTAATGTATTTCGGCCATCAGATGCTCTTCTGACCTCACACATTAGGGGGCATCTGTTATAACCCTTGTTATCACTGAAATTTCGTCCGCATGTGGTGACAAGAACTCCACATCATAAAAACAGGACTGGAGTCATTCATAGTACAAGATTAATGCCACAACATTGCAAAAAGAGGTCAAAACTATACAAAATGGCCAAAAAATTGAAGGGCGCTTTACATCATCGGAGTGCGCACGCGTATGCGCGCAATCGAATCGAACAAAGCACGCATATGTGAAAAAGGAACGGTTGTTGGGCTAAAAACCCGCGCGCCTGCTAAACGACGCATTTATTGAAATTGGTCGGCCTCCCAACTACTAATGGATCAGCTCCCAAGTCGATTTGACACCAAATCCGAGCTCAATCCTCATGGTGGGCTGGTCAAAGACCTAAATGTGCCCTAAAGAGCCCC
>ML777587.1:2656520-2697615 GCA_009831015.1 Picea engelmannii | reverse complement strand
ACTCACTAAGTTGTCCTCCACAGGAGGTGCCAAAAGAAGATTTTAGTCTAGGTAGGATTTCGGGGGTAGGTATCCAAATAACCCCCCGTTATCTGGTTCTCACAATTTCAAACATAGAAGTTGACAAATAGGGAGCTTTTAAAATCCTCCAAGTCTAGCGTTCCAATCACCATAAGGCAGGGAGATACCCGTGAAGGGTCGAAGGCCGAGGTCCAGTTATTCTGTGCATCCCCCCTTGAGGCACTCACCTCTTGGACGGGATCCAGCCCGTGATCCATTTCTTAGGCCGAAAATCTAAATGTCGTGCTTGGACCGAGGTACCTAGTGACCAAATTTAGGACATCTACCCAGGTGGCAATTGTGGGCTGCAATTGCAACTTGATTGGATTTTGTGTGGCTATTGGGAGGTATCGCCAGCCCTTTCGGGATATTGCACCCTCTACCCCTCATTATAACCAGTTATTTCATTCTTCACTAGTGTCTCTTCCGGTGACTTCAAACCCCACTATTGAGAGCTATTGGAAGATCCAGTGCTATTTGAGAGGAAGGACGTTACGTCTTCTAGGACACGAGCATTTGCTTTCTTTTTTCCCCCACGCGGACAAAAACCCTCTTGCCCACATATATGCTTCTTTTTCATTTATGTATGATGCACATCTGATTACAGTTTGATTTGGATATCTATATTGTGTAAAGAACACCACATCAAAGACTCTTGTTTCCATTTTTCTCTCACCACTTATTACACACGTTTCACGCAACTAGTCTGACATAATTGGGGAACCACAGAACCCCTGTCGTTCACGACGCTTGCTCAATCTCCCACCTATCTTAGGGGGAGTATCTGGTCATACTCGTTCACACACTCCGTTGAGTGCTACCATCCTAGGATCATCTTTGCTTGGTTCTACCTTACTTGGGTCCACTTCCCAAGGTCATCCGTCCTCTAGCTCTCCTTTACACGGAAGCGGAGGACCCACTTCTTCTCAAGGAGGAAGCACCAACCAACCTAGTCCCCATCAAGGATCAGGTTCACAACACACCATGGCCGGAGCTAACCCTCCACCCCCACTACAGATGCCATACTTGGCCTCTCTCAACATTCCAGATCTCACCAAGCTCACTAATGATCCTATATTGCATGACGCCACATGGCCTGCAATGCCGACCAAACTTCCTTCAGACATACCAAAGTTTGAAGGGAAGGCCGGGGATGACCCTGCCAATCATGTCATGACATTTCATCTATGGTGTTCCTCCAATAGCATCATGGAAGATTCCGTCAGATTGTGACTTTTTCAATGTACACTCACTGGCCCATCAGCCAAATGGTATGTTGAAGAAAAATCAGGGTCCCACTCGACCTTTGAGTCCTTGGCCAAGGCCTTTTTAACTTTCTTCCAATTACCCATCCAATATGATAATGGTCTAGAACTACTGTCCAATTTCAAACAGTCCTCAGCCACCCACATTGCTGACCACATTCATGAGTGGCGTAGGCGACGTAGTTTGTGCAAAGCAGAAACCACCAAACAACAATGCCTTGACTAGTTTCTTAGATCACTTGTCGCTCTCCTCGGGAAGGATGTAGCTTCTACCTTCCCACAATCTGAAGAGGAAGCCATCAACAAAGCTCAACAATACGACCTCATTTATGCAGAGTCAGGATACTTGTACACAGTACTTCCTGATCTTCCAAAACCTGTGCCATTTGGCCAAGACAAACCGGGGATGTCTCACTCAACAGACGGACTAATAGGTGCTACCATGCATCATAGTCCACAACCCCAAACACCACCGATGTATGGGACCCCTCAATACCCACCAACATATGGGGGAACTTCTTATTACCCCCCACCCCCTTACCAACAACCATACCCTGTTGCTACTCCTCCACCCATAAGTGGACCGTCGCTGGCACCTCCCATACATCCACCTCTTCCAAATACTGGTGGTCCCCCCTCCACATCATCTTATAGTACTAGTGACAGCGCCACACTGTGCTATGTACCTTATGGAGCCGCACCACCACAGAATCCATACTTTCCCTTTCTGGGTCCTCCACAACCCATGGCTCCTCCGCACCCTCATGCGGGGGTCAACTTTGTTCAACCATCTGTTGCTCAACAATACCAGAATTTTGAACAATTAAATACAGCCAACCCAACTAACCCTTCGAACAACAACAGGAGAAAAGGAAGGAACATGAATAACAACAACAATCCTGGTCAAGGCAGGAATCAACCCCCACAGCATCCACCCACTGGGGTTAACCCGAACCACGAGAACCAAACCCCCCAAGGGGGCAATAAAAACAAACGCCAAGGGCAGAACACTGTTAAAACCATCCACCCTTGTGCTCTTTGGGGCATCTATGGTCATTATACTCACCATTGCCCACAGATTGCTGATTTCAAGAGGTTGAAAGACTCTGGGAGTATTCCCCCTTCCCCTGCGCAACAGGCACCACAACAGGCACAGCAACAATATGCGTAACAACCCCCTCCCGCCGTGCTGCAAAATCCTATACCACATCAAGGTGTCATAAACACCCAGCAGGATACGCAACACCCCCCACCTCAGGTGGGTCAATACCATAATCCCAACAATCCAGTGGAACGAACAATTCTCCTTACCAGTGAGGAAGAAATTCTTTTGCAAACACGCAATCGTCAGTATCCTCCAACAGCTGAGTCTACTTCCACATCTGCAGACACCAACCTGCCACCAACGGGACCTCCATTGGTAATCCCTCACCCTTCATCCGAACCACCATTACGCATCCCTCGCATCCCATTGCGCAGGAATGTCCACAACCCACAGGCTAGGGCCGCTCATAACTACAGCTTGGTAGACGACTTAGCACAATCCTCAGCTGCCATGTCAGTTTTGGAAGTCCTCCAAACTTGTCCTACTCAGCGGAAATCACTACTTTTCGCCATGGGCACCGTTGACCCTGTCGATACTCAACTCATCACATTTGACCTTGATAGCTGTGAATCGCGCCTTCCCGCCGCAGTGGCTATTCAAATACTAGTCAAGATACGGAACATCACCGTCCATCGATGTATCATCGACGAAGGGGCATCCTCATGCATCATGTCCAAAAAAGTATGGCAGAAACTTGGTTCCCCAGAACTCTTACCCTCCGCCATCACATTGCGAGCCTATGACGGATGACCATCATCTCCTGAAGGGATTTTCCAAAATGTCCCCGTAGAACTCGGGGGCAAAACCATTCTTATTAACATTGAAGTTATCGACGCTCCACTCGATTACAATATCTTGTTTGGCCGTACATACATGTATGCTATGAAGGCAGTAGCATCATCCGTCTTTCGGACCATTATGTTCCCCCACAACGGGAAGATAGTGACCATCGACCAAGTCACACATTACGAACCTAACCCATCGGCCAATCTCGATAACATCCTTCCTCTCATCCATTCAAACAAAGATGTATATCCACTCGTTGAGATGGGTCCTGGTATTTTCAAAGATCCATCCTTGTTAGGGACGTACCATGGAGCACCACCACTCCTCCCCCCTAGCCAAGTATACGTTGTTTCCTCTAATGAAACTATCCATGAGGATGTTAGTCCTCCTCAGGAGGCTTCATTCATTCCTGACGTCTCAACAGTCGTAGCACCACTCCCACAGGAGCCTCCTGCGCATCCGTCGACACCTACAGTCCACGAATCAACACCTCCTCCTGGACCTAATCCCATTTGGGAAACAATTCCTTGACCCCTCACTCAAATTCCTTTCTTTTACCCTCCACCCGGTATAGAAGCTTTCCAGGTAGCCACAACGCTCACACTACCCAATATGGTGTTAGTAATCCCAGTGTGGTACTTACATCCACCTCAGATGGTCCCTCGCCCACAGGTAGGACTTCCCATGACGATTCCTGTCATCACACCCACTTCCCCCACTACCCCCATCCTCCCTACCCCCCCTGCTACAGCCGGGGGTAGGCGACAGAAGAGGGAGCGCACAGCTCCACTTCCTCCGCGCATCTCACCACCTTGCGCATTGTGTGACAAAGAGGGTCACCAAACCAACAATTGCCCATCACTACCAGATTTACGAAATTTGATTCCCCCCAATCCAACCCCCACACCACTCACTACTACTGCTACCACTCAACCTTCCAATAGTAAAGGGTTGAAGACCAAATTCGCATGTGCCATCTGTTCTGAGTATGGTCATTACACTCATCATTGTCTAGCACTGCCTCGTTTCCGACAGGCATTAGCTATCGTAAGCCGAGACTTTCAAAACAACCCACACCTGGCGACATCATCCACGACATCTATCACTGATATTTGTTATGTCACTACTTCAGTCAATGAACGTATGAGATTCCCTTGCTCTCTTTGCAATTCATTGACTCATTTTACATACCAATGTCCGATGATCATCGAATATCGGTGACATCAGTTAGCCCTGCTTCACCAACCCGCAGAGGCAATCATCGACATATCTTCACCATTTGAAGAGCTCCATATCATATCTCCTGAGCCCGAGGCACTCCCTATGCCTCCATGGTTCTTAGATAACATATCTGAGGATTTACCCCGTAACCCACCCAACTCTCCCATCCACCCCCCTGCGGAGACTATCCATCCCACCACCACGGGTACCCCTCAGTACCTCAATATATGGTTTATGTCAAGTGAACCCTCACCCTCTTCTATCATTTCGTCCTCTGTTTCTACAACAGGGGGCAACCACACTATCACTAAGATCACTCCTCATGACCCGTTATATTCCCGTCGTTTCCAAAACGACGAAGAAATACTGGAAGAGCTACAACGCCCAGACTCTCCCTGGGACGCACTACATCATCGTGCACTCTTTCTTCCATGGGAAGCCCTCATGCCTCCTAGTCACAATCCCATTTACGCGGTCAAAACCAAAGACTTTATCCCATCAGGAACTGTCAATTGGTTCAACAATCCTATCCCTGCACCCGATGCTTTTGAAGAAGGGAATTTGGCCAACATTTCCCCCACCATCAAAATCGACATTTCCATTAAACCAGGAATCGTCGAAGAAATCATCATTGGAGTAGCTTGTACCCCTGAGGAAATCACTGCATACAAAGCCCTCTTCCAGAAATTTAGGGATATCTTCGCCTGGTCATACACGAAGATGCCTGGCCTCAACCCCTCTATTGTCGAGCATCACATTGACACCTGGCCCGACATCACACCAGTTCGCCAGAAACAACATCCACTCCACCCATCCAAGGCCGCGGCTATCAAAGCCGAAATTGACAAATTGTGTATGGCCAGATTCATTTAACCCACCGCTTATACGTCTTGGGTTTCCAACCCTGTACCCGTCGACAAAAAATAGGGCTCTATTCGCGTCTGCACCGACTTTCACGATCTCAACAACGCATGTCCCAAAGACAACTTCCCAACACCCTTCATCGATCAGATCATCGATGATTGTGCCAGCCATGAGGCTCTCTCCTTCATGGACGGGTTCTCTGGCTATAACCAAATTCAAATTCACCCGGCCGATCAGTATAAAACTGCATTCATTACCCCTTGGGGTACTTTTTCATATCGTGTCATGCCCTTCGGCCTCAAAAACAACGGCGCAACTTTCCAGTGGGCCATGAAATACATCTTTCATGATCTGGCTGCAATCATCCTCGCCTACTTAGATGACCTCACTGCTCGCTCCAAGAAACGCACCCAACACCTCGATGATTTACGAATCATCTTTCAACGATGTCGTCAGTATAACATTCGCTTGAACCCTCTCAAGTGTGTGTTCTGCATCACCACAGGGCGCCTTCTCGGTTTTATTGTTTCACAAAGCGGTATCACCATGGACCCCCTCAAGGTCCAAGCCATCACAAAAATTCCACCTCCTCGGAATTTGCGACAGCTACAGAGTCTATAGGGCAAAGCCAACTTTCTTAGGCGCTTTGTTCCTGATTACGCTATATGTGCACATGGTTTCCTTCGCTTACTGTGTCACGACATCCCTTTTCATTGGGATGACTATTCCCAATAGTCATTTGACGATCTTAAGGCAGCACTTTCAAATGCACCTTTGATTAGTGCACCTGACTACAATCGTGACTACATTCTCTACGTATCAGCATCAACTGTATCAGTAGTCGGCGTCCTTGTCCAGCTCGAAGATGAAAATCATGAACACGTCATTTACTACATCAGTAAGAACCTCTCAGGACCACCCCTGAAGTAGAAACATGAAGAGAAGCTGGCTCTTGCAGTTGTCCTCGCAGTCCAGAAACTGTGCCATTACATTCTGCTTCGCACCACCAAGGTCATCGCAGATTCCAACCCTATGCAATATTTTCTCAGTCGTCGCCAAGTTAACGGAAAATTCGCTCGATGGATCGTTATCCTTTAGGAATACGATCTCGAGTTCTCGACACCAAAGAGTAAGAAGACCCTCGTTCTTGCCGAACTTTTCACGGCCCTTCCCTCTGACACACCCAGTACACTCGTCAATACGGACTTTCCCAATGAACATCTCTTTTACATCGCTTCGGATGATCCTTGGTATGGCGACCTCCTCGTCTACCTACGAACTCAAAAGTTCGGTAACCACCTATCATGAGATGATCGTCGGCGCATTCGCCATCAGCCCCCCCGCTATCTCCTCATCGGAGACATCCTATATCAACAGGGCATCGACACCATTCTGCATCGTTGCCTAACTATTGACGAGGCCGACAGAGTCTTAAACGACTGTCACAACGACGCTTGTGGGGGCCATATTTCGGGCATCGACACAGCTCAAAATATTATCCGGGCCGGTTACTTTTGGCCTACCCTGTTTCATGATTGCATTCATGCCGTGAGACGTTGTGAGCAATGTCAGCTCTACGCCAACAAAGCCCGCGCTCCCCCCGCTCTTCTCCACCCTGTCATTACTGCAGGCCCCTTTTGTAAATGGGGCATTGACTTTATGACTTGTAATCCCCCCTCCAACAATGGTCACAAATACATTGTTGTCGCTGTCGATTACTTCACCAAATGGGCTGAAGCTATGCCCACCTTCAACAACACCGCTGACACAGCAGCACGTTTTTTCTTCAACCACGTCATATCCCGGTTTGGAGTACCACTCCAATTAGTTTTCGATCACGGGAAACATTTTGAGAATGAGATCTTCATCGAGCTCTCATCTCGGTTAGGCTTCTCTCACGAATTTGCCTCACCATACTATCCTCAGTCAAACGGACAGGTCAAGGCAGTCAACAAAGTCCTCAAGACCATGTTACAGCGCACGGTTAATAAACACAAAACCAATTGACATCACATGTTATTTTCCGCACTATGGGCTTATCGAACAGCAGTGAAGACCGCCACGGGTTTCATGCCATTTCACTTAGTCCATGGGGTCGAGGCAACTCTTCCCATCGAGTGCGAAATTCCCACCCTTCGCACCGCAATCGAGCTTTTACCTGACACTGCTCCAATGGAGCAGCGCTTGTTGAACTTGGAGTCTCTGGATGAAGATCGTCGATCCTCATTACAGAACAACGAGGCAGCTAAAAAACAATCCAAGGCCACCTTTGATCGCCACATCAACCTTCGACCATTTCGCGAAGGCGACCTTGTCCTTGCTTATGATATCGCTCATGATACCTTTGGCCATGGAAAATTTGAATCACTTTGGAATGGCCCTTACATCATCCAACATTGCCTCACCAAAGGCGCATACATCTTGGCCTCCCCCAAAGGCCTCACGCTCAAAGAACCCGTTAATGGGTTATATCTCAAGAAATTTTATGCTTAAACGTAGTCATGCTACTTTAGGTTATTTTTCTTTTCTAGCATTGTTAATCTTTTTTTCCCTCATCTAAACTATCCTTTGTGTTGTTGACATATGACTCCTCCACCAGCTTACCACATTGGTTACGCCGACGACGCCAGCTGTTGGACACAAAATCTCGCTTCCGCTGCTTGGGCTCTCTACACCCCTTCACATGAAATGCTACATTCCAGCGGCATATGTTTAGGACCAACAACCAATAACCAAGACAAATACACTGTTGTCATTGGCCTCCTGACCGATGCCCAGCATCATTATATTCGTCACCTTAGCGTTTTCCTCGACTCCCAACTAGTCGTTCTCCAACTCAACCATGTGTACCATGTACGCGATCCGTGCCTCTTTCGCAAATACCTGTAGGTTAGACTGTTATCACGACATTTTGATTCCATTACATTTACACATATTCCAAGAGAATTGAATCAAACAATAGATGAAATAACTAACATGGTACTAGATTGGCATATCTCACATCAAAATACACATACATAAAACATCTCATATATCCTGTCACAGCATATAGATAGCATCAACATCATCAAAAACACAAACCAACATATGTAAAACACATTTGGATCCAAAAACATGTATACTCATATATATATATGGGCCTCCCCGGCCGTCCAAATGTTTACATACATAAAAATACATTGGCCCGCAGGCTCGTGCCACATCATGATACGAAAATCGGCTCACCAGCCTATCAAAAAGGTATACACAATACATCATACAAATCAGGGGGCCTCTAGCGCACCCCCAGCTGCCCCTCCCTCTAGAGGAGGTGGTGACCCACCCTCACCTGCCCCAGGCGGTGGTGGGGGAACATCCGCAGGACCACCCTGCCCGGGCGACAGGCATCCACTAGTCATGGCGGCGAGCACAGCCGCTCATCGCATAATAGACCACCATGGTGGTGGTAACCCGATACACTGCTCCAGGAACTCCTCATCCTGGATGCGGATCCACATGCCCTCAGGCACGTCCTGAAACACTGTCTCAAACCGACGGACTAGATCATCATCATCTACTCTGGTTGCCGCCGGAGGAGCATGTGATGGCCCCGCACCAGGGTCATCAAAGCGGCGCCTCTGCGCTGGTCTCTTGGGCCCTGCTGGTCCTCCAACAGCCTCATCCATCGGATGCCTCCCTGCACGCGGTGGTCTCTCCTGCTCTCGTTGCACTGGCACTCTGAACACATCCACCTCACGCCCGCAAGGTGCCAAATCTGCACATGCACCAAACAAGCAACAACAGATGGTATCAGTGTCTAGACATCAAACATATGCACTGGTATATCAAAATCACAACAAAAATCACAACATACAAATACCCAACATACCTTTGTGGTCAAAAACCTCCCCAGGAGGAAGTACCATATCCGGGTCCCCCCGGAAGTCCACCCCAGCATAGGGGAACTGAAGTATAAACTGCGGCATCTGCCACCATATCTGAGCTGACTCCTCAGTGAAGTAATTTCCACCTTCACCACCGCCGTGGCGAACCAAAATCTGGGACCACCGCCTCATGCGCGACTCTCGTACCCCTGGTACCTCCAGCACCACCCTCGGACGCAACATCGGCACCCTCTCCAAGAAGAAGGCCACCAGGATGGAGCCAAAAGCGAACTCCCCCCTGCCTGTGGACCGAAAACGGTCTAGCTACGCAATCATGTGCGCATGTAGCATTAGACCCCAGGCGAACCGCTCACGGCCCACCACCACCCTCTCCATCAGCATCAGCTCGCCACCACTAATCCGGTGGGGCACTCGGGTCCCGTACACTCGCACTATCATCGCTGCTACGCAACGATGCAGCAGAACATCTATCGCACTGATGCGCACTGATGACCCAGTCATATAGTTCTCGCCTGAGCAGTATCGTCGGCGACCTCCTATAGAGGAGTATCTCTCGGCAGCACAGGATCTGCCAGCAACGGTGTCCCCCGGAAGGGGAGCCCCGTCAAGAAATAGACGTCCTCCACCGCAGTGAAGGTAATCTGCTCTCCTTGCACAAGGAAGCAGTGCTGCACGGGGCTCCACATCTCAATCAAAAACTGGAGCAAATACTCCTGGGCCCGTATCAGAGGGCACTCAAAAAACTTTAGCAACACATTGGCTACTAAAGATGCCCGAACTGTCGGCCTCGCCTTGGCCACCTCCTCCCGCAGTGGCTCCCAGTCCCGCTCACGCCATCGCACATCCATGATCATTGATCGCTGCCTGCACACAACCCAAAGTTGTATATTAGATTAGGCAATTATCCCAAACATCAAAAAGAGCTAATTTTTCACCCTGAAACCTTGCCTCAAAGCCGCGGTTTTTCCACCCACAGGCGCGCGCACATGTGCACCTGTTCACTATACAGGCGCGCATGAGCGCGCACCTATTTTCCCCATAGGTGTGCTCATGAGCGCTCCTGTTCACAATACAGGCGCGTTCTCAGGCGCGCCTGTCATACCCACAGGCGCGCTCATGAGCGCGCCTGTTCGTTCTACAGGCGCGCACTCATGCGCGCTTGTCCAACTCACAGGTGCACCTCTGAGGCGCGCCTTAATTTCCTACCCACGCGCACACATGCGTACTTCTTCAGGGTACATGCACGCACTCATGTGCACCTTCCACTGAGTCGTCCGTGCATGTGGGCCCACCCTCTACCCAAAAACCCCCTAAAACCCCTGTACGCCCCCCCATACCTACCCTGCCCAAAAATTTGAAACCTATAACTATGCAGGATGTTCAGACCACTAACCTGAAACTCGCACACCGGGAAACGGATGCCTCGTGCTCTCAGAATCACTCAATATCCTCTGGCTCTGCTCTGGAACTCACTGTAGAAGCAGGTACAAATGAGGTGGCAATGTGGGCCCTACAACTATATATAGGGTTTTTGCCAAACTTCCACTCACCATTCCGGGAGCTCACAGTGTCCGTTTTTCGAACCGTCTTTAGCCACGGGATCAGCATCCCACCACCTACATCATGGCTATACCTGGGCCATTTTTCATCCTGAGCCCCTGGGGCGCCTTTTTCTCACATCATGGCTAGGTACGCACGCGCATTGTCACATTTATCTAATACATGTGCATATTTTTTATTCTCTTCAGAAATTGTTCACTTTGGGTATTTGGTTGTTCTGTGTGCAGGTATTTGGTCATCATCTCGTCACACCCGTCCTTCAGGTATATACTCAACACTGGCATGTAGTCTCTCCCACTGTATTGCATTTACATTTCCAGTCATTCCCTCTGCTATTGGCCTTTAGGACACCCTTTTCCAGCTCTGCAGTACTCACACCTTCGTTTTTGCATCTACGGTACTGACACCTGGTAGCTTTCTTACCCCCATGAGTTGTCTCATTCATAGCACCTTTTTTCACTATTGACACTCATGCCATTCTTCATTACCCTTTAGGGATGGGAGTCCCGGTAGTCTTACATCATGTTGCAAATCAACCGCATACTCCTTCTCCTCATTTTGCTAGATTTCCCACATGGACTCCCAGATCATCGCTTTATGCTTCAGTTCTTTTTACCTGCACATCCGCAGGATCATGAACCCTCCATTCCATCCACCCTCAGTTTGCCCATCTGTGAACCTCTCTCCATTTTCACCTACCTCATACAGAAACTCACCAATGGGACCCCACCCTTCATCAGTTTTCCCAAAAATTTCTGCCCTCACTGGGGCACTCGTTTCACGCAGGGGCACCCGTTTCTGTATTTGTACATCTTCCCCAAATTTCTTCATTATTTATTGTACAAACGCCTTGATTTCCAGTTATTCACTTTTTGTCGCCACTGTTGGCAACCTACTTTCCTTTTGGGCCACACGCAACCCCTGTCACCCTTGGTTGGAGCATTACCTCTCATTGTCACCCTCGCCGGCATCGTCTATATCTTCAGAGTACTACCCAGGTCCCTTACCTTTATCCTCTGAATTTGTTCACCTTGTCCCGCCTCTGGCCCAACTTATCCCTGATCTTGCCGTCCCCCCAACACTTGATCTTGTCACACAGTTGCGGCCGCTCCTTCTATCATACACCCTCCAACCAAGGGCAGTCTTGAGTCTTCCCTTTTCTTGACTTCGTTTATGTACCTCTGCCCCTTCCTCACCACAGTAGATTCCGCGAAGCCCCTTGCTTCTGGGAGTCGCGTCCTCCTTTTTTCGACATCAACACACTTTTCCAAAAGGGCGGCAGTATCTTGATTCTCATTTTCCATTTAATGAGAGATCTTGGATGGCACAGGGGGAAACACCATTGCTCCCTGCTGTCATTGACCCCCATAACATTCGACGCCAACACTTTCTCATGTTGCGGTGGGTCTTACTTTGCGACTATTGCAGTTTTTCTTATCACTTGCCGAAGACCTCTGGACCTAGTCGGGCCACAATGCCCATATCACCGTTGTTGTTTCCTTCCGTGACCAGTACCGCTAGTTCAGAGTGTGTTCCATTGCAGAATTGTCTTCTGCCTTTATCATTCCACCCCCGAGGGCACTGCAGTTGTCTACATCAACATTTCAGAGTTACATTACACGAGCATGGGACATGCCCGCCTCGTTTGTACACACTTGTATATTGATACACACATTGTGGAAAGTCGGGATCTACAGGTTCCTCTCTTCTCCAAAGGATCACTCGACGCGGTCTCATTCTTGCTCTCCCTTACAACACCATCCTAGGCAAAAGAAACATTGATGGATTTCGGCTATATGTTTTGCTCCTAACCTCATCCATCAGGGGGCATATGTTATCACTGAAATTTCGTCCGCATGTGGCGACAAGAACTCCACATCATCAAAACAGGACTGGAGTCATTCATAGCACAAGATTAATGCCACAACATTGCAAAAAGAGATCAAAACTATACAAAATGGCCAAAAAATTGAAGGGCGCTTTACATCATCTGAGTGTGCGCGCGTATGCGCGCAATCGAATCGAACAAAGCACGCATATGTGCAAAAGGCGCAGCTGTTGGGCTAAAAATCCGTGCGCCTGCTAAACGACACATTTATTGAAATTGGTCGGCCTCCCAACTACTAATGGATCAGCTCCCAAGTTGATTTGACACCAAATCCGAGCTCAATCCTCATGGTGGGCTGGTCAAAGACCTAAATGTTCCCTAAAGAGCCCCTTTTCACATTCAAAAGAGGCCACATAATAACCCAATGCTTGGCTATAAAAAGCCATGAATGACCACCATTTTCTCAAGGAATTCTTTGTATTGTTATGCTGCTGAGATTGCTAAGGACTCATTCTTTGGCAACACACATTGTAGGCTGCATTTCATAAGCTATTCACCCCTCACTTGAGTGAATAAACTTGGAGTTCTTTCACCCACATTTCCATCTTTTCTTTGTAAGGAGGGCAATCAGTTGAGGGCCTCGAGAGCCTTCCATTGGAGAGGGAAGGGACCCAAGTCCTCTTTCTTCATTGTGTATCTTTGGATTTTATCAATCAGACCAGCTAATACATTGGTGATATTGGTCCATTTACATTTGTTTTTCATTTTCTCACATGCTCATAGTTTTAATTAGTTTTAGTTTAAGTTTTGTTTATAAATTAGTTGTTTCTCTTTCTAACCTTTTACCTTATAGATGTCATGCCTAGCAGAGCCCAAATGGGCATGTAAGCACTCATAATTTGCTCACACAGTGACGAATTGGGTGCAAACAACCCTAAATTGCACCACACATGCTTACCTGGCATCAAGCCAACTCATATCCCTTCATTGCCAAAACATTTGCTGAGAAACCTCTTTGAAAATCCTTTTGAGTTAAGTCACACATGCCCTAACCCACTACTACATGTGTTGGAACGTTGGCATGCCTACTACTGCACACGTTGGAATGCTGGAAGGCCTACTACAGCTCGCGTTTACCTAACAAAGCACAAAAATAGGAAAGTTGTCGACGGGACAAAAAGCTATGGGTCAGTTAACTAAAACTCCTAGCCATGCATGGCCGAGAGTTCGTCCAAAACCCTAGCTCCTTCTAGCCTATAAAAGAAGGGGTAGGGGTACTATTTGGAAGAGGAAAATCTATAGAAAAGAAACTCTGCCCAATTGCCGAATCCATTTGTCCCAACCCTTTAGCCTTTCCTCAAGCTTAAGGAGAATTCAAGCAAAGCAGTTGGAGGACAAAGAAGAGGAGGAGCCCAGGATCAGGATCAAGGAATGGTGGCCGATATCAATATTGGTTGTAAGTTGATTCATCTTGAAAATAATAAAGAATACTTTTCCTGTCCCAATGCATGAGTTATATATGATTTATTTGATTTATGCTTAATCTCTAACCCTCAAGTAGAAAAATAGCATGCATGCGTAGTGTTTTGTCTTGATTGAAGGATTGTCTTTGGAAGGAGCAGCGCAAGAAAGCGGACAAAGCGCAACGGAGGATCTACACCAAACATCAGTAAAAAGGTTAGTAGTTCCTTTCCATGCTTGTATGTGAAAAGGGGTTTTAATTTTTGGGTGGTAGGTTGAAAGTGATTTCTTTATGGTCATGATCTACATGCAAGTCTAAACCCTAGCTTGCTAATTTGTAGGGTATTTTTCCCAACAACACTTGTCGTGTTTACATACATCTTCTTTCCTGGCATCCCATTTCAAAACCAGATCACCAGGAAGGAATTACCTGTCTTTCACCATTTTGTTGAAAAGGTCTTTCATATTATCTTGATAGTTTTTAAGTCTATCATCGACTTCAGCCCTGTTCTGCTAGACCTCAATTATTTGATTTATCCTCCTCGTCACATCATTTGGCTCTTTGTTTGTGTCCTTCCACAACTTCATTATTGGAAGAGCTAGATTAATAGGGAGAAAAACATCGGTACCATGAACCATTTGTAAAGGGGACATGCCTATTGATTTCTTCGTACCGATCTGGTTTTCCCCTAAGGAATTCTTTAAGCGACCGTGCCAAGCCTTCTTATTCTATGTTAATACTTTGTTGATTATATTCATCAAGCGTTTGTTAGATGATTCATCCAACCCATTTCCCTTAGGATAATAAGATGTAGAATGCCCCAAAACAATGTTGTACTTATGACAAAAACTTATCATTGCCATAGATTTGAATGCATGAGCATTATCTGTAACTATTTTCCAGGGACATCCAAATCTGGATAGGATGTTTTCCTCCAAAAAATTTATAACTATCGAGTCTGTGGCATTCCGAGTTGGAATGGCTTCCACCCATTTCGTGAAATAATCGGTAGCTATTAGAATCCACTTGTGTTGGGTGCTTGATTGTGGGTGAATGTATCCGATGAATTCTAGACCCGATTATTGAAAAGGGGCTTATGTTTTGACTGGGACCAAACATAGTGAAGGGAGATTTTGCTTGCTAGAGAACAATTGGCATGGGTTGCAGTCTCTTATTTTGGCATTCACACCAGTAAATAGCTTTGGCCAGTAATATCCAACTCTTAGGATCTTGTAGGTCATGGCCCTCCAGGCCTGATGTCCTCCACACAATCCCTTGTGAAATTCATTAGTGACATCCTCAGTTTCAGATTTGGTTAGGAAATGTAGCAAGAAACCTAGGGGGTCTTTCCAATACAATTGTTCTTCAATAATACAACTTAACTGCGTGTAGTTTTAATGTTATGGACTTTGCTGGAGTCATATTGCTTGGGCATTGAAGAGTGAGGAGATATGCAACAATATCATGGTACCAGTCAGAGGAAGAAAAATTTTCTTCGATATGAACTGCAGATTTTTGGTCATCAACCTCTCCCATGTTTGGAATAAAACCCTATGATTCCAGATGGTTTATCCCAAGTTCTCTAAAATTTAACTCTGCTAATATTTTTTCCAGGCCTTGACCTTTAACCAGCTTGGTCAGTTTAACCCCTAGATCGAACTCTTGAATTTTGTTTAACCACCGACCTCTCCTACTGTCACTGTCTAGATGCATCAATATATCTTTGATAGAGCTTGTTGGCACATAAGCAATTATTATGGAGTATAGTACATATGTTATGAAATCTTTAAGAGATTTGACCATCGCATAGGATTGTTTTTCCAGTATGTCATATTTGGTTTCAACGTCTCTGAGACTTTTGGTGAAAAAGGCTATCGGTTTTTCGAAACCTTCCTCATTCTTTTTCAAGAGTACAACTGCGATAATATGCTCAGATGTGAAAGAGAAGATATAGAATTCTTTAGTATAGTCAGGACTAGCCAATGTTGGAGCTTCTCTTATAGATTTTTTAACTCGTTCGAATGACGCTTTAGCTTCAACATTCCATTTTCTTTCACTATCTTTGTTTAGCATATCTGTGATCAATTTGACATTTTCAGCAAAGTTAGGGATAAATCTCCTTAAAAAATTAATTTTCCCTAAAAAGGAATGGATTTCTTTTTTATTTTTAGGAATGTTGATTGTATCAATATCCTTGAATCGCTTGGGATCGACCTTAATTCAATCTTTCAACACTATATGATCTAGAATTTTCCCTTCTTGCATAGAAAAATGAGACTTTTTAGGGTTAAGAGACAAACCAAATTTTCTACATTTCTCAAAGTTCTGTTTGAGATGGACCAGATGTTCTGTATAGAAATTTGAGAAGACTGTTAGATCATCTAAGTAAATAACGACGAAATTATCTCTCTCACTAATGAACGCTATATCCATTGCTCTTTGGAAGGTGGAACCTGCATTCATTAAACCAAATGACATTTTATCAGACATGAATGTTCCCCATGGAGTAGTGAATGCAGTTTTTTATTTATCATCTTTATGAATGACAATTTTTTTTATAACCTGCGAAGCCATCAATCATCGACATTTTGCTTACTCCCACTACCTTTTCTAGGACATGATACATATTTGGAAGTGGGTAGTTATCCTTTAATGATGACCGATTTAAATTTCTAAAGTCCATGCAAAGCCTGATTTCTCCACTTTTCTTCCTGACGGGTACCAGATCTACTACCCATTCAGAGTATCTAAGTGGAACAATCATATTTTCATCCATAAGATTCTTGAACTCTCTTTCTATTACATGTAAGAGAATAGTGTTTATTTGTCTCAACTTTTGTCTAAAAGTTTTGATACCATGTTTCAAAGGAATCTTATGTTCTATCACATAGGTATCATAAGTCTTTAAATCTCCATATGACCAGGAAAATACATCTTTGTATTTTTTAATCAATTCCTCATATTTACTCTTTACCTGAGCTGGAAGGTATTTATATAGATTGACTATCTTAGGTTCTTCTTTAGTCCCTATGTCACCGTATTCAACTTCCTCGGGATGAGGTTGTAGGGTAGACTTCAAGGGTATGTCGTCTTTGTCAAATAGTCTTTCTAATGGTATCATTCCTCTGGGTATATGATTATTATTATTTACTAACGTCCGATGATTTGTGATCTTATATTGGAATTTTTTAGGATATTCATCTTCTTCCATGATCAAGATAGGATCGTTCTGATTTTCTTGGTCTATATGAGTCTCGGAGAATTCATCAACGATTTCTAGAAATTGTTTAGTCTACTCATCATATTCAAATACCTGCCAGAGTTGTACATTATTTGGGATTGATGGTCTGTGCCTCATTTCTATATGATACTTTATCTTTAGGACTGTAGGAATCATAAAAATTGTAGCTTCCTTGGCCAAGGAATCTACCTGTTGATTTTCCATTCTCGGGATGTGATGAATGTTGAAAGATGAGAAAAATTCTCAATTAGATCCCAGGCACAATTATTGTATGACCTTAGTCTCAAATTTTTATCCTGATATTGCTTCTTTATTTTCTTTACAATAAGTTCTGCATCACCATAAACTATTAGATCTTTAATTTTTAGCTTCTTAGCAGCCTCCAATCCTAAAACCAGAGCTTTGTATTCACATATATTATTTGTACAATTGATTTCCCATTGTAGTTTTTATGAAAAGGGAATGACATAGTCCTCTCCTGGTGCAACAAATAACACCCCTACTCCTTCCCCTTCACGGGATGAAGCTCCATCGAAAAAAAAATTCCAAATTCCTTTTAGAGTATTTACATTTTTCTGTATTTTTTCTAATTTTTTAATTTCTTCTTCTATACAATCATGAAAATCATCATCTAAAGATAAAATATAGTTTCCTATATCCTGATCAACGACGTAGACTAGATAATTATTTGGGTTTTGAGGGTCACTTACAGTGTATGCTAGTCTAGTCTCTCTGTACATCTGATTGAATTGTCCACCAAAAATCAGGATAGTTGCGTATGTCATGTCCAGTTGAAGTGATCCTCCGAGTTTTGCACACCATAACTTGGATAAAATCATGCCATACTTGGAAGGTACGTCAACAAAAAATACATCGATAAGGATGCTCTTTACCAGAACTTGTGCAAGATTCACCACTAGATCCTTGATCATGCCAAGACATCTAACCTTTCTAGAATCAAAAGAATATAAATCCCTGTAAGTTCTAGTGATCTCAAAGCCCAAATTTTCCATGGTAACTTTAGGCATTAAGTTGTGAGAGGCCCCAAAATCTAACATGTAGTTATGAAGTTAATGATCATGCACAGTTAATGTAAAATAGAAACGAGCTACAAGATCTTTAGCATTTTCAATATGTGGACCAAACATAATTGTAAGATTTTCATCCTGTAAATTTATTACATCTTCATAACATTCGGCATGAGAGAAATTAATCATTTTAGTGATCTTTTTTTTCTAAATAGGATTGTTAGAAAGCTCAACTAGGGACATGGGGATCTTAATTTTATTTATTTCATTCTCTAAAATAAAACCTCCCACTATTTTTTTGCATTGTCTAGTCAAAGTCTGCGTTTCTATATTTTCAATTTTTTTGGTTTGTGTTTCTTTGGTTTCAACTTTTTTACTTGGGTCATATTTCTTCTCAACTATTTTTTTAGTTTGGGAAACTTGTTTTTCAATTGTTTGCTTATTTTGGGCAGCTTGTTTATCAACTGTTTTCTTAGTTACAACTGCCTCATCTTCTTTGTTTCTTAATATGATATTTTTTTGTGCAACACTTGTGGTACTTGTTTCTTTGGGCCTTAAATTATACATATGTTGAAGCTCAACCATAATGGAGTCAATGATTCCCTGATATGCAGAGTCTCTCAGGTTATTTATACACTCCTCCTTACTAGAAAGGGGTTCTTGTTATAGATATTTTTCATAGTCATGTATAGTCAAGTGAGGCTCATATTCTTCATCACCAAGGATGTTTACATCCTCTTCTAACCCTTCGTAATTGTGTATATCATCTCCTATAAAATTTTATGACTTAAACGGAGCTTGGATTTTTTTATCTTCATTTTTTATTTGTTTTTGTTGTGTCTGAGAATTGGGGTTTATCCGAAATCATTTCTAGCAAAAGGATCAGGTTTAGCTTGGTCTATTTCCATTGTAGAGAATTTATTTAACAAATCTTTAATTATTTTAGCCATATCGTCCATTTTTTCTTCTGTGGATTTTCCAAATACGGATGATCTAGCATGTTCTCTAAAGCATCTAGGCTCCTTAGTACCTATATCAACCTTGGATTTTAGTTTACCCGATTCCATCATGTTCGATTCGATTTCTATGGCATCGTATTGCATTCTCGTGAGGGTAGTAGATCTTCTTTCCCTTAAAAGTAGGTCAAAGTCAGGCTCAAAATCCCCTGCGAAAGTCACTTTAGATGTGGGTTGATAGGTTTTAAATTTTGTTCGGATCTTCTGATAGAGTTTGTTAAACCTCTAGGTGAATTCTAGGACCATTTCTGAATTCGTTTTCCTTAGAGCCCCAAATTCTGTCGGATAGTATAAGTGCTATTTTGTTTCTCACCACTATCTTTAAAAAGCATTTTCTAACTCATCGTAAGACTGTAGGGATCCTATCGGGAATCCTCTAAACCATATTCTTAATTGCCCCTCAAAATTTTCTACTAGGAGTCTTAAGTATACATCTTCATGTTCAATACCAAGGAGCGAATTGATAAAAAAATGTTATGTTCTATGCAGCTATTAAGTCTCCTTCCCCTATAAACTTTGGTAAATTATTCATGTGATTTTTAGTAAGGTCATGAAGGACGGGAGGAAGGACTAAAGGAGCATATCAGGAAGCTACTTTAGCAAAAATCCTAGGCGGTGGAGGTGGACCTTGACCACTCTGCCTCAAACACCACCACCGCCTTCTTGGCCACCTCCCACAACAACCATTGAAAATATGGGGGATGAGATTCAAGAGTCAAAAAGAGGGTTTTGAAAAATATCTATGGACCGAAGTGGTGACCTTTCAACTTCCTCGAGATGATGTGAAGGGAAATAAAGAATACGATCGTCAGTTGATACAAAGTCTATAGCAGGAGGGAAAGGAAAACCTCGGTTGACTTCCTTAGACTTACAAGATGAATAAATAGGCAAGCCAAAAAGAGACAAATAGGGGTATAGAGTATGCTCTTTGGGATTTTGGATCACCGAAACCTTTACTTCTGGTGAGGATGGGATAGATACGAAGTTAACAACAATGGATATAGGATATATTTCTTTGTTAAGACAATTAGGAGTATTAAAAGGTTCGATCTCAATCTTTATTTTGGGTACAACTTCCTCAACAGAGGGTGTTTGTTTATAATCCCTTTTAGGGGTTGATTCTTCAACCTGAACCTTAGTGTTAATATGTGTGGATTATGGTTGGTACTTCTTAATTGTCGACGCAATAGTAGACTTGAGGTATCCTTTTGGTTTTAAAAATCTTTCATGATCGGACACAGGGGTGGTCTGCTGATCGTCTAGGTTTTTTCCGGTATTCCTTCGATAGAATGCCAGTTTATTTGTGGTGGATTCACCGAGTGAAAAATAAGAGTAGCCTTAATATAGTATTCGATGTTTGTTCACTATCAAAGACAAAACATTACTTTGTCATTTTCCGAGTGACAAATAACTTCGTTTCTCTGTCCCCGACAATGATGCCAAAAATATGTTGGTCCTGAGATTAAACTTAAGGCTCAAAGGATAATGTCAGGCATAAAGAAAATTTTTAAGAGTGTGTTTTAAAATTATTTTCCTACTTAAGTTGTATGAGAAAAATTCTTTAATGAAATTAACCTTGTAGTAGCACAGAGTTTGTATTTCGTATCTGGGTCAAATCAAAACAATAAATGAAGTGAATGAAAATAAAAAAAAACTGTGAAACAAAGCAGGTAATCAATTACAGAAGAGTCCCACCATGTTGTAGTAGAATAAATTAGATTAGTATAACCTTGAATAAAGCATAAAAATACAGTAATCCACACAATAAGTAGGTCTTTCATTACTCATAGTAAATACAGAGGAAAAGTTTCTTAATCAATAAATTATCGATACAATACGATTTCAGTAGTTGCAGTACTAAATTGGAATCAACATTTATTCAGGAATGCATAAAGAAAATGAGAAATAGAAGATAAAGAGACAGGTAACCCAGATTTGAACAAAATTTGGAATTTTTGTCTGCACTTGTATTAATACTGTATAAGTAGAGTCTTCTCTGTTACAATTGGCAATAAGAAACCTGAAATAAATCTTTGATCCCTATATTTATACAAAATGGTATCAACATGATGGTTGGACTTCTCATAATTTATAAGTTATAAACATTACAATATGAAAAACTGAAAGGTTCCATAAGAATTTCCTCGAACATTTCGTCTTTAGGTGGAGACGTTTATTCTTTATATCCTCCATCTTGGACATAGCTTGCATCTGATCATGACCTGTGGAATGGTTTGTATAGGTTGTCTCACATTTTCCCAGATGTACTAGATTTCCCATGTTTGACACACTGTAAGCATCTGATTACTAACTGTATTACCAACCCAGAAAGTTATTTTGCCTCATTTTCCTCAAAGGTGTATAACTTCTTTTGTATTTGAGGCAACCTATCCTGTATTTTTCATGCTTCTAAATATATAACCTATAGCCGTGAAATCATATTTACTACCCATTTGTTTATCTAGATAAGCTCGATTTATTTCAATTGTTGGATGGTTGTTTGAGTCTCTTCTATGCTTGTCTTAGAATTATGTTTATTTTTCTCTATGTCAATCTACCCCAGGGCCTCGAAGATACTATCTCTTTCAATGTCTAGCAACCCTTTGTCGATTGAAGACAATTCTTCTTCACAAGCTTTATTTACTTCCCTGGATAATCTTTTTCTTTCAGCTAGATTTGTCTCCCAGGCCTTTAAGATTATGTCGCCTCAGGTTTTCTCAGAAAGAGATAATTGAGGGACCTATGCTACTTCATCATTTGTTGTTATTACAATGGCCTCCTAGAACTTAGCCCGAGCTATATTGGCTTCTCTCTCCTTAATGTAAATGTTATTTAGAGAAAGGTCTGCTACCCGATAACAACTTTGAACAACTTCCACTTTTGTGAAAAGATCTTTCTAGGATAATTCCATCTTTTTGTGCACCTCCAATGAATGAGCTTGGAAAGATGCCATATCCGTTGTTGTAATTTCAGCTAAGTCTATTTTGACCTATAGTTGTTTGATTTATTCTCCCAATTGAATGGCCATTTCTTTATTGGCCTATGAATTTTTATGCAGATCATCAAGGAAAAAAATAGTTTTGAGTTGTTGAATCTGTTGTCTATCACTGGCTCTGACCTATTCAAAATCCTTATTCATTTGTGTTCTTACCTTTTGTTTCATGTTTTTCACCTAGATTTTAAACTTCCTTACCAACTGATCTCTCTATTTCATTTGCTCTACTATATTTTCTACTGAATATTGATTTGTCATGGAAAAAGAACTCAATGCACCCACCATTTCTCTAGAAACATATGTATCATCCAAGACTTATCCATCATACAACATCCTCTTCCTTTTTATTGTGGAATCATCCCTTCGATGCATTTTCCTTTCAACTATAGCCCTCCTCTTCTTCCTGAAAAAGAATTCAGAAGGAGGCATTTCTTTGGTTGAAATTTGAGTAAGATCCTCTATAAATATGACTTTAGCATTTGGATTCCCTTGACTTTACTGTAAAGGTTTTAAATACATAATAGGGATACCTATTTCTATGTACTGGTATTTCCCTGTTGTGTTGGTAGTTTGTTTGTTTGGTGTGGAGGATGATGCATCTTGTCCCTTTTTTATCAAAGCCTCAATTCCATCTTTTTCTTGATCACCTGGTGGATTAGACAATGCAATATTGCCTTTCTGTGGTAAAACTTCAGTTTTCTTTAGATTTCCTTGAGCATCCTGTACGCTAAAACCTCCTATTTCTAAACCCTGAGTTGCAACTTCTTGTGTAGATGGAGGTGTCTAGATTTCTCCCTATAAGACTTTAGGTAGACTATTTCTTCTTTGTTTTTGGAAATTGTAGAACTCGGATAATTGTTGTGCATCCAGATTTCGAACTCTACTCAACACTTCCTGGTACAAACTTACTCCCTAGAATATTTTGTCTTGTGGGGAAGCTTCATTCTCATATTTCTTTAGATTATATAGATCCAAGTGGTTTTCCAAGATATTTTGGGGATCATGCTTCTTGAACTCAATATCAACCAGTTTAATGTCTTCTAGGGTTGCGGCCTCCACTTTACAATGGCCAAATTCTAACATTCAGAACATACCAACTTGCAAAGGGAAGGTTGGTCATACCTTTTTCTGGGTCACTTTTAATTTTTTATTGATACCCCATGTCATAGTTTGATATGCTACATCTTGGCACACCAGCTGATCTAGTATAAATTTTGGCAAAGCATGTGGTGGAACTGAGGACCCAAAAAACCTAATGTTGGAGAAATGTTCCTCAATATACCAGTCCACTATTTTTCTCAGGTTGGCCATGATATTGTCTAAAATCCTTGGAGGTGGGAAATCGTTGAGGGAGATATGCATCGGGACCACCACATTGTGTCGGATTTCATAGAAGAAATATTTTTATTTATCCTTCGGCATATTGGAGTGATATAAATGTATGGGCTCAGCACTATTTATATTCCATCTCCATCTCATCAAAGGAAACGGATTCATAAAACAAATGGTGTCCATAATGTATGCTGACATGTAGAAAGATGAAGGTTTCCCTTTGGCTTTCAACGACTGATACTCTATCATTTACTTGCATAAATTGTCTAATAATATCTTGGATCGGCTGAAGGAATATCCTTCTTCTACTTCATGCATGATTGGTATCCATGATAATAGGAAATGGGAAAATATTTCCTTTCCGAAAAGTCTACATAACATCAGGGCCACATAAATTATATGGTCGTGTAATTATGTAGTGGCATATATGACATGTGTGTCTGCGTTGAATTTCTCAGGACGTGCCCACCAGACCTTGATTATGTCGTGGTAGTTTTTTCCATATTGCGTGCACTCTTCTTCATCAAACTTCATTAGGAAAGCAACATTGTAACTGTATTTGGAAACTGGGGATAATTTGTACATAACCTATAAATTCTCTAGTCGGAAAGACACGACAAAAACTTTATGTGAATTGCACATTCTCATGGCTGAGGTGCCAACGTTATCCAGAGCTCATCCTATCATGTTTTTATATGGCATGAGCCTTGGCTGCGCGACTATTTTGTGCAGTGATGATTGAGCTATATACTTGAGCTTCATCGCCTGGATTTCAGTCACCTCGTATCCTGAATGATCTAGGCAGTTTATCAACTCGTGTTGTATAATATTAAACACCTGCATCTAGGTTTTAATGGTATGTATATCTCTTGGTGAGGTATCTGAGAGGATTTATGTGTTTGGGTTCATGCTCTCACCAACTTATTTAGCAATTTTTCACAACCCCATGATATTACAAGCTCATAACTGTATTACCTGTTCAAGGAAATGCGTAAACTTTTTATCTTGCTAAAACTTGTTGTTCTGCGAGAAATGAAAATTAGAATTCAAAATCTAATATCATTATTCATCTTAAGTATATTTACGAATATCTTTATTCACGCTACATTCACTTTCCTTAATGAAAAGATCTAGCCAGTGATCTTCGATCTCATTTGAAATCGTTGTCATAGATCCGTTATTAATGCAATTAATATTTGGTGGTTTGCGATCAGGAGGTTGGATGAATAAAATTTGAGTTTACCCAAACAACGATCTAGCAAAAAACTAATCGTGAGATAATTGTATTTAACCCATTAATTAATCATAACTAACCTTAAGTATTTTTGGGTTTTTGGACTTCAAAATATTTGATGATAGCTCGAGGTAAGATTCCCAAAACTTGAAATCACGAAGCAGTTTAATCATTGGATAATTATATTTAACTTTAACTAACCCTTCTTAGTGTTTAAGGTACTTCGTGAGTTTAGAATTTGTGAATCTAGAGTGTAACTAATGGAAAATATCTGAATTCCAAATAAGCGAATTTATTATTTAACTTTTAATTGAGGTTTATCTTTTAGGTATTTATTGTTTTGTGCATCGACAAATTATGTTTATTGAACTTTTGATAGGACACTACCCATATTTATGTGTTAAATCTTAGGAAGGTATAAGTGTATAGTGGCTAGGATTTTTAGAACCCCTTTCGGGTATCAAGACTTTGAAGTTGCGACATGGAAAAACGCTTGAACCTCGAAACTCTGAAGTATGGAAGTCCGAAGTAGTCTGTAGTGGCTTGAACCTTTAATTATCAGGCGGCTCCAAAAACTTGGGGGAAAAAGTGATCATTCAATCAGAGGAAGAAATTAATCGATGGTGGTCCTTGTGTGTACCTTAAGTCTAAAACGAAACTATTTTAACATTTTGAAACCGACTATGAGATAGAGTAAAATGGTAGGATAAATCTCCAAGCTTATAATTTTAAATTTGTTCCAACAAATGTGAAAAACTAAATTGATTTACTCTCCTATTAGACTCAGGATGGATAATCAGTAGGAGGTGACCCCATTTGGAAGTCTAGAGCATGTCCCTATGGACATTGACAGAGTGAGGAAATTTTCAGATTTCAAAGTGATCGAGATTTTTGATGATAGTTGTGCCTATCCTGCATCGTTGGGTGTTGTTTGGGCTTTCGACAATTTGATTGTTAATGATCTGAAAAAGAGAGGAATGACATTTGAAGTTGATGGCCTTAGTGTCATTGCACCTCTTGACCTCGATGAAGGTCACAGATACACAGAACCTATAAGAGAAGAAGACAACACATATGAGCTAGAGAACATCTATAAACCGAAAATAGTACAACATGATTATATTAATCCTACAGTAGATGGAAATCTAAGTTGGCGAATTGAAAGAACATGCTCGTCAAATTTGAAAGAAGCATTGGAAAATTGGCAGAACAAAATATATGAAGTCTTTATGCAGAGGTGTGCTAGATTGACTAAGGAAGTTCATTGGATTGGCACAGAAGTAAGTAATCTTCCTAGGTTTTATGGCTTGAATGATTTAGATACATTTCGATTTTAATTTGAAGGAATTGTACTAGTGCAATAGAGGTTGTTGGCACTAGATGAAGCCTTGAAAACAACACGAGCTAGATGTCGTGGAACACATAAGAAGAACATCGTGGAGTGGTTACAATGTTGCACTTGCTGACAATGCTCTTTTCAGACCAATTCAAAGGTTGCGGAGTTCGATACATAGGTCATAGTTGTCCTAAGGACCATGTGCAGAGTTGTGAGGAAGCCTGGTGTAGCATTGCTAAAGAATAGTGGGTACATAAATTCATTAACACCTTAGATAATACACCTATCAACTGGTATCTTCAAGTAGAACTGTGCTTAGTCACTACATATTGGTATTGTATGACCCATAAATTTATAGCTACGTTCCTATCTAAAATTTAGTACCCCACAATAGATAAAGATTTACAAATTGTAAGACAAAATTTCTTTGAGGAGGCACCTAACCCCCCTCTTGAATAAGAAGAAGATGAATGGAATGCACCTCTTCAACGGTTACAAGGTTGATATAATATTACTGTTGATAAGGATGATGACCCTAGGTATGTGAACATTTTAGAAACTGAAGGAAAACGAGATATATAAGGGCCAAGGATTGAATTACCTTTTGTTGGGAAACCTATTAAAATTACGAAAGTTAATATTGGAATAGAGCAAGCACCTAAGTTGGAAAATGTTGCAGACTATTGGGATGATGTTACTATTAGTAATATTACAAAATTGTTTCATGAGTATCGGGACTTGTTTCCAACCAAGTTCATAGACATGAAGGACGTTAAAGGGCCTATGGGAGAAATGAACATTCCTTTGAAGGAAGATGCAAGGCCTGTCAAGCAGAGGCCTTACAGACTAAATCCTAAGTACAAGAAGAAAGTTAAGACTGAATTAGATAGAATGATGGAAGTAGGAATTATACAACTAGTCGAAGAATATGAATGGATCATCCCTATGGTGGTCAAAGATAAGAAGACAAGAGAAATCATAATATGTGTAGATCTAAGGAAATTGAATGATGCATGTTTACATGATCCATTTCCTACACCTTTTACTGATGAAGTTCTGTATAATGTAAGAGGAAAAGAAGTTTATTTATTCACAGATGGATTTTTAGGCTATCACCAGATCAAAATTTCTAAGGAGGAGAGACATAAGACTAAATTTGCAACAGAATGGGGTTCTTTTCAGTAAACTGTGATGCCTTTTGGTTTGAATAATGCACTAGCCATATTTTCCAAGGTGGTGGTCGAAGAATTTAAGGAATTTTTACATAAGTGTTTGGAGGCATACTTTGATGACTAGATCGTTTTTGGTCTACTGAAAGATCATATTGAATGTTTGATTAATGTTGGATAAGTGCAAGCAATGCCAGATTTCCCTCAACTTGAAGAAGTGTATTTTATTTTCACCTTTTGGAGTGTTGTTAGGACACATTGTGTGTAAGAAAGGGTTGTTGGTAGATCCTTCCAAGATTTCTATCATTGTTGATGTATCTCCTCATACTTCGATTAGATAGTTGTCCACTACATTAGGACACACTAGATGCTACAAAAAGTTTATTAAGGGCTACACACCGAGAATAACACCTATGGAGAAGCTATTAAAAAAGGATAGTAAGTTTCAACGGACAAAGGAATGGAAATAGATCTTTGACATATTAAAGCATAAAATGATCACTGCGCCTATTTTGGTTTTTCCAAATTGGAGTAAGGAATTCCATGTTCATGTTGATGCTTCATACATTGCATTAGGAGCAGTTTTAGCACAACTAGGTGCATGAGATATTGACCACCCTATAGCCTTTGCTAGTAGGAGTATTTCTACATATGAAATGAGTTATACTACCACTGAAAGAGAAGGCTTAGCTATGGTATATGCACTGCACAAGTTTAGACACTACTTATTGGGAGGACATTTTAAGATGTTTACTGATCATTCTGCATTGAAGTACTTAGTCAACAAGCGAGTGTTGTGGGGAAGAATATGCATATCGCTATTATTATTCCAAGAGTATGAATTTGAGATTGTTCTCAAGCCAGGAAGAATGAATAAGGGACCTGACCTCTTATCCAGGTTAGAACATGGAGAGGAACCTACCAGTTTGGATGATACACTACCAAATGCGCAATTGTTGGCCATAAGGAAAGTTGATGATCACTTCTCCGAGATAGTCCAGTTCCTATCCATAGGAATGAAACCTTGCAAGTACACAATTATTCATAAGAAATAGTTGGTAGTTGGCACTGCATATTTTCAACTTATAGCTCGACAGTTATATAAGATGGGACTAGATGAGATCTTAATAAGATGTGTTATGGAGTCATAAAGACCATTGATTCTTGCAGAAGCACATGAAGGCATCAAAGGAGGAAATTATGCAGGGAAATCAACAATGAAGAAGGTTCTCAAGGATAGCCTTTGGTGGCCCACTTTACATAAGGATTCTAAGGAATACTACAGAGCCTGTGATGTATGTCAAAGAGTAGGGAAGCCTTCTAGAAGGGATGAGATGCCTTTATCACCTTAGTTAACTTTGCAGGCATTTGAGAAATGGGCTATTGACTTTGTAGGACCTATCAACCCACCAGGAAAGTGTGCAAGAGATTGATATATAATCACTGCTACAGAGTATTTGACCAGATGGGAAGAAGAAAGAAAAGTTAAATATTGTAGTGCAACTAGAGTTGTGGGGTTCATGTTTGAGGATATCATAACCAAATTTGGATGCCCGAAGATTCTTATGAGTGATCAAGGCACACACTTCATTAACAAAACTATTGAAGCCTTGAATCAAGAGTTCAAAGTTCACCATCAGAAGAGCACACCATATCACCCATAGGAGAATGGTATAGTCGAGGCTTTGAATAAGATTTTGGAGACAATGCTAACTAATATTTGTAGTGTCAACATAGATGATCGGGATTTAAGAATTCCAGTAGTGTTATGGGCTTATCGAACTACTTGCAACAAGTTAACAACACAAACTCCCTTCAAGTTAGTTTATGGCCAGGAAGCAGTGGTACCTATGGAATATTTGGTTCCTAGTTTAAGAATTGCAGCATTTACAATTATGAATGACATCAACGTTGTTCAAGACAGGCTCGTAGAGTTGATAGAACTAGAGGAAGACAAGTTCATTGTAGGGTTTCATCAACATGTACAAAAAGAACGAGAAAAGGCTTACCATGACAAACATATCAAGAAGAAAGCATTTAAACAAGGAGATTTGGTACTTTTATATGACAACAAGTTCATGAAGCATCTAAGGAAGTTCAAGAAACATTGGCTTGGGCCATTTGAAGTTGTTTATGTTATAGAATGTGGACTTGCGTAGTTGAATACTCTTAATGTAGAATGGAAGCATGGTTTACTAAATGGGATCCGATTGAAGCTATATTGTGACAACCATCTGCCTCGTAGCTCTTAGTAAAAGAAAAGGAAGAAGGGTCTAGGTACCAGGTGCAGTTGAAATTGGGTACCAGACATAGAAAAGAAAGTCTTCACACGATAGGGAGGGACAGAGAATAAATCATAGGCTGGGGACTCGGGACAAGTCACATGTTAGTGTTGGGGGCATGTTGACCCTGTTGCACATGTGTTATATTCTTTGCATGTGGGCGTGTCAGATATGACAAGTGTGTCTAACGATCCTTTGTACTAGTGTTATTTTTGTGTTGTGTGAGTCGGGCACTTTCCTAGGGGGGTCCCACGGGGGGGCAGGTATGCCCCCCCTAGTTACATGCAACATTGGACAACGGGCGGTAGCCCAGGGCAGTGCCCCAATTTTATTTTTTTTGGGCGGTTTATGCTATTTTTAGTGATTTTTCTATTTTTAGCGATTTTGTAAATTAATCCTGGATTAATGAATTAGGGTTTTAGTATCTACAGAATACCTAAAAACATTGTATATATTGTATGGTGAATGGTGAAATTCTATATAATGAATATAATAATTTTTTTCTTGATTGAGGGTTTTCGATATAAAATCTTTGTGTACTCTGTGTATGAGACATTGATTAAATTTTGTTTTTCTTAAGAATATATAGGCATTTATTTACTTCACAGGTTTAAAAATTATAGGGCCTTGGTCATGTATTAAGTAACAAAGGAAATATTAAGGAAGAATAAAGACAAAGTATGAAGTTTGTGGAAGGCACACAAATAGAGGAAGGGTCAAAGTGGTTAAAGAAGCATAAAAGAAGGAATGAAGTAAAGGAAAGAAATTTGTTGAAACAAAATATCAAGGAAGACAAAGAAGCAAAGAAGATAGATCGTGGACAAGTCATCAAGTGGAAGAAGACACTAATGGGTGCTTTGGAGAACCTCACAGAGAAGAAGGAAGAATAGGTCGACGAAGTCCTTAAAATGAGGGATATGTGGACCTAGGGTTTTGGCACCTGGGCTTCAGTCCATGGTATTCTAAGAGTCATGGAATGTATAAATAGAGGTCTAGAAGAGTTGAGAGGTGAGCGTGGTAGTGGTGTTGAGATGTAAAAGTGTTATGTTTTAGGGAATTCTTGTATTTTGGCTCTTAATATGGGTGCAAATATTGACTCTGCAGCTAGGTGCACATGGATAAGAAATAAAGAGGAAGAGAGAGAAGGATATGCAACCGAGTGTGCATATAGAACTATATATTTTCATCCATTCTATCAATAAACACAGTTTTGTGGATGTATCCCTAGGGAGAGGGTAAACAATGTAAAATCGCGTTGTCCCATATGGTTGATTCTTTGTTATTTACTATCTTTTACATTTTTATTGCATTGTTATTTTTCCTGTTGAAGATTAGAAGATATAACTTACTTCACGAAGTTAAGAATAATATTGCTAAGAATATCTAGGTTATTTTGCGTTGTTATTTTGGAATCATCTTGCATTTCCTATGGTTGTAGACACATGTGTCCTGCAACCCCCCTTTTGCTACTTCGGGTGAGACTTCATCTTCTTCACAAGTGTTGTCGTAAGGGACAATAGTTAGGGTTTGTTGGTGCATTGTTAGAGTTGAACCTTGGGTTTTCCCTTGTGCCAATAGGGAAGAAAGATTTTAGTTTTGGTTTCTTTCCTTGGTTTTCACTTTTCTTTTACTCTTCCTCGGATCCTACTCGTTGTATTTTTCCCTTTTATACATTTGTTGTCAATACTGAAGTCATCTCACACAGACTAATGATCAATCCTTCCTGAGTTTTTACTTTCTGGGTTGATTCTTTTTCATTCTTGTAAACTTGTGTCATTCTTCCTTTACAACCAGAGCGTTGATTTCATCATCATGTCTCCCCTACAATACTTTAGGGAGAACTATAGCGCTCTGGTGCTGATAAAACTAAAGCGCTATTTTTTCTCCTTTTTTAAACATTGTTGAATACTCTTGTGTTGGGTATCATTTTTTGGGTTCTTCTTTCAGCTCATGACTTTTTCTGTCAACTTGTGTCTTTTATAAAGCCTACAACTTGTTTCTTGTTAATATTCTTTAATCTTTTTTTGATTTTAAAGTATTTTCTTGTTTTGAAATCACTCTTTCTCTTCAAGATTTTGGGCTCATTTTTAATAATTTCTTGTTCTTTTGATCGTTTTAAGGTTATTACAAGAAAACTCATAGCTCTTTATACTGTTCCAATTGGTGTTTGATCTTCTTAACTTTCCAAGAAAATTTCTTAAGAGAGTTTTGTTATTTTGGCTTTCTTTTTGAAAGGTTTGGATTTGTTTTTACTTCTTATTTTGATTGTTGTGAGAGTTTTATTTTTGTTTGTGTGGTTCTTGCTTCCAATTGTCTAAAAACCACAATACTGAAATATTTTTTGGCATAAGAAGCATTAAGTGAAATTAATTCATATTCATATTCAAACAAAAATAGTTTTTTATGATTGGTTTTTGGATATTAGAAATAATTTCTGAATAATTTATCATTGAAATTGGATTCTTGTTGAAACAAATGCATGAAATATCTTCATGTTTGTGTTTGATAGTGAAAGAAGAAAAACCTCTTTTCCTTCCCGTAAATATAATTTCATCAAAAGAAACATTTGATTATCATTTTTATGTTGCTTCTTTGGTATTTGAGTCGTAAAATTGTCAGTTTCACTCTCATTCACACAAATTAAAATCGATCTAGAATTTTTTCTTTTTAGATTCTTCCATCGAAATTAGACTAGGATTAGAACTTTGTATTAGGATATGAGTACAAATATCCAAATCATTCAAAACAAGTTTATCATCTTCAGATAGGGAGAGTAAATCCAATTTTCGTATAAGCATAGCTAAGATCCCCCTCTCACACAGGGGTTACGCACAAGGTCACATTCGGGAGATCCACGGAGATTATCCCTATGAGGTTTAACCATTTGTAGTAGTAAGATTGTATATTGAGGGTTCTTATTGACATCCAAATGTCTTCATTTTCTCTCAGTGCTTTGTGAATTTTGAATCTGTTTGGGGTCCTCTGGAGTTCTACCAGTCCACTTGTCCTTAGTTCTCTCAAAGGATTTTAAACTTGTTATCCTGACCATACATTTAGACTGGACTATTCATTGTACCTTCTCAGAGGTTGATTGCAAGTTGGTGTCCTTATTAGAAATAATACTTACGGTCCTCACACAACATGATGTTGAAGGGAAGTCTTTGTTGTACCTAGAACAGACATTGGTCAAACTCACTCGAGCTCCTTGGAGGGTAAATACATGATTAATGTGTGGAATCTTGCACGAAGGTGTCATTCCATTAATTAGGTCAACAACGTAACTTTTCCACCTACTCATATCCTACCCCCTTCTCAATTTGATCACGTGATGTTCGATTTCATTACTAACTAGTATGATCATTGAGAGAAGGTTTTGTTTGCTTGTTGGTTCTTCTATATTTTTTAGCGCGTGTTGTTGGTTTATTTAATACTTTTTAAATATTGATACTATAGATGATAAAGGTCTTTGTATATCACGTAGGATGCAAGGGTTGCATCCAAAATGATACAAACTCTTACCTCCTGATTCACCTGAAGACATTTACCATGAAGAGGTAAAAAATCACTCTGACGTTGGGACCGGTGCTACTCGTTTGTTAGAAAATATTGAAAGTGCCTTGGTTATGATTGAGGATTCCATTCCTCATACTACCTCTATGTCAAAATCTCCTCTCGAACCACTTCTTGTTCCTTTGGACTCGTTCGATAATGTAATAGAAGAGGAAGTTCAATGTCTTCCGTCAAGGCCATATACCGAAACATATATGGAAGACACACAACGTGATTATGATGAGTACATAGCTCCTATCTCATCTGTTGGCATGGTAAATCCAAAAAAAAAAACCTATTCATTCCATATGGAGGACTCCATCATGACATGATCCTTATGAACATTTTAACTTTAGTCTACCACCTCTTGATCCTCATGACCCTCTTGCCTCTCCTCCTGCTGAGGAAGGACTATCTGATTAGACTATTGATCATCCCATCAAGAAGGTAGTCAATCCTTATACTACCTCAACACAAATCCAACTTAATGTTGGATTCATAACACCTAATCATCCACAAGGTACCTCGACTGTTACTCCCACCACTACACCTTTTCACACTATAGCTCTGTATGTTTCACATAATCATGTTGGAACACCTTTACATCAGAGAATGTAGACCCTTTCCATAAACACACGATCAACTGTGAGACAAATCCCAACTGGGGGGAAACTATCATCTAGTAGGATTTTCCTTCTCAGGGGACAACCACCCTTGCACATACCTACCGGGGGACAACCCCCCTTTATTGGTCAAACCAAATTTGTCACACAACCTATGGCAGGGGGGAAACACCCTTTTGTTGGAAACCCTTCACAAACCTCGGGAGTACCTCAAGGAGGTACGTTTAATCAACCTTAACAAGGGGGGATATCATACCATAACCCACTAGGAGGAGTACCAAATCATGTTCCTTCCATATTATATTTAGGAAAACCTTATCCGAGTGTCCCAAATCCCACTTGGGGTCCTCAAGAACAACAAACGTATCCTCCCCAAGGGTCAAATGTTTACCCTCCACAAATAAAAAATGTTTACCCTCCTCAAGGGAAAAATATTTATCCACCACAACCTAATCAACCAACTTATACTCCTCAGAATCAATCAGGTTTCCCTCTGCTCATGAACATTCCTCAACAACAATCGAATACTTCCTATATCGGTCAACAACAACCATATATGGGAGGGGCTATTGGATACAATTATCACCTCAACCATTTTATGGCCCCACTAGTGTCCCTATCCCGCATAAGAATCACCCTCAGGTTAATTGACAATTACCATTCCTCACCACGCTGGATCTACCAAATTTGTCTTTGTAGACAAATAATCCCATATTAAATTTTCCTTTCTGGTCTGTAATTCTGTCTAAATTACCTTCTCACATCCCCAAATTTGGCATTAAACCTAGGGAATACTCGAAAAACAATGTTATGACATTCCAACTATGGTTTTCATCAAACTCACTGATGGATGATTCTATACGTTTGTGCCTTTTCCACCGCACACTCATAGGTTCCGCATAAAAATGGTACATTGAAATTCAACGTGGTACCTTTCAAGACTTAAAATCCCTAGCTATGGATTTTCTCATGCATTTTCAATTACCCATTTGTTACGAGACTGGTACTGAACTCTTAACCTCACTTCATCAAGTGAACTTCGTACATACCTATGATCACATTCATGAGTGGAGATGACGATGAAGGTTGGTTAAAGTGACCATTCCTGATGAGTTATTGGCGAAATGGTTACTAAATCTCTTTTACCCCCAATTTCTCGTGACGTCACCATGGTTGTTGTGGTCACTAAGAAAGAATCCATTGCTTGAGCTCAGTATTTAGATTTGGTTTACTCCCAATATGGTACATTGCATGAGTTGATACCAAATGGTCCCCGTACTTCTATCGATCAATCAAAACCTTCTTTCGTGGCACATGTAGATGGATTCATGGGCATCGTGAAAACCCAATCTTCATTATAGTGGAACGAAATGGTTAGTTGCTTTATTTCTTCACCCATCACCAGTTCGACTTCACTCTCCTCTACCTCCCCCTCGACTCAAATCTCTAAGGTGGATGTAGTTCAATCTGCCTCTTCACAACAATCCGAGGGAAAGACGAAAAATGAAAAATAAACCCCAAAAAAATAATAATGAAAATGAAAATATAAAAATAGAAACTCCATCACCTTCTCCTGAAAAGGAACAACAGCGAAAACCAAAATTCATGTGTCTCATTTCTGGAAATGATCATTACACTCGAGACTGTCCTCATTGGGATGAAGTTGCAAAATGTTTCAAAGGGAATTCCCAACCCGTTGTGTTAAAACAATATTTTCCTCAGTAGCAATCCATGGTTGCTCAATCCCTTGCCCCTCCAACAGGGGGAAATCCCATCCATCCTCCTAGTGAGGAAACCTCATCGAGTGCTCATATTTATATGTACAATGGGATCAATTTAAGCAATTGCACTACAATGTATGACACACTGACTAAACCTGATAAAGATAAGGCCACTAACAGTACCCCACCATATCAATCTCTCACCACCGTTAGTCCTCCGTCTAGGTCACTTCAGATTTAGAAACCCATTTTTGACTCTATTTTACTCCCTCCGAAGAGCACTATTACCGTATCAAATTTTAATCCTACTTAACGTGCCACCCAATAATACAACATTCTTGAAGATTTGTCTCAAGCATCATGTGCTATGTATGCCCTTGAAGTTCTACAACATTGTACAAGTCAACGTAGAATGATTTTGACCTCCATCAGTGTAATTGATCCTGAGTCATCAAATAATATCACATTTAACCTTGATAACTTCAAGTCATGACTTTCTCACCATCTTGCTTTTCAAATTTATGTAATTATTCATAACCAACACATTCACCGCACCATACTAGATGAGGGAACTTCGACTTGTGTCATGTCATTATCATGTTGGAAAGGATTAAAATAGCATGTACTTAACCAATCCCCTACCATGTTATGAGCATTCAATGGGTGAGTTTTCATCCTCAAAGACTCTTGTAGTCCTTAGCTATTTGGTTGGGAGGAAAGACTGCCTCTGTCGATGTAGAGGTATTCGATGCTCCCCTTGATTACAAATTGCTTTTAGGAAGAAGTTGGTTTTATGCCATGACTGTTGTCACTTCATCGATGTTTCAATGTGTACAATTCCCCTATCAAGGTAAAATTGTCACTATCAACCAATTAGATTACTACACCTCCAACGTTCTCACTCCTACAACCAACAATATTCCTTTCTTGGGAGATAGTAAGATCACTTATGAAAGTGTTGGTGTAGGTATTTTAAAATATTCTTCCTTTATGGGTACTTTCCTTCCACCACTTCCTCCCACCACACAACACGATCAATATGATCTCGACTATCGCATATCAATCTTTTGAATAATTTGATCCTTGGGTTGTGCATTGTCCTTTGGAATTTGATTTACTATGTGAAATTATTCCACTTAGTCCTGTTGATGCTTCATATGATGCTATCCAATCTGCCTCTCCCTCTTTGGATGATCAACATCTGTTGGCATCCGACACTTATTTGTTTCCATCTTGGTTGGATTCCTTATCCTTTACCTTCGAATAAATCCTATGGATTTTTCCTTCGAATGAATCCATTATGGAAATGATTAGTATCGATGAGGTACCTTGGGATGAAAACCATCATTGACCATGTTTTCTCCCTAGTCTAGATGAAATTGAGGAAGATATACACTGTATATTCCCCCCCAATGTTGTCGATTGTCCACAATCTCCTACACTTTCCCAAAATACTACTTCTGAGAGGCATTTATGCAACATATCTTCTACCATTACTAACTATATTTCGATCAGAGAAGGTATTATGTAAAATGTTCATCTCAGTGCTAATTGTTCTCCCAAGTAAGTGAAAGATTACACCACTTTATTCAAACAATTTTGTGATGTATTCACTTGGAGTTACAAGGAAATTCTAGGGATCAATCCATTTGATCATTGTGCATGAGATAAAAAATTACCCAGGCGTTAAAACTATATGACAAAAACTTCGCCTGGTGCATCCTAAGAAAACCATGGCAATAAAGGCATAATTTGAAAAATTGTTGAAATATGTATTTATCTATTGTCTCCCCTTGATAGAATGGGTTTCTAACATTGTTTTGGTTGCTAAAAAACAAGGAACCATTCATGTCTATGTCTATTATAAGGATCTCAACAAGGCTTATCCAAAATACAATTACCCTACACCCGTTATCGACCAAATCATTGATAATTTGACTGGAAACATTATATTTTATTTCACTGATGGATTCTTAAGGTATAACCAGATCGATATTCTACCAACTGATCAACATAAGACATCCTTCATCTTCCCTTGGGGGACATTCACTTATCTAAATCCACCATTTTAGCTTAAAAATGTTGGTGCTACCTTCGAGTGGGCCATGTCATATGCCTTTCACGTTATAAAATAGATTGTCGATCCTTACCTCAATGATTGTCTATTACTATTTATCTGTTTGAGTTGGTATCCTTAACTTGTTTGGCCCAGGTTTAATGTCTTCTAGGGTTACAACAAAACCTTTAAAACTATCGACCCTCTTGGTAAACCAGAAGGAAATGCAGCGTACAGATTGCACTGTGCAGTCTCACCCTAGATAGTCTCAATGGGTGGTTGCAATACCCATGTCTTTGCAGCCCATGATTGAGTGGGGATCTGAGAAATGTGCATTGAGAGTTCTATTTTAACTTATTAACACAATAAACTGTCATTCATGATTATGCATGAAATATAATCAACTCATTCACTTTAGTACATCAACAACTACTAAAAAAAGTAAAGAAACACATGCATTAAATCACATAAGACATGTTTGACCATGGTTCACCCCCTCCTCGGCTACATCCACAAAGATATGGCTCTTATGATATTTTACTATAGTAGATCCAAAACTAATGCATCATGTGCTTTACAACTTCTTCCATATGGGTCAATATCTATTATGAGGAAGAATAGATCGCACCATGATTCACAGCCTGCGATCTAACCCTCAAGATCCTCCCTCCTTACTCCTCTCTAGCTCAACAGCTTACAAAATTAGGTCGTATAAAAAATATTACAACTAGCTATCAAAACAAGATTCCTCCTCTAGACTCCCAGTATCTCATTTGACTCTTGTCTCTATTTCCTTACCTACCTCCTATGATACCAAGGTATCTATATTTATATATTTATGGCTCACCAACCATTACAATGTATTTCAAAAACCCTAACCCTAACATTGTTAGGCCTTCCATGCATGTTCACGTGTTTCTCTTCCTTCTAGCTGTCACTTCCCTTATGCATGCCTTATTTCCCAAAATAACATTCATTTCCACTTTGGTTTGCTTCCAACAGGCCCCCAACACTAGAATGTGGTTCGTCCTGAGCCACCTAAACTTTGTGAGCTTCATCGATCTCCATGGTGATTTCCTAGAACTTATTCATGAGCTTCATTGCTTGTGTTTGAGATTGTGCTATCTTCTCCTTGAGTACATCTACTAGCTTCAATACAATATTGGCATTGATCAAACTTGCAAACTCTTCCTAGGTCTATGCCATATATGTCTTGGCTTCCTCTATCTATGCAATGACCTCTATTACTCACTCCTAGAGTGGTTCCATTTCAACATGCCACTCCTTTTTTTGTGTCTATGCAGTGGTGAGTTTTTCTTGTAGTCTCTTCATATCTTGCGCTCCTTTGACATGCTCTGTGATGGACATTGTATTTTTTAATTGATTGAGGTATTGGATAGATTCTCTTATCCTTTATTCTTCCTTTTCCCACCACTGGACTTTCTAATCCTATTCTATCTTTATCCAGATTTGTGTTGCATTGTCGAACAGGTCAGCCACTCCATGGACCTGTCATTCTATCTCCTGTATCTTCTTTGTTTCCTACTGCTTCCTTTGCTCCCTCACCTCTGGTGAAGTGGAAGGTGTGAGATGCTCATGATGATTCTCGATCTCCTGTTGATATTGATCGATTTCCTACACAATTTGATCAATCGTCTTCATTGTTGTGAGTTCGGCCCTCTGTGTGGTCTTTGGAATATTCTCATAAGTTTCGACCACTTTTTGTTCCAATCCGTTCACACATTCCCTCTCCTCTTAGACCTCGAGATTAGGCTGCCCATATATCAATTACATATCATCTTGTTTATCCTTTACCTACTGTAATTTGGTCATGTCTGTGCATGGATGAGATTGTACTTCTTGGGTAACACTAACTTGTAGTCTATGTAGAGCATTGGATGGTATTTGTGACAATACCAATTGTAATTGTGATAAATCCTTTAGGGGTGTCTTCCCCATGATCTCATCCATGAACAACATGTAGGGTGTAATGTGAAGTGTTTCACTTGGCTGCAGTATTGTATGAACTGTATCCTTCTCACTTGCTTTTGGTTCTCCTCATGTCTGTGATGTTGGTGGCTATGTTTCAATGTTGTTGTCGGCAACCTACACTTCCCCGATCTGATTGAGGAACTTTCGCATGTCTACCAACTCCTCTTGAATTATGTCCTTGTGGTGCACAACATTCTCAAAATCCTCGGATGTCCAATCCTGGAGTAATTGGGATATCATGTGTGCATCATCCTTCATGATATTGTATTCTCGAGGATTTCTATTCACCTTCATATTCTTGTGTGCACCTCCCATAGGAGTAGTTGGTCACTTAATTAGGCCTGGTTCTTGTGGGTTGGGACTTGGTGTAGTATCCTACGCTGCCTCAACCTATTTTCACTATACTTGGGGCAGTTGTGTATAATTACTCTTCCCCTTCTAGGTTCTTGTCTTAGATGTCCCCTTTTTTGTCTACTTTGGCTTAGCCTGACCTGTCCTTGGTTTCTTGGGCACTGTGACTTCCTGGGATTGCGTCTATTCCTTCCCAAATTCCTCATCATGTGGATTTTCCTACCTAGCTTCCTCCTCCTCTGCCTCTGCAGGTATGTCTCGAGTGAAGACTGGGATACTCCAATCGTCCTCCCAATCTTTGATATCAATTTCTATGTCACCCTCCATGATGCAATAGTGCATTTGTAGCCACTTCTTGTTGGGGTCCTTTCACACCTGTATCCACATCACATGTCAAGTGGCCTTGAAGTTATATATGTCCTGATAGTATACAACAACCTGCAGTGTTATTCTCCAGATATTGGCAATGGTATCATTTAGGTCGCAGAGGTATCCTTCAAATATACATGTGTTTATCTTTTTGTTCCTAACGTCTAAAGCGGCGCCAAGGGATAAATATCTTGTTGCATGATTGGGTTTGGGTCTGGTGGTGAAAAATAAATATTTCAGTTCCTTCCATCCCATGATGGTTATCAACATGATAAGCCATGAGTAATGAAATTATGTTCCCAGATCTTGCACATCCTTCCAGTCATCTAGAAAAAAATTAAAAATATAAGGGGCCCAGCTTACTGTGGTGCTCTCGGCACACTGTGTTGCAACTATGACAACCCCAACCATGACTTCCTCCTTGCGACATTTTCTGAGTAGCTTGCAGGCCATGATTGTTTGTTGCCATTTTTTTCACAACGTCATTGATCTGTTTGATGATGATTTTGCATGTCCCCCTTTCAGTGTCATAATTCTTTTTCATATCCTCCATGAGTGCTTTATCCTTTATTTTTTTTAAGGTTTAAGATATTATTAGATTTCTTTGCATTTCACTAGATAACAATAGCATAAGATAGGATCACTAAGAAATACACAATCATAAGAGACACATCATTTATCTTGGGAAACCCTCATGGGGGAGAAAACCCAACAAAAATTCCTTATTATAGATATCTAATACAATGCCAAGAGATAACTCAAACAA
>ML777587.1:2643512-2656480 GCA_009831015.1 Picea engelmannii | reverse complement strand
CTCTCTCTCTCTCTCTCTCTCTCTCTCTCTCTTGTCCAACTGCAACTCTGAAACTTGCTTCTCAATGAACAAGTGAGTGTGTGTCTAAATGAGGCACTAGCATTCTTATTTATACAACTCTGGCACATGTGGACGCAGGTGTCTCTTCACTGGAAGGGATGACTTCTTCTTCTGGGTGGTTATAACCACCTTTAATATATTTTGGGGCCTCTTTAATATATTTCGGGCCCGACTTGTTATTTTGGCTATTACAATTATGTTTTGACCAATCCGCAAAAGGGATTTGGTCTTTTACAATAGCCAACATGATCAGTCCATAATAGGGGATTGATCTAATGAATAATACAACAATAATAATTAGAATACACTTTGTAGTTACGGTATTTCAACACTCCCCCTTAACAAGAAGGGTATTCTACAATAGCATCAGGTGAGAGAGAGGAAAACATCAACAACAACATCAGGTGGGTGAGAGGATAGCATCATCAATATCATATTGGAACACTGACTGGTGTATCTATAAATCATCAGAATTTTTTCTCATCGATAGCATCGTCATTCTCAATGGAATGAAATAATCATCTGCATCAATATGGATTAGTATAAAAATAATACATCATCATCACAACATGAGGCTGGTCACATCATCACAGCATGAGGATGGCACACTACACAACAATTAAGCTGGAATCACAATACTACACTCTCTTTATGTCACAACAATTAAGTTGGAAGAACAATACTAGGCTAGCATATCTTAACACAACAATTAAGTTGGAAGGACAATACTAGATTGGATTTACGTCACAACAATTAAGCTGGAAGGACAATACTAGACTGGCTTTACATCACGACAATTAATATGGAAGAATAGTACTAGTCTGGCATATCTCAACACAACAATTAAGATGGAAGCATAGTACTAGACTTTCTTTACGTCACAACAATTAAGATGGAAGCACAGTATTAGGCTAGCATATCTCAACACGACAATTAAGCTGGAAGCACAGTACTAGAATAGATTTACTTCACAACAATTAAGCTAGAAGCATAGTAATAGGATGGCATATCTCAACACAACAATTAAGTTGGAAGCACAATACTAGATTGGCTTTACGCCACAACAATTAAGCTGGAAGCGTAGTACTATGTTGGAATATCTCAACACAACACTACTCCCCCTTTCGAGGGTGGTCTTTTTGAACTATACCAATATTATCTCGAAAGTGCTCAAAATTTACACGAGATAGAGGCTTGGTCAACACATCGACAACCTGTTCATCCGTGATAACATATTGGAGCTTTATGGCTCCTCTTTGCACCATGTCACGGGTGTAGTGATATTGGATCTCTATGTGCTTCGACTTGTCATGAAATATAGGATTCTTTGTCATCTTTATGCATCTTTGGTTGTCACATAAGATCCTGGTTGATTCCATCTCTAGGTCAAATAGACCAGTCAACAAATTTCGAAGCCATATAACTTCACAACTAGAAGAACATGCAACAATGTTTTATGCTTCTATTGTACTAAAAGCAATGTTGGATTGCTTCCTACTCTTCCATGATATTATGGCCCAATCTAAATCAGAGACACTTCCAGCCCAATCTAAATCAGTGTGCCCACTCACTGTGAAGTCATGATCTCCATAATAGCTGAGACTATTAGCACAAGATTGGTTTATGCCTCAACTTTTCATAAGTCCTTCATTATTCATTTTGGCAAATGAATATAATTGTTATGGGATATTTAATTTATTTTGGGGAAAATTAAATTTATATTGGGTTATGCCCAATCTCCAAGTTCAAGCATTAATCGACATCTCAATACAACACTAGCCAAAGACACAAGCATTGACAAAACTCTCACAAGGTTCCGGCCATCAAAAGCACCCACAAGAAGTGTTTACAGTTCTCGATGGTTGCTACAACTATAAGTAATCGTTCTCCTTTTTTATCTCAATTATTTTGATGAATGGTGATAATAAATTTGCAAAGTTTTCATAGGATTTATGCTACCCAATTGCATGCAGACACGCAGGCAGGCGCTACCGAAATTTTCTACCAAAATTCTGGCAGAAACCGAATTGTGTAGAATTATTTTTGGATGCTTCTGCCAGTTTTGAGTGACTAACTTAAAACTTGGATTGTGAATAATTGAGAAGGTACTTTTGAAAACTGGAGGAGATTTTTTTTCATGACATTCCAAATAACAAAAAACTCTCTTAGGTTTTCAAAATTTGTTATGTTTTTATATATATTAGACATAGAAGTGGCGCTACCAACTGTTTTACAACAATGCTACCTAATTTCCTGTAGAGGTCATGGTTTTGATATTCGCCTTGTTGGGAGGTTTTCACTTGTCAAGGAGGATTTGAATGGATTCTCAAGGATCATTTAGATGTGAAGGGACACATGCACCTAATATTTAGCTCCATCAAAGACCTCATGCAATGAGGTGGAAACAATTTATTAATGACTTCCAACAAATTCCTAAAAAATAGTAGTTTGTTGGATTTTTGTCTCTTTGATTGTTCCCACCTATCTCCAAGGATTATAATCCAATGGAGTAGATGGGATATGAACTCCTAAGTTTATTTCAATGCTATTTTCTATTTAAGGAAGGAGATATCTCTTGGAGAAAGAGATTTATGAGCCAAGAGAGTGTAGAGAGAGTTGTAGCAGGCAGTTTTCCTATGTGTGTTCATTTGTAAGCATGTGGGCATTTTATGATTGTAAGAATTACTGGTATTGGAGACTCATGAGAGACGTGATTTCAGATTGTAAATATTTTGTTTATATATCTTCTTATTTGAATATATTGCAGATTTGAGGATCAAAGGCTGTCAATGATTTATGGATCCCTAAGAAGTAGAGGATTTGTTGTATTTTGCCAATCAGTCATTGTTTATATTCAAGTATTTTTTGATTCATTAAATTGAGAGGATCTCTATTTACTGAACATTATATCTTATGTCTTCCTTGTTCATTCTTCTACCTATCAGCATATAATCTTGTTTTATGTTAAGCAACATTTGTTCCTTCGATGAGTAGGATGTTTGTGACTCCATTGCCCATTGGTGTAGCCTACTGATAAGAATTTTGTTTCCCTCTCTCTTTATTTATCCATCTTGTTTATCCACCTATTCAAAACCAAAATTATCTTTTACATTATAATGGGTGTTGAGCTTACACTTTAGCATTCAAAGAGTGACTTTTAGTGAAAACATTTTTGGCGTCATTGTTGGGAATTCATTTGAGAAGATTGTAAAGCTCCTTGGGAAGAACGACACTGCACACCTCCAACTTTATATGGTGACTTAAGTTGGACACCTTCAAGAATGCACATTCACCATGGCAAATCCATCATTAAGAATATGTTGGTGACTCCACTGGGGATGAGACAAATTAAATGGATATGAAGGCTATCCTGGCCAGGAGGTTTGCCCCACTCAATGAAATGGAACACTCCCTACTTCGAGTATTTCCTCTTTGAAAGACTTTCAAGATGTTTTTTATTCTCATTGCAAGATAATTTATCCAACTAAAATACTTTTTGAGAATTGTTGTGACAGGTATGCATCATATATTCAGGATTCAACAAGTGATTCTTCTAGTAGTGATGATGAAGGGGATGATTGCAGAGAGGACTTAGATGATGAGTTTCATAATGATTTTCCTAAATTTGAAGAGCAAGCACATCATTCATGTCAAAATGTAGGTCCCCAAGAGAAAGATCAATATGGACAATCCATCATTTTCCTATCTCCTCCTTTTATCGATTCTTTAAGTATAGAGGTAATCTTGGGTTCAAAATTATTTCATCATGAGAATAGTGTTGTAACTTTTAATGACCGAATTCATATCTTACCAATTGTTGTTGTAATCCCTCCTATTGTTAATGAAATAGTGTGCCATGATTTTCCAAGTTTTGATGACTATTAGGATGTTTTCCTTGAACAAACAACTGTCCCAACTATTGTACTAACCCCCTCAGCCATTAATATTCAAATAGTCATTGATTCACCTTTGTATGATGATTATGAAGATGATTTCCATGAACATTCTTTTGAAGACACTATATCATAGAAGTTCCCTTCCCATCAAATAAATAATAGCTTGTTTGAACCCTCATGTCATATTTGTGTTGCTGAAAAAGAAGAAAAAGTTGATAATCTAATTTTAGAGGGTGAAAAACTGAGAAATTGCAACCATAAGACAAGATATGATGAATATCCATCACAATAGAAAGATAATACATAATAATGTAGTTTCCCAATCACTTCTAATTGTGATGAACTTCCCTATCAACCCCCTATTCCTCTTGAAGACACAAGCTCAGTTTCATCAAGCAGCCAAGATCAATTTCCATGTGATCAGATGAGAGAGGTTGAAATTAAAGAAATACAAATATCACTAAGACTTTTTACTAATACACCTCATGACTAGGAGTGAACCAAGGTAATATGCATTGAGGATGAATCAAAAAATCAGCAAGCCATGCAACAACCAAGAACAGTGGAAGAAGAACCTAATGCAACAATTTTCATTTTTACACAAAGCAATGTTGTAGGGGAAAGTATTGATGATGTTTTTTAGGATCCATTTGCATTTTGTCTGCAAGAAGCAAGTGAGCCCAGGATCACTGATTTCTTCAATGGAAATTGTGTTGCCAAATGTTTCTTTGACATGCCTTTAAGTACGAATTATCTCTAGTACTTAAGGAAGCACATTTCAAAGCTTCAAACAGTTGAAAAAACGATGAAATGGACTCATTGGTTGTTTCATGTAACTTAATTGCTTCATTTTACCAATAATTAGATTAGGTGTGTGCAATAAGATTGCTAGACAAGCATCTTTTTCATCATTTTTGTCAGTTTTAGGTTTCATTTGCATTTATTTTAGTTGAAGGTCACAGATCAAAGAAGATTGCAGAGGTTAAACGTTGGGATCATCCCTAGGATAAGGAACTGAAAATACAAGAGTTATTAGAGCCTCATAGGGAGGACTCTATCCCCCATGGAGCCTATGTTAGCACAAGATTGGTTTATGCCTCATCTTTGCATAAGTCCTTCATTATTCATTTTGTCAAATGAATATAATTGTCATGGGATATTTTATTTCTTTTGGGGAAAACTAAATTTATATTGGGTTATGTCAAATATCCAAGTTCAAGAATTAATCAACATCTCAAGACAACACTAGCCAAATACACAATCATTGACAACACTCTCACAAGGTTCCAAGCATCAAAAGCACCCATGAGAAATGTTTACAGTTCTTGATGGTTGCTACAACAATAAGAAATATTTCTCCTTTTTTATCTCAATTATTTTGATGAAGGGTTCTAAGCAATTTGCAGAGTTTTCATAGGATTTACGCTACCAATCACAAACAGACACACAAGTGGGCACTACTGAAATTTTCTACTGAAATTCTGGTTGAAACTAAATTGTGCAGAATTATTTTTGGACTCTTCTACTAGTTTTGAGTGACTAACTTAAAACTTGGATTATGAACAATTCAGACTGTATTTTTGAAAAATGGTAGAGGTTTTTGTTCATAACATTCCAAATAACAAAAACCTCTCTTATTTTTTCTAAATTTTTTATTTTTTTAGATATTTTAGACATAGAAGTGGTGCTACCTACTATTTTATAGCGACACTAACTAATTTCCTATAGCGGTCACAATTTTGATATTCACCTTGTTGGGAGGTTACCACCTGTCAAGGAGGATTCAAATGGTTTATCAAGGGTAATTTAGATGTCAAGGGACAAATGCACATAGTATTTATATCCATCAAAGGTCTCATGCAATGAGGTGGAAACAATTTATTAATGACTTCCAACAAATTCCTAAAAATTAGCAGTTTTATGGATTTTTTCCTCTTTGATTGTTGTGACCTATATCCAAGGCTTAGAATCCAATGGAGGAGATGGGATTTGACCTCCTAAGGTTATTTGGATTCTATTTTATATTTAAGGAAGGATATATCTCTTGGATAAGGGGATTTATGATCCAGAGAGGCTAGAGAGAGTTGTAGTAGGCGGTTTTCCTGTGTGTGTTCATTTGTAAGCATGTGGGAATTTTATGATTGTAAGCATTATTTCTATTGGAGACTCATGAGAGATGTGATTTCATATGGAAGCTATTTTGTTTATATATATTCTTATTTGAATATATTTCATATTTGAGGATCAAAGGCTGTCAATGACTTATGGATCCCTAAGTAACAAAGGATTTTTTGTATTTTTCCCATCAGAGATTATTTATACTAAGTATTTGTTGATTCATTAAATTGAGAGGATACATATTTATTAAACATTCTATATTATGTTTTCCTTCTTCATTCTTCCACCTATAAACATATAATCTTGTTTTCTGTTAAGCAACTTTTTTGCCTTCGATGAGTAGGATGCTTGTGACTCCATTGCCCATTGGTGTAGCCTACTTATCTGCAGTTTGATTCCCTCTCCCTTTCTTTCTCCATATTGTTGATCCACCTATTCAAAACCAAAATTATCTTTTACATTCTGATGGGTGTTGAGCTTACACTTTAACAAACAAAGTGTGACTTTCAGTGCTAACAGAGACCATAATCTAATGTACCCTTAAGGTACCTCATCACATGTTTTTCAACAACTAGGTAAACATGTCTGGGTTCTACTAGAAACTGACTCAAGGTGTTCACGGAAAAACAAATATCTAGTCTGGTTTTCACCAGGTACATCAGTGATCCAATGATCTATCTATAGAGCATGACATCATTCCATTCCAATGAAGTGACGACCAATAGCTTCAACTTCTCTTCCATGGGTGTATTCATAGACTTGCACTCCAACATGTTGAATCTATTCAGGATTTTAACTGCAAGGGCTATGCTGGTTATGATCGAAGTCTATCTGGCTAAATGAGCGAATGTCTCTTCATATTCATTGCCTTCCTTTTGAAAAAATCCATGAGTGACAAACCTTTCATTATACTTCTTAATAATTCCATCAACAACATGTTTTATTTTGAAGATCCATTTGGAAGATATAACATCCTTACTCTTCGTTCTGGGAACTATTTCTCATACATAATTATTTATTATGGATTGGTATTCTTCTGTCATGGCATCTGCCCATTCTTTCTTCTGAATGGCTTCTTCAAAGTAGGTAGTCTCCTTCTCTAGGAGATCACACATCAAATCCATATAACTGGAGAATGGATTAGGTCTCTTTACCTATCTCGTGGTTCCTTCGGGAACACCATACTTCTCTCCATATTGAATAAGCTCCCTAACCCAAACAGGTTTTCTCTTATGGGAGATCATCATCTGAGGAGGTTCTTGAAATTCTACTATATCATGGTCTTCTAGAATGTCCTCATCAGGATAAGTTACAAATTCCCTCACTAGTTCTACAACTTTGGGAACCTCCCTCACTGATTCTGCAACTCTGGGAGCTACAGGTTCCTCTTTATATACTTCTTCAAGCCTACATCTTATCGATTTATTGAGCATTTCATATTCATCAAAGGTCACATACCTGTTGATCTCAATGTGATGGTTACCTGGTATATAAATATTGAAGGCCTTGGAGAGATCACACTATCCCACAAATATTCCCTTCTTTCCTGACCGTTCCAGCTTGTTTCTCTTCTCTTTCAGAATATGTACAAATATTGGGAAGCCAAATATTTTGAGATGGCTTACCTCTGGCTTCTTTCTGGTGAAAATATCTTTCAGGGTCTTGAACCCAAGTTCACTACGGGACAATTGGTTTTGTACATATACAATTATCATTGCTTCTTCTTCCCATAAGCACATTGGAACATCTTGATCATGGATCATGATCTTCACTGCTTCCATTATCGTTCTGTTCTTTCTTTCTGCTACATGGTTTTGTTGAGGATTGTAGGGAGTGGTGAGCTCCCTCTTGATCCCAATATCTTTGCAGAAGTTCATAAACTATTTTGAGGTGAATTCTCCTCCATTTTCTGACGTGATTATATTGATATTTTTTTTTGAAAAGATTCTCTATCAAGCTTTGAATTCCTTGAATTTATTTAACACTTCATCTTTTGATTTCAAAAGGTACACCCAGGTCTTACGTGAATAATCATCAATAAAGGATACATAGTATACATACCCACTGATGGAAGATGATGGAATTGAGCCACACACATATGAATGAATGTGTTTTAGGACTCCTTCTCCTTTGTTGTCTCTCTTCAGAAAAGGGTTCTTCATGTTCTTCCCTTGTGCACATCCATTGCACACACCTTCATGTTCAACGTTGAGTTATGGTAGACTTGTGACTACTTTGCATACATATGGTAGTGCCTTGTAGTTGATGTGGGCTAATATTCTATGCCATATTTCACATGGATTCTCAATGGCATGGGTCATGGTTGCTTCTAAGTGACCCTTTAGCTTATACAAGACACCTTCTTCTTTTCCAGTGACGATTGCTTCTTTTATGGTTTCTCCTTTAGCCCACATAAGAACTTCTCCATCTATAAATCCAAATTTGAAGCCTTTATTTTCTAAAGATGATATGGAGAGTAGGTTCTTTGCCACACCTAGTACATAGAGTATGCCCTTCATCTTCACTGAGTTCCCTGAGTTAAGGTTGTAGTTTGATTCTCCCACTCCCTTGATAGGGTATTGATAATCATATCCAAGTGTCACTTTTTGAGATTTTTTTTTTTTGAAATGAAAGAGAGAATATCTATTTGACCTGTCATGTGCTTGGAGGCACCACTATAAATGGGCCAAGTGTCCTCTCCAGGTGTTACCAATCCTGAGAGGGTCTTTATTAAGACATAGTATTTAATTTGTTCTCTTAACATCTTTGTGGGTGGATCTTTATCTCCAACTGCATGGGCATGGTGTCTCTTATTTTTCTTCTTCTATTCTTCTCGTCTAGTTGGACATTATCTCACAATATGTCCCATATTTTCACAATGGTAGCATTGGATAGATGCATAATCTCTTTCCTTTCGTTGTCCTTTCTTCTGGAATCTCTTTGGTTGAGATTTTTTTTGGGGGTGAGACTCTTTATGATTTTTTTTTCTGGAAGTGAGAATCCTTTCTTCCTCCTTTAGTGTGAGTAGCTAGGGCTTGATCTTCATCTCTCACTAGTAAATCCTCTCGGTTAGCTACACTTGTTTCTTCTTGAATGCATTCTTCCCATATACCACAAAATTTTAGTTTCTTTTTTCTGGCACAAATAGATTGGATGAATGCATCCCAAGGTATTTTGAGACCATTAAGGGTCGTCATTATGAGTTCTTCTTCATCTATGGTATCTCCAACTGCTTCTAACTATTCCTTGAATTCTGAGATTTTGGAGAAGTATTCTTGGATTGATTCTCCTATATGCATCGTTGTATTCTTGAGTTGAGTTCTTAGATTCATCTTCCAGTTTATGTTCTTTCCTTCATATAGTCTGTTTAGGGAATCAAAAATTTCTTCGGGGTATTCTTTGATGACACATAAGGAATTAGGTGATCTTTGATTGAATATGCAATGATTCGTTTGACTCTGCTCGTCTCCTTTTGGTGCTTTTCTTTGTCTGCAATATCATTGGGTTCCATCACTTCTTCTTTGATGAATCTTACTAGTTCATTCTCTTCAAGAATGATTCCAATCCTATACTTCTAGGCACAAAAGTTTTCCACACCTTCCAACTTGTTAACAAACTTAGTGCTTGCAGACATCTTTTACTTGGAGCTAGGAAAATGTCCAAAAATGAAAATGCTCAAAATTAAATTCTTAACTTACCAGGAGGTGCGCTTGGCTGAGGAGAGTATCCTGGTGTGTTTGGATCTGAGAAAATCCAACTTTTACCCCTCCAAACTTGATCTGTGGATTTATGAACTGGTGCTTCTAGTTTTCTAGTACCTCTGGTACTCTGGTACTTCTGGTACTCTGGTTTTCTGGTACTTCTGGTACTTTGTGAAACTAGGGTTTCACTTGTCAGGATATCTAGCCATAAAAAATTTGCGTTGAGGATGCCAAAGTGATACTTGAGGAAGGGCACACTTTTCTAGATGGTTTTAGGGATGAAATACTTCATCAATAAAAAATCCTAATTTGCATGTACGACAACAGTGGCATTTTTCACTTTCTCTTGTGAAAGATGCTCTCTTCAGCTTAGCTTTGATACCATGTTAAGGTTTAAGATATTATTAGAGCTAATTTCATTTCACTAGATAAAAATAACATAAGATAAGATCAATGAGAAATACACAATCAAAAGAGACACATCATTTATCCTGGGAAACTCTCATGTGGGAGAAAACCCAACAAAAATTCCTTATTATAGATATACAATACAATGGAAAGAGATAACTCAAACAAATACATAAAATCCTCTCCCAAGACTGCGCCTAGATCTCTCTCTCTCTCTCTTCTCCAACTGCAGCTCTAAAACTTGCTTCTCAATGAACAAGTGAGTGTGTGTCTAAATGAGGTACTAGCCTCCTTATTTATATAACTCTGGCACATGTGGACAGAGGTGTCTCTTCACTAGCAAGGTTGACTTGTTCTTCTGAGTGGTTATAACCACCTTTAATATATTTTGGGGCCTCTTTAATATATTCTAAGGATGAATTCTTATTCTGCCTATTACAATTATGTTTTGACTAGTCCTCAAAATGGGATTTGGTATTTTACAATAGCAGACATGATGAATCCACAATAGGGGTTTGATCTAATGAATAATGAAACAATAATAATTAGAATACACTTTGCAGTTACATTATTTCAACATTTTTGTCGTCAATAAATTGTGCAGCATTCCTTCCCTGTTATGGCAGCCCTGTGATGTGCATAATGAGCTCTACATCTATTGAGATGACATTGTCCATCCATATATCTCCGCTATGTGTGACCACCATCAACTTTTTGACACAATGTTTTGCGTACTATCCTCTGCCAAAGTGTAGTAGTTTTTGCAGACCTAAAATCTCAGTTTTGGTCAATCCTACTTCCCACTAGAGTGGTTGATGAATCAATGCCCCAAATGGTTCTAGACCCATAGTATGTAGGTAAACTTGCTTCATGAACTCCAATAACTTGTCCATATCTGTTACATCATGATATCAATACTTTAGCTTCTCGACATAACCTAGAAAGTCTGCTTTCACCCATACCCCTTCTGGTATGCGCGATAAAACAATTGTTGTAGTGAGTTGTTTGTGCAGTGACCTAGGTACTGTGTTCTTGTCCTTTTGTGGCAGTGGATGAATCAAGGTTCCAACCTCCATTTGTCTTTCTTCGACATATTGTTCTGGCCAACCCATGACATCTTCCACTTCTCCCTCCCATGGATGATCCGACATGGTTTTCTGAGATTCGTCTGGCTCGACCGTTGCTTCTTGATTTGTAGCCATCCCATTGACTCTCAGGGCTTATTCAGGGTTTCCTAGTTGCACTTGGATGCATGTGCCCTCGTTCTGTTGACCTTGTTCCTCTGTCGATGTATCTATGTTCTTTCCTGCTAGTGTTTTTTATTGGTTTTCCTCCATAATGTGTGTGGGGTTAACTGGTGTTGTATCTAGTGATGGGATTTCATCTACATTGATGACTTATGGAAGTTTTTATTTTCTTTCCTACAATTGTAATTCTGATCTGGTCCTAACTATGGATTTTATGGCATGAGGAAATGAGCGATTTGCGGTAGCTAGTGAAGGTGCTCAGCTCGCTCGGTGCTAGGGTTCAATCAGCCGCAATCATTTCTGGCCAGAGTGGAGGGGAGCCATTGCCCCCTCCCTCCCTAAACTTTTCCTTCCAAAAACTTGTTGCAGCATGCAGCAAGAATATTCCTCCTTTAGAACCCCCAAGTTTCATGAAAAAACTGGAAGCAGTTCCTCAGATCGTCCTTCCCCCGGACCAACCAATGAAGGTCACACTGTCCCTTGCAGATCGCGGTCAATTCAGTCAGTTCATGGGCATTTGGACCTTAGCCCGCACAATAGACAACTGGATCCAAAGGAACTGGAGACCATTGATAAAAAATAGTGTTACCTTCTATGCGGTTGGGAGGGGATTCTTTATATTTGAATTCATCTCTCAAGAGGATAGAGATCTAATCTTCAGAAATGGGACGTATTTCATGGGCACTCAAGGGATCTACCTAAATCGCTGGACCCCTAGCTTCGACCCAACATCAGAAGTGCCAAAGGATGCCCCGGTTTGGGTAAGACTCCCAAATCTACCAATACACTGCTGGAATTCTTCCTCACTCCAAGCTATCGGGAATGGATTGGGAAACTACATCGACAAAGCGGACCCAAAAGACTAGTACTCCTGCGCAAGGATCTGTGTGGAAGTTGATCTAGAGGTAGGCTTGCCGGAAGCAGTAAAAATAAATGTAGGGGACTGGCATCACTTCCAAAAGATCGATTATGATCAACTCCCCTTCAAATGCAGAGGATGCCATGAATACAGCCATTTCCAGTGGAACTGCCCAAAAAACCAAAGTACAGAGAAGGAAGGATAGGATGGTTGGCAACGGGCTAGGAAAGGGAAACCAAAACCAAAAGGACCAAGAAGCAAAAATCCAGCCCCAAAATAAGAGAATAATCCCATAAGAAAAGAAATGGCTAACATCTTCAATGCTCTGGACCTAGAAACTAGAGAAGATCTAGGAAAGCCGAGCCAAGATGCCCAAGGAGAAGCTGAAGGAGGTACCCAAAACCCATAAGAGAGAGAAATTCCAAAGCCAATAGATGACGAGATGAAAAACAAATCCCCTCCAAGGAATGGAGCAAACCAAGGCATAGAGGAAGGGGAGATCTCATCTGACAGTGAATCAGAAGGCACAAGTGAAGCTTGGGCCTCCCCAAAGAAACTAGGAAGAGGCAGGAAGACCAAAAAATTAGAAAGAGATCAGAAAACCTACAAGGAAGTCCTAAAAGGTGCACAACCAACTATCAAGCAAATGATTAGCGTAAGGAAAACAGGGAAGATCTTC
>ML777587.1:2618183-2632097 GCA_009831015.1 Picea engelmannii | reverse complement strand
CAATGTATTCGGATGTAATAAAGGTCAATATTAATAAGACCTTTCAATAAAATAGAATAAGGAGGATGTAAGAAGACCTAATAGAAGCTTTCGCTTCTAGAAGGATCTTCCTCTAGATGCTTCTTTTTAGTATAAATAGGAGTTGAGGGTATGAGAACCCTAGCTTGGATATTATTGTAATAGAGCGCTTCTTGACTAGAGGTTGCCCCCTCGAAGAGGCCTGTGAACATTGTTATCTGATTCAAAGTGTTATTTATGTTGCTATTTTGTATATCATTTCTGTGTATTGTGAAGATTATGATGGATATTTTACTGTTATTATATCATTTCTAGCATTTCGTTTCTGTTCTGCATATTTTATATATCTGGTATCTTGCAAAAGGTCTCCAGGAAACCAAGAAATAGGGGATCCAGGAACTAGTCATAATAGGAGACTCCAGATTGGTAATTAGAGCCATTATTCACCGGTCTCAAACCCAAAGCGCAAAACTAAATAATCTCCTGAAAAAAATCCACCTCCTCCTAGCGAGCTTCAGTTCATATGAGATGTTTCATGTTTTAAGAGCATTGAATGAGAAGTTTGATGGTGAAGCTAATAAAGGTTCCCTACTAGCGCTAGGAAGTTTAAACCTCAATGGAACCCTGTCCACCGTGGAGATACCGTAACCCAAGATACCGCTCGCATGAATCAAGAAAGTGGCTGAGATGAAGAAAAGGACAACAGGGGAAATGATCAAGCTTGGTGAGATGAGAGTCGAGCCATTGGGAGAGAGGGGTAGAGGACGGTACCACGCCCATGCGGACAACATATAGGGAGAGGACAGGAGAACACCTCGCCCATACCTCTCATTCTCAAAAATTCAGGATGAATTCATGTGGATCATGTGGGTCAAGGAGCACGAGTTTAAATCAAGGGAAAAGCCTCAAGATCAAACGATCCCAACGCAGAGAATTCCTGTGCACGTGAATTGGACGCAGCTAGTCACGCGATTAAGGGAAGGATACGAGCTATGGAAGCCAGCTCCAGTAAAAATCCAAGTCTGGAGGAACGGCTGAAGACTATGGATTCCACGCTAGAGAACCTAAAGCAAATGTTACAGTTTCAATTGGACTACCTGGAGAACTTGGACTTGGAAACACGTCGAAGGATGGAGAAGCTTGAGAAGGACATCACCACTACAAAGTTTGGCTTTATTGAAAAGCTAAGTAAGCTACATCAAGAGCTGAAGAATCCAAAGGAAGAGTTTGAATAGAGAATTGGTCAGCTGGAAGAGAAAATGTCCCAGCTCAACAACGAATGGAGGAAGGATCCAGATAGCTAACTCTGCTACTCTGTCTGAAGCAATCTACTCCCTCTGTAACATCTTGACATTTTGTATAGAAGTCAAGACTTTAAATAAAGAATTTAATCGTTGGTTAGTGTTAGTCCCTACCGATCTAGGTCTTTTAAGTGTATCTAGGAGTAATGATAAGATCCTCTCTGGCAGATGCTCAGTGAAGCTCAGTCGTTTTGTAACCGCACCAGTGGCTGGTCCACAATTAATATAAATATTCTACCTGTTATTGTCAAAAAAAACTATGGATTTTATGGGAGCCTATCTCGGTTCATCTTGTTTAGGTGGTGCCAAGGTGGTGAAATTCGATTGTCCTCCGAGCTCAATGGCCTCTGCAACTTTTTTTAACTTTTCTTTGTTCTTCGTATGTTGTATCGTTCGTTGTCTCTTCTACGTTTGTAATAGAATCTTTTCTCATGTGTCCTTTCTTTGTATGGGCATCGTATGAATATTTTCAAAGATGCTACCTTTGTTTTGGATTCAATGAACCTCATGTTCCTTCGTACTTTCCATTACTCTCCCTCACCATATCTAGTTTGCACGATTAATATGGAGTCTTGTCGGTCATTTTTGGCATTCAATTCCACTTGCCATCATCATTTAGTACTTATTTTGATATTTTTACCTTTCTCTATTGTTTCCATTTTGAAACAACTATTGGATTTGTACTTGTCGAGTTTTTATTCCTAAGCATGTGTGCTCTTTCTTCTTTCAACACACTATACCTCTGTTGGTACCATTTAAGATCCTATATTTTTTTTTTGTTTTGCAAATTGTGCAATGACTTTCAAGTTATGGGTGGTCGAATTTCCTTGTATAGCTTCAGTAGGCTCCCATTAGTCATCCCTCTGAATTATGCACCTCCTAACTATTTCAACTGTACATCTCCCCCATATGTGACAGTTTTTACTTCATATGGTGATAACCAGTGCATTCTGAGTTTTCCTGTATGTTGAATGGATTTGTTGTCATACATCAACACTAAGTTTCCTTCTTTTAAAGTTTTCTTCTTGATGTGTCTTTCATCCCAAGATTTGTCCCTTACCTTCTGAAATTTTTGGTGTAACCCTACTAGGATTATATATTCCTCCATGACCAACAACTGATTCAGCTTGTCTTGTACTACGTCTCGTTCTGTCAGATGCATAATTGCTGCTACATGAAAACTGGGTATCTCAAATTCTAATGACACCAATGGTTCTTGGCCATATACCAGTTTAAATGAAGTGTTCCCTATAAAATGCTTGCATGTGGTCCTATATTCCCACAATATTGCTGGTATTTTGAGCTCCCAATCATCCCTGTTGACATTACATATCTTTGTTCATGCATTTTCTAGGATTTTGTTAATTTCTTCTACTGTTCCATTTTCCTGTGGGTGATATGGAGTTATCTTTTTATGGTAGACTTCAAATTCTTCAGTCATTGCCTTAATAGTGTTGTTAATAAAGTGAGTGCCTTGGTCACTCATAAAAAGTATTGTGCAACCAAACCTAGTGATTACTTGTTCAAATAGAAAGTGTGTTGTTGTTTATGTTCTACAATCCTTGACTCGTGTTGCTTCCGCCCATCTTGTCAGGTATTATGTTGCAGTGATAATGTACCTTGCTCCTGTTCTTTTTGTTGGTGGGTTGATTGGTCCCACAAAGTCAATTTCCCACTTGTAGAATACTTTCAACGCTACATGTGTTCGCAATGGAATATCATCCCTTTTATTGGGTTTACCAATAGTAGTACTCTTTTGAGTCTTTGTGAATGTTAGTCCACCTAGTCCTATGCACAATACCTTTTGTGCAGTAGATTTTCCCGCATAATTTCCTCCTTCTATTCCCTTGTGGGATTCTGCTAAAACCCTTGGTATTTCATGTTCTAGCACGTATCTTCATAAGATGTTATATGTGCCCATTTTATATAAGTGCCCTGCAATCAATTGATAATCTGCATCCCATAATACCATGTTTTTCTTCTATGCAGTGTTATATTCTTTTGGCACAGTACCTGTACTCAAGTACTAGATGATATCTAGAAAGTATTCATTCGCGATATAGACTGAAAATAATTGTGTGTATGGAAATTTGTCCTCTAGATTTGTAGGTTTTTCTCTGTTTGTGACCCTTGATAGGTGATCACGTACTGCATTAAACTTTCATGGCTTGACTATTACTTCAAAATCAAACTCTTGAAACTATAATAACCATCAACAGATTCTACCCCCCAACACTTTCTTGTTGAATAGGTATCTAAGGGTTGAGTGATCTATGAACATCTTAAAATGTTTTCCCAATAAGTAATGTCTAAATTTTTGCAGTGCGTAGACCATAGCTAGGCCTTCCCTCCCTGTGGTGTTATAGTTCTTCTATGATTCTGATAGTTTTTTTCTCATAAATTCTATAGGGTGATCCAAATATCCCACTCCTAACTATGCCAAGATGGCTCCAAATGCTATGGGCAATGCATCTACATGTACATGGAATGTCTTCTCCTAGTTTGGAAATACTAGTATTGGCGCAGTGACCATATTTTCTTTCAGCGTATCCAGACCATGTTGACAATATTCATTCCACTGAAACTTTGTATATTTCCTTAATAGCTTTTCCATTGGTGCAGTAATATACACATACCCTTTAATAAAAAATTTGTAGTATCGTATGTGTCCCAGTGTCCCTCTTTGTTGATGGAATGCTTTGGTGGTGGAAAGTTAACAATTACTACAATCTTTGCAGGATTTACTAGTAAGCCTTGTTTGCATACTATATGGCCCAATAGTATCCCAAACGGTGTTTTGAATATACATTTTTTTATGTGTAACTATATCTAACACTGCCTGCATTTTTATAACATCAGCTGCAAGACATCTACATGGTATTTTAACAAACTATAGACTTTCCAATCATCCAAGTATACCTCTAGAAATTGGTGGATAAATTCTTTAAATGCAACAATGACTACTCGAGAGAATATTGTTGGTGCATTCTTCAGTCCAAATGACATGACTGTGTACTAGTTGGATCCCCATTCTATATCAAACATGGTCTTGTATCTGTCTTCCTATGCTATCTTGATCTAGTGGTATCCTAAGAATCCATCACTGTTAAGAACCAAATATCAATATAGAATAGAAAAACCTTAGAATAAGTACTCAATGCCTTGAAAAAGAGAGAAATTCATATAATAAGCCTCTTTGAGGGGGAAACCTTATTATGCCCACATAAATGTACAATTACAAGATGATTCCAAATGAAAATGCTTGCTTGGTATATATAGGAGACTAGGAGGTATAATTACAACTAATGGACTAAAGCCGACATAAATAAAGTAACATTACTAATGTAATATGACCCTCCCCTAATAGCTTAACATGCCCCTACCCTTGAGACAATTGTTATACAAAACACTTGAGTAAATATAGATACTTCTGTATAAAAGACTCATCTTCCCAAGTGGAATCTTCAACTGGTAGTTTCCTCCATTTAATGAGATACTCTGAAATGGATCTATTCCTCAGCTGGAAAATTCTTATGTCAGTGATGGCTTCAGGATCCAATATGATTTTCCCTTCATCATCAAGTTCTAGAAATATAGTTTGAACTGAGATCTTGTCACCTATAACCTTATTTAAGCATTAAACATTGAAAATTGGGTGTACTCGTGAAGATCCAGACAACTCCAATTTGTATGCCATAGTACCAATCTTTTACAACACCTTATAAGGGCCATAGTACTTTGGTGATAATTTATTATCCTTTTTGGCTTGCTTGAGGAACATCTGTTTGTATGGTTGTAGTCTTAAAAACACCCAATCCCCTATTTCAAAATTTCTTTCACTGTGATGTTGATCTACTTGTTGTTTCATGCAATTTTGTGCCATGGTCAGGTTGTCCTTTAAGATTTGGAAAACTTGTTGTTGATGCTCGATGTGATCTTCCATTGCCTGAACCTTATATTTTTATTTTAGAGAAGAAGTGATGGAAGGAGGTTGGTATCAATAGAGTTCCATAAATGGTGTCTTTCTTGAGGGACATCTATTTGTATGGTTGTAGTATTAAAAATACCCAATCTCCTAATTCAAAACTTATTTCACTATGACGTTGATATGCTTGTTGTTTCATGCGATTTTGTGCCATGGTTAGGTTTTCCTTTAATATTTGGAGAACTTGTTGTTGATGCTCGATGTGATATTCCATGACTTGAACCTTATATTTTTCTTTTAGAGAAGAAGTGATGGAAGGAGGGTGGTATCCATAGAGTTCCATAATTGGTGTCATTTTTGTTGCAGTATGAAAGGAAGTGTTATACCACCATTATGCCAAGGGTAACCATTTGAACAATTGTGTTTGTTTATCATAGAAAAAGAAATGAAGGTAGTCTTCCAGACATTTGTTCACTATATCTCTTTGTCCATCAGATTGAGGATGATAGGATGAGATATGAGCCAATTGACTACCCAAACAAGAAAATAATTTTGTCAAAAAATGTCTAGTAAAGATGGGATCTCTGTCACTTACAATAATCTTTGGGTTGCCATGTAGCTTTTGAACTATCTCCATGAATGCGGTGGCAACTGTACTAGATTTGAAGGGATGAGAGAGTGCACAAAAGTGTGCGTACTTGGTCAGTCTATCAACAATCACCATGATGGCACTTTTTTCTTAAGACTTTGGTAACCCTGTGATGAAATCCATGGAAACCTCCTCCCAGCGTTGACTTGGGATGTCTAATGGTTGTAAAAGATCTGGGGTCTTGATTGTTTCCACCTTATTTTGTTGGAAAACCAAACATTCTGCCAGAAACCTTTGAACATCAATTTTAAGGCCATCCAAAACAAATTCCTTCTTGATCCTATGGTAGGTTTTAAAAAATCCCGAGTGCCCTACTACTCGAGAGTTGTGCAATTCCAATAGTACCTTTTTTTTGAGTTGGAAGTTCTTACATAAATATAAGTGATCTTTGTACCATGAATCATTTTTCCATGTAAATGTATCTAATGCACTGGAATTTTGTTGCAACCTTTGAATGAAAGTCCACACTTTTTAGTCATTCTTCCATTCATCCATTGCTTCTATTATCCAATCAGGTTGGATGATCGAGATAGCATAGAGAAAGGCCTCAACATATTCATCCTTTCTTGAGAGTGCATTTGCCACAACATTTTTCTTCCCTTTTCTATAAACGATTTCAAAATCATAGCCCAATATCTTGGTCACCAATTTTTGTTGTTGTTTTGAAGATAGTTTTTGTTCCAAGAAGTATTTAAGACTATCATGATCTGTTTTGACCTTGATGTTCCTACCTATTAGGTGAGGATGCCATTTATTCAATTTATGTAGTATTTCCATCATTTACTTCTCATAAATGGGTTTGTGTAAGTCCTTTCCCTTGAGTGGTTGACTTTCAAAAGCCAGGGGCCTTCTTTCTTGCATTACGACAACACCAATTCCATTTCCCGAGGCATCAAATTCCATAATAAAGGGTTCTTTGAAGTTTGGAGTGGTCAAGACAAGATATTTGCACATTGCCTCTTTAAGCTCTTCAAAAGATTTATTTTCCTATGGAGTCCATGGAAATGCATCCTTCTTAGTTAGTGTCATTAAAGGTGCTTCTATTCTTCCATAGTTCCGAACAAACTTGTGGTAGTAACCTGTCAAACCCAAAAATCCTCTAATATTATTCAATGTTTTGGGAATCATCCAGTCAATCATGGCCTTAATCTTGTTAGGGTCTACCTTGACACCTTCATGAGATACAATATGACCCAAATACTCTACCTCCTTCACTCCAAAGAAATAATTGGATGGTTTGGCATATAGTTGTTGTTCCTATAGTAGTTGTATCACCTTGTCAACATGTCACACATGATCCTCCCAAGACTTGCTATTGATTAGTATATCATCAAAAAATACTAACACAAATTTTTGAAGGAAGGGATTGAAAATGGAATTCATCAACCGTTGGAATGTGGAAGGTGCATTTGTAAGGCCAAAATGCATGAACAAAAATTCATAATGGCTTTCATGAGTTTGAAATGCTATTTTTGGGATATCTTCTTGCTTATTTCTAATCTCATGATACCATGAATAGAGATCCAACTTTGTGAAATAGATTGTTCCATGTAGTTAATCTAGCAATTCATCAATGACAGGAATAGGAAACTTATCTTTAATATTGATCTTGTTGAGCTCTCTATAATCTGGAAACATAGTCCGTGAGCCATATTTCTCAAATACCATTACCACCGGTGCATAGTAAGAACTTTGGCTAGGTCTAATAATGCCAGACTCTAACATTTCTTCAACCATGTACTCAATTTCACTCTTCTGGGCATAAGGGTATATGTATGGCCTGATGTTAGGAGGAACACTCCCAGGAATTAGGTGAATATCATGATCATGATTTAGAGTGGATGGAATACCTTTGGGAATATATTCAAATACTTTGGAATTCTTATCAATGATCCCTTGGATATCTAGAGGAACAAATGGCTTAGATGTTTGAACATCTAGTGAGCATAGTTGTGAAATAACACCTTGATGCCCCTTTCTCAATAATTTTATCATGTCATTCGAGATTATCATCTTATTGGGTTTCCCTATGATACCTCTTAACTCAATTTCTTTTCCTTCCAATGAAAATTTCATGCAACATTCTTGAAAATTAAAAGCCATCATTCCTAATGATTGTAACCATTGGATTCCTATTACAACATGAGCACCACCCATGGGTATAGAAATCATTGGACTATTAATTGTGTATTCCCCCATAGTAAAATTTATCTTATTTCATTTTCCTAAGAAACTGATAGTTCCTCCATCTGCAATCATTACTTGAAACTCTGGCGCTGGATATACAAAGTAATTGAGATATTTGGCTAATTTATAGTGAATGAAATTATGAGTACTTCCAGAAACAATTAGGACTATTACCTTTTTATTTTTGATATATCCTTCTATCTTGAGGGTTTGAGGAGTGATAATTCTAGCCAATGCATTACATGGTATCATGGGAGTCAACTCTTCGGACAAAATTGCTTCTACGTTTTCATCTTGAGATGGTTCTTGTTCTTGTTATTCTTCCTCTTCACAATTTATGTAGAATAATTTCTTCTCACCACATGTATGTTCCTTACTGTACTTTTTGTCACAATTAAAGCATAAACCTTTTTCTTTTATTTCCTCCAATTGTTTAGGTGTCAACCATGTAGGTTGAGGTGTTTTAGAAGAAGGAGCATTATTCTCTCTATAACTGTTAGGATTGGTCCTTCTAGTAGCTATAGCCATATTTTTGCTTTCAACATTTCTTGCCACCCTAAATGCATCCTTCAATGATTTGGGTTCCCAAAGGTGAACCTCATGTTGAATGTTATCCTTTAAAGTTCCTATGAATACATCAATCAATTGATCATCTAGAATATTTGTTACCTTTATATTCAATCTTTGGAAGTTCACAATGTGCTCTGTAACTGAACCCTTTTTCCCGAGACTTATCAATTGGCTAAAGAAGGTATTTCTCCTTGTATACTCATAGTGTGCTATCATTTCTTCCGTGAAAATTGTCCAACTGACAAGTCATTTGCGAGAAAAAAACCATCGATACCATACAAATTAATTGGGTTCTAAATATAGAGAAGCAATTCATACCTTTTGTGTATGTGGCACATTATGTAGATAAAATAATTTCTCCATCTGAAGTATCCATGTGATTGATTCCTTGACATCAAACTTCCTCATATCGATCTTAGGAATGTGGTTGGTCTTCAACCCAAAGTTGGAGTTTCTCCATTATTGATTCATCTTCCTTGTGTCCTCATCATGAATTTCATGGGACACATTTTTAGTTTCAGGTGTCCTCTCTATTAGGAATTTTTTCATTTGTTCCATGATCTCCCTTTTTAAACCATCCATCTTAGTATCCATTATTGCCTACAATTTATCTTCAGTTGAATCCACCATACCTTGTATTTCATCTTTTGTCACTGTATTCTTTTGTAATTCATCTATGTCGCTACGCATTTCTTCACCTTCATCAAGATTCAAAGTAGGAATTTATGGAGCCTTATTTGGTGTAGAAGTTCCCTTTTTGGGTGGCATGTTGGCCAAGTATCACTTTTGAACCTCGATTTTGAGGTGGTTTTGCTAGACAATCTTTCTTATTCTATATATCCAAAGTTTCGGACCTTCTGGGTATGAAACTTTATTTTTTTTAGTTCTCTTATATTTCTTCTCTACAATGCCAGAGGTCTGATCAAAATTGGATGTTCCAAGTGGAATTTACGGTAACTTCCCCACAACTTTCTTATTTATTTCCTTTCTAGGAGATCTCACTTGTATAGCGTGCCCCACACAAAATAATTGATATTAAATTCTGAAATGCATACCAAAAATACTAGAAACTATCCACTATCCAATGCAACTAGTCTCACTCAATTTGAATACTCTAGGAATAAGTTATGATAGTTTTACCTAGAACACCTTCTTGAGACTAGTCAATAGGACTAGTCATATACCTTATCTTCCACATGGTGTATATGCAAATTTAAGATGAACCATAAGCTGAAAATTTTACCATATATACCTCACTAATTTATGTGAATATCCTCCATATTTAATGGCCTAAAATGTTACAGAAATTTTTTTATAGAGAAAATTCCACAATGACTCAGTTCAGAATGATTCCAGAACCCTAACTTGCAAAGGTTTCATCTTAGAAAGTATAAGGCTTCAGGAACTAAAACTTTAACCCAACGTACCCTGATTTGTATACTAAATATCCTCCAATTCGTTCCTTTTGAAACATTGTAGAAAAGAATTTATAGCGAAAATTCCAAGGTGTCTCAGATGTAGCAACAAAACCTCAAGACCTTCAGCTCTGATACCATATGTTAAGAAGAAAATATCAATATAGCATAGAAAAACCTGAAAATAAGTAATCAACACCTTGAAAAAGAGACAAATTCAGATAATAAGCCTCATCAAGGGGGAAACCTTCTTATTCCCACATAACTGTACAATTACAAGATGATTTCGAATGAAAATGTCTCCTTGGTATATATAGGAGACTAGGAGGTATAATTACAACTAATGGACTAAAGCCAACATAAATAAAGTAACATTACTAATGTAATATGCCCCAATTAAGGGGTAATTAGACATTATTTAGGGATTAACAATCAGTGAATGAGTAAAATTCATGTCCTCCTACGTTTTCCAACACTTCATCCATGAAAGGTGTAGGGAACAGGTCATGTAGGCATGCATCGTTCAACTTACTCAAGTTGATGCACATTCCTATATTGCCTTGTTTTTTCTCTTGAACTACCATTGGGATTATCCATTATGATTCCTCCATAAGTTCTATGATTCCATCTTCGAGCATTCTATCAATTTCCACTTTAACTTTATTCTTATATATTGGGTTTAGTTTGTATGGTCATTTTTTATTGGTCTTGCTTCCGCTCTGAGTGGTATCTTCATTTCTCCTAGATCTACCACTATACCCTTGATTTATGTAAATGTTGTGGGGAACAGGTTGTTGTACTCGCACAATAAATCTAATATGCTTTCTACTATTTTTTCATCCCAGTAGTCTCCAATGCTGGCCATTTTGGGATTATCAACTGTCCTAATGTTGACTTTATTTACCTTGATCAGTGCAGCAATTACTTCTGATCCTAGAGTTTGATATTCCACTTCTCTTTCACCTTTCACTTCTTCAATCTGAATATCACATGAATCATGTTCAACTAGTGCTTCTTCTTTCACATGGTAGCATGAAAATAGTTCTTTAAATGTTTGTTTGTTCGACTGTTGTTCTTCTATTATTATTTCTAATTCCATTTCCTTAATGAATATCACCCCTCTTATATGCTTAAGTCTTTTGTCTATGTTGGGGTTCTCATGCTCGAATGAGAAAGTGACTATAAAATTTTGTTGTAGTACTTTCCAGTTCGAAGTTCCTCTATGAAGTTCTTGGTTTGTATACCAATTTGTCGGTTTGACTTCTAAGGCGTGTACAAAATTATGAGGTCATTCCTCTAGGGGTATCATTTTCCACAACATTGTGCACTTCTCTAAGTGTTCCGATGGTGCCCCATGTCCATCGTACTTATGCTACTTGTTTCTTTTCTCTTTGCACCAAACCTTATGTGTAGTAACCTCTTACATTGGTACCTTATGTTAGATATAACCACACTTTTATTTAGATATAAAGAAAAATAAAGATGGTATTGAAATCAAAATATTGTAACTTACCTTGGTGTACCAGTTATTTGTTCTCTTGAATTTTTCAAAATATTCTCTTTTGCATCATCAATGATCTCCTTCAACACCCTCTCTGGAATTGAGGAAGGGGTCTCATACCTAGGATTTCCTGCCATGCTTTGTCTATAAACATCCCATGTATATTTTAAATATTCGCCTACTGCAAAGGTGACCGCTTTTTTATTGAACGTGTCTACTCCAAAAAGGCCTTCAAGATAATCCATAAGTTCCTTTTTGAGGTTGGAATTTTGGCAATTCCACCTCATGCATAAGGTTGCCCTAAAAATCAACAAGGCCTTGCTCTCTAGGTGCCTATCAAAATGGTCGTTTCCTATACACAGAAAGATATGATCATTAATTTAAAATTAATAATCTAGATGATTTGTGTATGAGATGGACAACATTAAAAGACTAAAATATGAATTAGAACTACCTGGGAGTCTTGATTGTTTTAATGGAATTCCATTATTGTCAGCCAAAAATGTGCACGGAAGGGTCTCATGCTTGTCACACAACTATCACCAGGAAATGCAACCCTACCAACCACATTAACAGCCTCATCTTTGCCACCATCTCTAGAATCTGATTGATGTGTGGATGTCTGGTGGTGCATGTCATGCCTCCTATCTAAATTAGGTGCAGAATATGGAGAAGTAAATAGTGCTCTAACAGCTATATGACCGCCCGCATGAGGACTCCGAAGCGTCTCTGTAGCACAACTACTACCAACATTGGGATGAACAGGCTCCAAAAATCTCTTTATAAAAAAGAAAATGTTTTTTCATGAGATAATGTAAAATTTAAAGAACAAAGTTTCAGAATTGAACATATGAGTACACTAGAAAAAAACACTTTAAATTATGGTTATTACCTTATATGTGTTAATTTTTGACATAAGGATATTGATCTTTTTTAGGACATCGGAAGTTTGATCTAGATGAGCTAATAAGCTATCAAGTTCCTTGTTCACTTTAATGATATTTTTTTTTATCAAGACCATCGGATCAAGAGATGAAAACAACCCCTCCTCATCGTCAGAATCATGATCAACATGGTCTACGGACTACATATAATTTCAACAAAAACAATGTTATTTCAATAAAATTATATAAGGAAATAATAAAATTCATGTAAAATGAAAGTGGAAATTGATAATCATTTGCATGTTCTATTGTTGGCCCTTTTCAATGATCATCCTGCCACATTATAATATAATTTGAATTGACAAATATTTTAAAAACTATCAACGATAACAAAAAAACTGATTTCCACCCAAATAAAATCAACCTCAATGATCAAGCTCCCAGATTATTATAAAATTGGGACTGTACTGAAATATTTAAAACAATGTTAAAGATAATAAAAAAATATAATGCAATAAGTAGAGGTTTCTTAAAGAGGTGTTCCATAAGTACACGAACTCTATTAGTCGATGTTTCTATTTGATTCAAATGGTAATACACTAATAACTCTTCCCCTAGAGCTATATTTGTTATTGCGCACAAGACTACCTGATTCTCTTCACGTCCCTCATATATGGAATTTGATTGCTTGTTTGTTGTCCCAGGTCCTGTGTTCTTTATAAACCCTATGATATTGTCGGAATATTTAGGCCTTACATCAATATAGATAGTGGCTCCCTTATTTTCATCATTTTTTATTATTTGTATACAACACTACTACATTTGGGCAGATTATTCCACGAAAATTTTCCATGCTTCCACTAGTTTCATCATTTTTTTAAACAGGGCGAGATTTTTGTGGATATTTCCATGAAAGTTCATCTCAATATCGACAAAAATATTAATTTAACCTAGTCGGGATTTTCATCTCTATAGCGATGAACTTTCATGGCAATAGCAACGAACTTTCGTGGCAATAACGACGAACTTTCATGGCAATAGCGACGATCTTTCGTGGCAATAGCGACGAAAATTTTGCCTATCTCATTGGTCGGTGTTAATGGCTAGTTGACTATTTTATCTATATATACATGACTTTAAGAGACTTTGCGACACAATTGCTATAGTTGTGACACTGTTCTTGGATTTTGTTTGAGCTGTTTATTTTTTCTGTCACCCACCAGTTGAACAAATCCAATTCTCGATCTACATAGCTTGGATTTTGAACTTGCAAGGTTAGTATGTTATTTTTTATTGATGTCATCATTTAACTTGTAATTTCTTTTTCAAATGTCCAAATTGCATTTAGCTTATTTTTTCCTTGATAATATATTATAATATGTGTAGTACCATATTTCATGTCTTTGGTTTTTGGATATAGTTAGTATATTCTATGGAAAAGGGTATGTGGATTCCATAATATTC
>ML777587.1:2583228-2597781 GCA_009831015.1 Picea engelmannii | reverse complement strand
AATGACTTGGATTTTATCTGTATCTGGTGATTTGGTCGACAAATGATATTGCATTCTTCAAATAATTTGTGAAAAGAAAAAAGAAAAGAGAAAAGAAAAAAGAAAAAAAGAAAAAGAAAAAAGAAAGGAAAAAGAAAAGAGGGAAAAAAGATTTTAAATAAAAGCCCCATGCAATAAAGAGTGACTTGGTCATACCTTTCAAGCATGACCAAGTTCTTTTAAATTTCAATGTTGATAGGTTAGTGAATACATCTGATCAGACCATCCAATCCTGATCAGATAGCCCCTAGGTTAGAATTAGTGAGTACATCTGACCAGACCATCCAATCCTGATCAGATAGCCCCTAGAAGAATAAAATCTTGACCCAACTGTTTAATCTGGGTCAATTGCCTTGTGACAGTAGGTTAGGACGTAGATTAATTTCCTTGCCTCCCTTGCCAAAATGAAGCTAGATTGATAAAAATGTTACCCCGTGACTCCAATGCCTAGATGTAATTGAATTGATGTCCCCTTAGTGGTTTACATGAGAAAAATCGAAAGGAAAACCTATGAGAATGACCTTATCCTAAGTTTTCCTACATATGACATTCCCCACCCCCTACCTATGGCTCATTCACTTTTCAAAGGCCCAGATCACAGCGCCCAAATCAACGGTCCTTATAGCATTCTGGACCCCACTGCATGTTCTACCTTTAACGGAGGAAGGGGGGTCCGAAATCGGCGATAACCTTTGAACAGATCTAAATGGTTCAGGAAGGGGCGCGCTAATCTACGGTTTACATTGGATTCCAGACCCCCCTCTCCGTTCTACCTTTAACCGGAGGGGGGGTGTCTGGAATTGATTATAATCTTTGAGCACATCTGGATGGATTTGAAACGAGCGCTCACATCTACAGCTTAAATGGAATTACGGACCCCCCCCTCCGTTCTTCCTTTAATGGAGTGGGGGGGGTCCGGAATCGGCATTAAAGTATGAGCTGAGATCTGCGGCCTCCAATGCATCGTGCAGATCTAGGGTCCCAGATGGATTCCGGGCCCCCCTTAGCGTTCTACCTTTAACCAAAGGGGGGGGGTCCGGAATGAATATCCCCGGCAGGTGGGTCCATAGTCACAAGTGGCACAAGCCTATTGGTCATGAAGTCCCATCACCCACATGCCGCCTAACATCCCCTCAACCATAGCCATCACCCTCCGGCGAGCCCACTTGTCCCACTCGCTCCTGGTCTGAGTCACATCTCATAACTACTGCCAGTCCCTGCTGTCAGGCCTCACCTTTCCCGTTTATGGATAGCTCCCTTCGGCGACTTCACCTCCAATCACATGCCTCCACGTCATCCCCCGTACACGTTGGCCGCCGTCACCTGCCATCTCATCCCCAAGTGGCCCGTTGCACATTAATAATGGGATGATTGGCCCGTTGTCATGCTAACCGTTTTCCCACGTCTGACCGACCCAGTTTTGAATAAAAACATCGTGTGCCTATCTTCATTCGTTATTCCTCCATCGCGCCAGAAAACATTCCTCGCACCAGAAGACTCATCTATCATACTTCCATTTGTTTCCCTGTCGTTTTCCTTCACCACCATTAGACCCCACTAACGTGGTTTATTGTACGTACATTCGCTGAGATGGTTTCTAAGACAAAGCAAGCTGAGGAGGAAGAAAATCCTTTCGTCCCTCCTCTGGTCGACCTGGATAAAATCCCGCTGGTTGACAAAGATCGGTTGATAGCGGACACCGTATACAGTTTTGATTTCTCCGATCTACAATCATGGCTCCGGGAAGTTTTCCTGGACCAGAGCGATGAGATTGGCCTCTGGGAGTCCAATCTGCCCCTCTATATGTTCCCCCAAGTTCATCATTTACCAGAGTTTGTGCTCAAGTGCCAAGCTTACTACGTCCCCGAACAAAAAGCCATTGTCTCTTCCTTGGGCGACGTCCTTTTCTTCATTACCCTAAAGGATATCAACCAAATGATGCAGATAAACTGCATGGAGTCTGCAGCCCCGTTCAACCTGGAAGATCCTCTCTGAGCTCTACCAAAAAATGACTTTCCCACAGAGAGCTCAAATCGTGTAGCTTTTCCTGCCCACCTCCGCTCCTCTCCCGACCACAAATCCCCCGTATCCTTCCTCTTTATTTTCCGTCAAAGGGAATCAAATTATCTCTTCCTTGTGTGCCCTGCTTGGGTACCATTCTGATCAATGGGTTGACAAACCCATCCTGGGTTTTCTATCCATCTTTTCAAATGATGAACAACCCACCACTCAATTTGATTACAACACTTTTTTGGCCCATAACATCCATGAACAACTGGTAAATTTCGCCACTGAAGGCATGTTCAGGTACTCGTCCATCCTAGCTTACATGTTCGTCTACTTCAAAGCAGACAGATTCAATTTCTCGATGCAGAAGATGGATGCCGATGGGAAGCCACAACCTGTCACAGCATGGACGTCTCTTTTAAAGCGCAATTCTACCGAATACAACTTCGTAGAGTTCATTGATCAGTTTTACCACCCTGTGGTAAGTATACTGGCTGGCGTGCCTGAGCCAATAGTGAATGACGAAGTCCGGAGAGTCCTGCACCTCTCAGAAAATGCAAAGACAGGAGACTGGTACTTGTACCAGAACCACTCCGAGATTCGAGTCTACGGGTGCGAGCTGACACCATTCAATCTTCCGAAATACATACCGGTAAGGATTTTCTCTTTGGAATACATTAGGAAAATTATGAATTCTGATGATATTCACTTTGTCTCTCTCAAAAAGAAGGAACAATTGCGGATTAAAGGGCAGATAGGCCCTTTCATCTGCAATAGCAGAGGCGCAGGTGATGAAGCAGACAGACTTCTGAGGGAAATGAAATTCATGTCAAGTTTCCCCTCGCATTATGATCCCCATGGAATCATTTCCGATATGAGAGTCAAGAATAAAAGTGCTCCATATGTGCATGAGCCTAGGCCTGAAATCGAAAAGTTTTCTAACCAAGTAGAATGGGAACCCGACACATTGGAGGACGTAGAACCGATTGTCAGGATGGAAGAGCAGGTACCCTCAACAAGTGCACCACCCACGACTACACCTCAGACTGTCAAGGAAAAGAGGCCCCGGCAGAAATCATCTTCCCCTGTCACAGAGGTGTCTCCAGAGGAATTTGAATCGCACTCCAAAAAGCCGAGGACAACACCAAATACAGGCATGACAGTGGAGCAGGAGATCCCACTCACCACAGTGACCACCACTGGAGCTAAGAAACTCAGTTTCCCTTTCAGCTCTAGTCAGCACAGAGAGGGTATGAAATAAATAGAATCCTCTGATTCTCCATTGGATACTCCACCAAGAAAGACCGGGCCTAAATTGGGCATTTTTGAAAAATATGATTTAATCAAAAAGAAGAATCAGACCCTGACTAGCAGTGCCTATGCCCAATTTCAGAAACAGTCAGCCACAGCTCAACACAGGCTCCTTTCGGCATTTGATACAGAGAAAGGGAGGATGCATATGGCCTACCTCCATGCACAAGTGCCGGATCCTAAAGTTGTATCCGATTACAAAAGGGTCACAGTCGAGTTCCAGGCCAAGGACGTGCACCCAGCGGACCAGATGGACCTGCATAAGCAGACTGGAGAAATGGTTTTCCACACTCTGGCCCATGCTACAGCTTCTGCTTCAAGATATCTGACAGCGTTGAGCAATGCCCAGAGCCAATTGAAGATAGAGAAAATGTCCTCTTTTGCAAAGGACAACAAAATCAAAACATTGGAGGAATTGGTCCTCAAAATCGGCTACGACCCTGCTAACATCAAGGCCACCGAGGAAATGATAAAAAAGAAGAATGCTGACATAGATGCCTTGAGGAAACAGCTGAAGCTTCCCCCAACAGAGGACCCACAAACAAAAGAGTTGGTCAAAAGAGAAGGAGAAAAAGATGAAATGATGAGACTACTCATGGAACAGAATGCTCAGTTGAGGGAGATGGAAGCCGAAATGGAAAAACTGTTAAAGGAGAGAGAGCAGACGAAGACAGTGGAGGCCATCACCTTAAGTTCCATCCCCATTGCAGGATCAAGCGCAGCGACAGTGACAACAGTTCCACCCACAACAATAGTGCAGGTACTAGAAGGCACCATAGACCTGGCCAAGTCTATGGAAAGAATGAATTTGCAAGAGTCTGAAATTGGCAGACTTAAGAAAGAAGTGGAAAATCTTCAAGAGCTAAAGACTTCTTTCCAGACAAGTCTGGCCAAGGAGAAACAAGTAAATGAGCAAATGAAGAAGGAGTTGCAGCAGCTCCAGAAACAGACTATGGCAGGAAGAACCTTGGCAGAGGTTAAAGAACTGGTGTAGACTGATATTTCTAAGTCCATAAACAAAATCTGGCCTATGATTCAAATTATGTTTGAACAAAATGAATTGCTTGAGAGAAGCAAACAGGCAGTGGAAAAAATCAGGATAGAGCTAGGAGATATTCCTGCACAAGCCAATGAAATTATAAGGTTCCTTAATTCAAAAACCAGGGAAGAATTAGAAGAATTGAAGATCGAGGACAGGACCGAGACCATATTGGAAGTGAAACGAGTACTGACCAAAAGGGGCCTCATGCTTCAGCTCGAGGAGAAAATTCAAGTTATGGATCAAGGAGTGCAAAGGTTTTTCCACAAGATAAATGCTCTGCAGAAGAAAGGTCTGCCTGGTATGAAAGTCATCAATGATAAATTAATGATGCTCCCCGACTACAAGAAAAGGCTGACAGAAATATCTAACGACAGCTCAAAGTTCGAAGGGATACAAGGGAGTATCACAGGTAGAGCTTTCATGGAGGCATTGCAGTTGGATATTGAGATCCAGCATGAAATTAAGCACATTTTCGTCATCAAGCCTACATTCGCTAAGTACACAGACATGGACGAAGTGTTCCAGAGGTTTCTCAAAGTGACAGTGCCAACTCATATCTGATGGGAAGAGCTGTGCGATCTACTAGATTAGTAGATGAGCTGTCATTTGCATTCAGTTGTCCAGTCAGCAGAGGTTGCAGAGGCACCTCACCAATGGCCTACCCAGAAATTCAGCCAACAGTTGTGATGAATCACCAAACAGTTTTTGATTAGTTGAGTTAGTTACGCTAATAATAGTATGTACACGTCCTAATCAGTTATGACAGGAACCTTTTTATTCTGACTTATAAATATTTCTCTTTTCAATGTATTGAGGGTTGTTGATTTGCACACCCGGTTGTTATCGAGCTGCAACATTTTTTATGTGATCCACCATTAATAAAGAAGAGGCTTTTCACAGGATTCCTGCGCATGTTTCACTAGTGATGTGATTTTCTTAGTTATATGTTTCCTTGCTTTGTGATCATCTTGCCTTTCTAAAACTAATCTATACCAATAGTGTTATGTTGCAGGATTTATCCCTGATACCCTGTTTCCGATTCTGTAGATTTTAATGTTCATCTTCTAAATATCTTCAGTTAAGAGATTCTTAAGTGCTTGTTAATTGGAGTTATTTTCCTGATCTTTCCTCCATCCATCACTTAATTTATTAAAGATCCAGTAAGCTTGTTATCTCACCTTGTGAAATATTTCTTCAGCGTTCCTGGTTGCATATCAGATTTTATTAAGTACATACCCCATAGCCCAATGGATGTGTAATTTGTTTCAACCAACTTTAAAAACCTTTTACAACAAAACAACCAACGATTTCTTTAACTAGCCTAAAACTTAAAAGTAAACAAAGCTAAATCATACAGAGAGATCCCTCTCTGGAGCTAGAAGGGCTAGAATCCAGCTCTAAAAGTGGTTGGTTAAGGTTGCCTTTGCAGATTTCCTCTTGTTTCAACCTCTAGGAAATTTATAGAGTGATAACACAACCAAAATTGTTGAATTTGTCCTTACACTTTCCGAGATGCTTGAAATAGGGTATCCAACTATTCATCAACCTTTCAATTTTTTCTTGGAGCTCAGTTCATTAGTTGGGATCAATGACAAGATCATATTGCTACTATAACTTTTGCATTCAAACTTTTATGTCTTTTGTAGTTTTCTCCCTAGCCTTGACTATGTCCAACTAGTTCTAGATAGTTGAAAATGAATAACCTTGGTCTACTTTATCACAATTTTGAGTTTTACTTTGTAGTTCTCAAGCTGAGTGGAGAAGGTGTTTATTTGTCCCATGAGTTCTTGCATTTTGAGATCAACATAGTGACATTCCGAGTCCAATTGTAGCTACAATTTTTTTCGTTCACTAAACCACATTAGAGAAATATGTAACTTCTTTGTAGAAGTGGAGGGTCTCTCATAATCAACCACATCTTTTAGCTCTATATATTTAGCCTTGGCCACCAACCACATATGTGTGAAATGATGGTAGACTTCTTCAAGCTCATCCAAAAGGGTATTCTTACTGTGATGAAGAGTATCACATTCCCCTAGCAGATCATCTAGTTGAAATTGGAGCAACATGTTCTATCTTTGTAGATCAAAGTTTTCCCTTCTATTCTTGTAGAAAGAGACAACCAATTTCTTCACTCGTTGATTGAAAGGTCCATAATATATCATAGGAGAATTCATGAATATTTACTAGGGAAGAGGTGTGCAAATGAAAATGCATGATTAGGTTCGAGGGAGCAAGGGGTAGGTCACTTTGAAAAAAATACATAGCTCAACTATGAACTTATGGATCCTTATATTCTATCACAACTCTTGGCCTCAAAGTAACCCCAACGATGCAAAATTGAAATTCTCCTAAAAATATATAAGAAACTCTTGGTCATACTCAAGATTATGATCTAGAGAATGAAGGTAAGCAATGGAATTTTTCCGATAAACCAAAGGCAGTGTCACAATATTTTTAATTAATTATCTTTAGCCCACATATTTCATTTCATAAAATTTGTCATCGCTAGGGTTCTTGGATGAGTCCATTGAAGGCTCCTTTCTCATTCCTATTGGCCTTTTTGGGTCATCTCCACCCCTTACGCTAGAGTTGAGTAGGGTTTGTTGGGAAGGGATGGTGGAGGTGTCATCCAATTCCCCAAGATGTTGTCCAGAAGTAGCTAGTGTTTCTTAAAACATGTATCCTTCCTTTCCATTTGTAAATTTGTGTCCTATAGTTGTAGCATTGTTCATTTCCAGTTTAATTAGTGTTTCATTTTTCTGACAAGAAAAATCCTCATAATAAAGAATATACATTATTTGTGGAGTGTTAGCGACCTTCTCTGTGCTAGGTGCAACTTCATACTAACTGGAAAGTAGGCTAATCATAACTTGAATAGTGGATTCATTTCATGTAGAAGCTCATAAGGTTGCAACAATAGAAAAGAGTTTCTATGGTTTCACCACTATATGGTTTGATCCTCACTCTAATTCCTTAAGTCTTGTGGATGATCTTCCACCTATGGAAACATAAAGATGAGTCCATCCAATTCTTCCTTATTTGTAACAATTGTCCAAGAATATATTTTCCTCGTAATTACATCATATGGAAATGTAAGTGGAAGTGGTGAAATGTCAACTCATCCACCTATGGGTATCTTATATCTAACATAACAATAGTCCCAATCCATGTTGAATTTTAGCACAGATTCATAATGGTCAATGCAATAATTGGGAATTATGATGGTGTCTCAAGTGGCCACCACCATACTATTGTGCCATGTTGGGAAATGTCTTTCATTTAGGTTGATTTTATCCTCAAACATTTTGACCTTCCAAGGTGAAAACACTATGGACACTAAATCCCCATTCACAAGAGAGGTGATGTTGCATACCACTGGGGGATTTGAATGTGACATAGAAAAGTCTACTAAAACATAACCATATCATAGAGGTTAGCCCACACCCAGGTTTTCTACATTTCATATAAAAAATCATTCATAAGGTACTTGCACTAGTTGAGTGTTATGCTCTACATGCATGCAATTGCAATGGAAAAAGTGTCCAAAGTTCATTCCCCTAAGCTAGACTTTCTCATTATTCGACAATTCAAAAGTTGGTAGGCCATTTTAACAACTAGAATTTTAGTGTTCTTTATTTATGCATCTTTGTTGCCCCATGTGGTGCTATATTTTAAACACACATATTGCTTTCTCCTCTATTCATAGACCTTTTTTAATCCTACAAAGATTTTGAAACATCTTGGCCTATGTTGAAAAAACCTGTTAAATCTATGATTTGTATGGCACTACCCTAACGTCTCTAGTTTGGGGTATTTATGAGTTGGTAATTAATGTACAAGGCCATTTTCTTTGAATAAGGCCCATTAGGTAGTTAGCGAGTAGTTACTCAATGTAAAATGGTCATCTTTATTAAATAAGGAAAATTAAGTGGTTGGTAATCATTAGCGATGGAACCACACATGATTACGGTTTTGCTAGAAAGAAACTATTTGTAGAGATAGTAGGATATGCAATGTTTTGTCAAGGGTTGTTATTGTATTGGAGCTTCTCTAAAAGGATGTTGCCCCCTCAAAGAGGCCCATGAACATTGGTGTCTCTTTTCTGGTTTACAAGTGGTATGAAATCTCTTTCCTATGCCATCACATGCCAAAATGTAGATTTTTTTTATATGCTAGATATGTGTTCCAACATCTTTAAATAGAGACATCTATCATTCAATAGGTAAAACTATGGTTGGAGAAGCATACATGTAGGGGATATAAGTGGAGTCACTTGGTTGGACACCCTTGTACACCTTTGCTGGTACCTTTATGAATAATATCACATTAGACAAAATGTTCTACAAAATCAATCCTCCACATACCATCTGGTATATTAGAAGCTCCCTAGGTGCACATGAAATTAGCCTTACATAAGCCTTTCGGTTTTCTTGTTGCTATAGTACACCAAGGGTATGGCCTATCCTCCTTAGTTGGTGCCACTAAATATTTGAAAGACTACCATTGTTGTAAAAACTCATGTATATCAAATATCTAGTGCTTAACACTCCCTTGTTTGGGCCCTACAAACCCTAACATCTACAAAGTAGGATAATACGTCAATAAGTTCTTATAATCGGTCATTGGCCACTTTTTAAACTTTTTCCAACATCCATACTTCGAACTTAACTCCATTGGAAACTCTAAAACATCACCCATCATGCAAATTCAAACTTTGTTCCATTGTCCCTCTTATAGTTTCTCGAGACATTTATGGACTAGGTCATTAGGCCTCTTCTAATATTTGGACCATGTTTGAACATTAGGGCCAAATTTAACTTCAACCCATTCTTTAACTTTGGGCCATTACAAAATTCTAAGCATTTCTTCAACTTTGGCCCACTTCTAAACTTCAGGGCATTTTGGAATATCGATCTGTTTTTGAATTTAAGCCCCTTGAGCCATTCTGAAACATTGTTGATCGAGCAGTTTTAAAACTTTAGGCCATCGACACTTTTTTGAACTTCAATAAATCCTACCACTTTTTAAACTTCATCTAATAACAATACTTTGAATGTAAGCCCCTTGGGCATTTTGAAACAAGGATAATGGGCCACTTTGGTATGGGGGCATTCAGCCATTTCAAAAGATTGGGCTTCTTATGAACTTTTTCAAAACTTAATAGGAAGGCCATGATTTCAACACTTGGACCTGCAACTTTACGCAGCTTTATGCAACATGCAACTTTATGCAACAATGCAACTTTCTTCCCCTAGACATGGTACAAGCCTTGAGAACCGTTCTTATTATGAAAAAACTATTAATGGCACCAAAGATCCCACATAGAGGCTAAAGATTTTTACATATTTCTTGTGTTGTTTTTTGACAACTTCATCATGAAGCTTAATCCTAAGAAGATTTAAATAGGACCTAAAAACCTTATTTAAACATACCAATGGCTCCAAATGCAACTATATTGCAACTTATGCTACTATATTGCAACTATATTCTCAAATATTGGTGAGTGGTCAAATGCAACTATATTGCAACTTATGCAACTATATGCAACTATATTGAAACTTATGCAACTATATGAAACTTATGAAACTTATGCAACTATATTGCAACAATTTCATATGCAATTATATGCAACTATGCAACTATGCGACATGCAACTTATGGAACGTTACACAACTTTATGCAACTATATTGCAACTATATGCAACTAGGTATGGAAATTCCAACTTTATGCAACTATATGATGGATAGGTGTGGCAATTTCAACTTTATGCAGCTAAATGCAACTATATGCAACTGTTTTGGTACCAAAAATGTATATTGGCATGATAACTTATCTTCTTGTTTTAACGAGTGTATGTACCACCAAATAGGTATCTGTCGAATCTATATTCCTCGAGTGATGATCAAGATATAGTAAGAGAGGTTGAAAGTGAGACATGTTGTACTAGATCTACCGGTTCTAGATCAACTAGGTTGGAAAAGGTAAGGAAAAAAATTTGTACCCGCCTGCAATTTTTTATTGCTAACGGAGGGTTGTATAATTATGATGTTGAGAGCATAGGTGACATTGAGTTTCCCTTGAGGTATAAACATCTAGAGAAACGATGGGAACCTAAGGAGATACCTAAAGTGGACACATATTTCTTCATTTGTGGGAGGATGTATCACATTGCTCCTTCGTCCCTACATGGATTGGGGTTATTTGCCATGGATGACATAAAAGTCGGTTATGTCACTGTAACTGAATTGATGCAGTATGTCGGACCATTATACAAATACAATCACTAGTTCATCTTGGTCTGATATACACAAAGTATGCAGAGATACAGAGTTGCCGCAAATTATATACAACTACTAGATAACAACCAAAATTAAGGGGCAACTATGTATATTGATGGAAGGCCAAAAGCTACTAGAAAAATTGTGGGCTTTATAAATAGTACACAATCAATGGAAACAACTAACAAACCAAATTGCATATTTGAGGCACGGGAAGGAAATCTTATATTTGTATGTGCAACAAAAACAATAGTTCTAGGTGAAGAGTTGTTCATTGATAACAACTTAAAACGAATAGATGGAGAGGGTGACCATTGAAAGGCACCCACTTTGCCTCAGTAGGTAAATTATAAATACAATAAAAAATTATTACCATAACAACTAAATTTCATGAATTTCATTATTTTTTTTTTCTATTATTACTGCAATATTTCATCTTCTTAATGTTACAGGTGAATTTCCTGACTTTTATTGATTGATTTATTGTGTCAACATCTGTCCAGGGTGACTGTGGTAGAAAATCACCCAATACATCTCTCCAGGGTGACTGTGGCAAGGCACCCGTAGTGCCTCACCAGGTAAATGTTAAATACAGTAACAACTTATGACTACAACAACTAAATTTATGAAATTTCATTATTTTTTTTTTGATATTACTCCAATATTTCATTTTTTAAATGTTACAGGTGAATTTCATAACTTTTGGTGATTGATTTATTGTGTCAACTTTTTTCCAAGGTGAACATGTCCGAGTTTCATCGGTTACATCTTTCCAGGGTGACCGTGGAAAGGCAACCACAGTGCCTCACCAGGTAAATGTTAAATATAGTAACAACTTATGACTACAACAATTAAATTTCTGAAATTTTGTTATAGTTTTTTTTATATTACTGCAATATTTCATTTTTTTAATGTTAGAGGTGAATTTCATAACTTTTGTTGATTGATTTATTGTGTAAACATTGGTCCAAGATCCCACAGAGGATATTGATGAGGACGAAGTATTTTATTCGACAAAACCAATGACAATTGTAACGAAGGCCTTGATGAAGGCTAACATGGAATATCTAGGTTTGATTAGCAAAAGACCCCTGACACAGGAGGACAGGACAAGAATTGTAGAGATACAAACTACAATAACTAATTATGGGGTAAGTGGAATCTTTACATATTTTTATTATCTATGAAAATTTCATATCCATTTTTTAGTTTTATATTATGTATATGATCTGATAAATAAATTTTTTTTGTTTGTAGGAGCTTTTAAACCCCGTGCATGGGGAACTTGTCGATCCTGTAACTGTTATAAGTAGCAGTGAGGGTCCAATGCAAAAAAAAGGTCGACATAGCAAAGTGGAAGTGAGGCTTTTTGAGCCTCCTGAGGCTCCCCTCGAATCCATTGATGAGCGGGGTGATTTTGACCAGCATGAAATGCCAGAGCATGATGAGATGGATCCCGGGACTCCACATGATGACTCTGGAGAGGAACATAGTGTAGGTGCAGATGATACTATTATTTATGGAGAAGAACAAATTAAAAGCACTGGATCACTAGATGTCACCTTTCTGGTGGATGATGCATGTGTTCCGATAAATATTCAAAAGATTGCAGGTAATTGTCCCATTAATTGATTCATTTTTTTAATGAAATTGAAATGGACATTTGTTGAGATTATTAATTGATTAATGGATAATAGGTTACTGTAGGAAACAATGTTTTCTATAGAAACTTACATGAAAAAGCATTGGAGTTGTTTGGCCCCACCATTTGCACAGGGTGGAATGGCCAAGATAGAAAAAAGAAAGATGATTTAATAGATCACATGGTGAACTTGTTTGGTAACACTTTCAACAAGAAATTTGTTTCAATGTTAGACGAAGAGAATTTAAAATACACCAGGGCCCAATATAGGGATAAATTGAAAATAGACCTAAAGCACGAGCGCCCTCCCATGGTTTCCAAGAAAGAGTGGAAGGCACTAATAGAGGATGGAAAGGAGAACTTGTTTAAAAAATAAGGACGACAACCAAGAGATGGTCAAGAAAGGTACAACACATGTCATATTATCAGTGAAATATGAGCATTTATGTTTTTCTTTCATGTTTTAAGTAACAATTCTGATATCTATTTTTTTTCAAAAAATCAATATGTAGGCTACCAGACACATCCAAAGCAATAAAGGCCAGAGTGGAAAAACAAAGCCAACATAAACTAGGCCAAGGTGGCTACGACAATCTCAAAGAGCGAATAGTAATATTTAAATGATTAACTGTGGTTAATATTTATTTAATAGTAGCGAACAAATATATGTTTTTGTTACTGGTATTTTTAATGATGTTATGCATTGTAGTTAAATATGTTTGACACTGCTACCACCGAGGAGGACCTGAAGCTTAGTTACAAGAATGGTTTTAAAAGTTTCATTGAATATAGAAAAATCTTGGGCCAGACTCCTATCTCCCCAGCCACGCAGGTAAATCAAATGAATAAGGAAACCGCAGTTGCATGCTTGTAAAGTCTTTTCATATTTTATTATATCACCCTTAACTAAGTATTTATGTTTGTTTTCAAGCAATAGCGCTACCACAGTATTGAATCAAGTGGTATTCAGAAAACACTGCATCATACAAGGGTCCACATCTTTAGTGATAGTGTAGAGCATAGTACCCATTCCAGTATGTATGCTTTAGAATTAGAAATATTTACTGTGATTGTAGATATTTATTTCCTAACTTATATATTATCTGCTCAAAATTAAAGAGCATGTATCTCAGGAGGGTGAAATGAGAGAGAAACCAAGTAGACAGGAAATTAACGCACCAACTGTCCCAGCTACAGAGACAGTCAGAGAGAAATATTGTAATGTTAATCAAAACAATGAATTAGTTATTTCAATTATATTTCAACATATCGATATGATCATTTTCGTTGTTCTAGTTCACATCCTTGAAAATATGCCAACTAACCCTTCTCAGCGACATACCAGAAGTATGGTACCTGAGCGCACACAAACAATAGAAGGATAGGGCACATGAAATACAATGTCCTTGGATGACGATGATATCCCAATTGTCAGTTTTATGATTGTAAAAAAACGTAAATCAAAGAAAAATTAGATGTATAATTTCATGAACTTTTTTTGGATCTTTATCAATGTTTATATGTTCATGACCTTGACTATCCTAGCTATGCATTAATTTATATATGTTTTCTATATAGAAAAAATCATTTGTTGGGTATGAGAAATTGAGAGTGATGTGAGGGGGGTGAGGGGCCATATGTGGTTCCACCTTCATGTGGTTGGCCTTACTTAGTAGAGAATAACCTATTCTCGAAACAAAGAGAAGCTCATTAAGGTATGCGACAACTTAATTTTTTTCTAGAGTATTTTACATAACTAAATGCATGCTTATTTGCTTACTGTAAATTATTTACTCATATAAAAAAATTGTCTTTTATGATTCATGCAGGTCTTGGTGATCGAAATGCATCTCGTTGACAACTCTTATCAAGTTGTATGGGCTAATGGATCTGGCGAAAGAATAATGAAAAGGTAAGGGTTTTGATGTGTTTTTAAAAGTAGGCTTTATACTAGTAAAAGTTCACAATCCTCATGAATATGTAGATATTGATACATATGTCAAGTTCCATGTGGAGTTTTTGTTTACTTGTAGATATTTTAGATATAATTTTGGTTTACTTATAGGATTTTTATAAATAAGTATAACTAGTTTAGAGAACCCCCATATACAAAGTCTTTATCCATATCTTCATTGTGGAAAATAAATTAGAAAAGATCCCTCACTTCATTCATTTCCATAATACTAACCTTATTTCTATCCCTAGTCCAAATACTAGTTCCTATTAAACA
>ML777587.1:2513161-2583178 GCA_009831015.1 Picea engelmannii | reverse complement strand
TAATCTAGACCCCTCTCATCCCACATGTTAGTGCAAGTATTATAAGGCTCCAAAGGACACTACTACAAAATGCTTATTCTTATAATAATAATTCAAATCCAAATCCTTGTACATAGATGATAAATCCCTTGATGATCCTAGGGTACACCAATATTTGGACACTTCTCCCCAACAAAAATAGTCCCTATTACAAACTCTATTGAAAAGGATCCCTCATTACTCATAATGACAAATGAAATTTATTCCCCTCTCTAAGTCTCCTTTTTACTCATAATTGTTAGATCAAAGACCAACTTGCCACTATAATCCCTGACAATTGTAACCAAAATAATCAATATGAACATATAATATGAACAACAATGAAATTCTTTATAAGATGTCCATTGTTCCTATTGGGAGTTTTTTTGGGCTAACTTAGACTTCCCATTATCAAATCTAGCCACTTCTTACCTGGTAGCACCCAATATTACCTAGTTCTCTCCTTGTCTTCTTCCTCTCCTAGTTTTCCATGCTCTCCTACATACTCTTCCTCTTTTCCTATTCCTTCACTTCTTTGGTCAGTTTTCAAATATTTCCCCCTTAATGGTCACATTCCATAGATTGCAACTATGGATCCCCTCCCAATGGTGACATCATATCTTCCTTTGATCCTCTCTCCTCCACTGGTACCATTGGTATTTTTCACCTCTACGCTTGCATTGAACTTAGTTTGATGGATGTCACCTCCTATGCTTGCATAAAATACCGCATTGATGCATGCCACCTCTCATTCTTGCACTAAATCTTTCCTTGAAAAGGGGTATTTATGCATAAATGGGGTATTTGATAGTATTTATGCCTTGAAAATACCCCATTGATGCATTCCACCTCTCATTCATTCACTAAAAGGATAAGCCAACCCTTAGGAAATCACTTTTCCAAACAAACTTATCCTTCACTACTTCCCATGTTTTTTGTATGGTGTTGGCTACAAAATTCCCTTGATGATCACTACAATGCACATAGTTAGGAGAGTTTGCATATTAAGGTTGTTCCAAATCCTTTTGCCTAAAGGGGTACCAAAAGTGATGTAGTTTCTCAAGAGACCTTTCCAATGTTCATGACCTTTCACCAACCTGATGATTCATTTGGTCCATAAACCTTGGACCTATGTGCATGTAGATATGATTCCCATTCATATCCAATATTTGGGTACACAAAATAGATTCTATTGAATTATGTGGAATCATTTTTCTCCTTTTTGAATTGTCCCATATAAAATTTCATAAATCACTTCCCCAACTGCTTGTAGGATTTGATAGAGGTAACCCAACATGAGGAATAATATACATGAGTGACACCCAACACTTTAGTGCATATCAGGGACTTGGTAGAGAGAGACATTCTCAAGAATCCACTTGTCAATTTTCTTGTCAAATCTTTGAAAAAAAACCTTTCGTTGCTCCTTTGGAAATGCATGAAAAGAAAGAGGGATTCCTATGAATTTGAAAAATTGGTTAGATTGAAACCAAGTCCATCGTTGGTGCATGAACCACTTGAGGGTTTTTATTTGAATCATCCATACATAGTGTTTTTTCCATCGACAATTTGGACCCTAAATATTCATAGAAAATTGGAAGACAATCCAATGTATTAAGAAGGACACCTCCTCTTCTATTGAGGCAAGGAAATGATCATTACAAAATTGCACATTGACTCATTGTCCCCCCTTTCTATCAAGCAAATGTATTGATATAATAACGTCACATGCCATTCTACTATGAAAGAAATAACTAAGTTCTTATGTTAACATCACATAAAGTGCAACTGCCTAGGGGTTTCCATGTCTAATTTACCAAAAGAGGCAAATTTATTTATATCTAGCATGGTTAATTGACAAGCAAACTACAACCTTGACAAAAAAAGTTTCATCGACCTTAATTAAAATAAGTCTTTGGTAAATGTATCCCATGAATTGAGCCAATGCAATCTAGCTTGAATTTGTGCGCCCCAAGATTTGTAGGTTTATTTTACCTTCAAAAAAATATCATCTTAAGCACTATGGCGTAGCTATATTCATTAAAAGGGATAAGCTCTAGAAATTAAGATAGTGATTCCAATTCTTCTTTCATAAGCTTTTTCTTCATTCTTCTAACAATGACAAGTTTTCCACAATAACCCCACAAAAAAGTAGTGACCCAACTAATATCATCCTCCCATCAAACTTCCCATATTTTGAGGCCTCTAGGCCGCGAAATTAGGTTCCAAATGCATTTGAAGACTCCAACACACATTTCCTACATAACATGAGATACATAAAGCATTAAAATTATCTTCACGACTTTGAATTTTGCATCTCCCAAAAGATGGAAAAATGATATGTTGATGATCTAACATAGTAAGCAATCCTTGAACTTGCATGGATCTTCTCCTATTATAATCAAAGAAGAAAAATGCAATTTTAGTAAGAACATATCGATATAGTCACTTCAACACTTTGTTAGCTCTTTTATGAAAATTGGACCAAGTAAATCACAACCCAAGAGAGTCTTGACAAAAAACAATGTTGGGGTCATACAACACAAGCCTAGCCTTTAGGCCATTCCAAGCCATGTTCTCCCTCAAGGGTGTCTGAACAAGTAGCAATCCCTCTTTATCTGATTAACTCTCTACATTTTTAAAATCTTCACACAACCATATGGTTTTGGGAGCTCATTGGCCAACCAATCCTACATGCCCACTCTCTCATTTGAATCATTTGAGGCATATATGTTTACTAGTCCTAGGTCTTTTCCATTTATAGGAAATGACATCCAAACCAAGCCGCATGTTAGATCAATACCATGTCCAATGGTTAGGTAAAAATACAAGGAGATCAAGGTGGTTGCCTCTCTACCTTCAACATGGCTAGGTAAAAATACAACAATCGACCATATTAGCCAAATACTGACTTACAAAATTAAGCCAACTACTTTAACTTCTTGCAAACATAAAACATATAACATGGAAGAATTTCATGTGTTCTCCAAACCATGGATTTGTGGAAAGGACTATAAGGTCCCGAAGATTTCATGATACTATATTCATTACAAACTTTCAACATGAAAATTCATAGCCTCATCATCTCTCAATATCTCAAGGAAACAAAAAGCATTTGGAGAGGTACATTATGCAATTGGGGCAAGGAACACTCATTTAAGGTTCTATGATTTTGTTTCTAAGAGTCTTTAATGTAATCATCCCACTAAGAGTTAATTCATGGGAGCAAAGGTTAGTCCATATGGCCCCCACATTTTAGATAGGAGGTGGGTTGGGAATCCCCAAAGAGATATTTTCCCACAATCTAGATAACAATCTTCTTAGAAGTTCGGACAGGGATAGGTGCCATGGTTAGTTAATCTTTTTGGATTTGAGGATATTTTCCCTTCTTTACAACCTTCACTATTTGTGAAGGGAAAGGCCACAAAGCCTTGCATTTGAACATTGTTTGGAACTTGGGTTTCAACATTTTCCACGTTGGTCGAGGAAAATCCTTAATTCTATGGTCAATGATTTTCCATTGAAAAATATGTTCTAGAGCTTAATGTACTAGACCGGTTGGTGAATCCCCACCCCCCCCCAATCATCACCACCTAGATGTACATAAATTCATTAAGGTCTTTAAACATTTTGACTCTTAAGGAAAACCCTTTTCTAAGGCCATAGGTTGAAGAACCTCATAATCTCATGTCATATGAAATTAACAATTGATGTAATGATACATTTTAATAAATCCCCAAAATTATGGTCAAGCTTTAAAACACTACCCCATATTAACCAATATAGTTGGGCACCTTCATCTACAAAGAACTTTTTGTCATTTGGAAAGGAGAACAAGTTATTCCAACACACCCATGGATTGTGAGAAACCACTTCATGGAAATTAATTTTTTCCTTAAAAGAGAACTGTGAAAATCCTTTGGTCAAGTTACACATGGCTTCGTAAATCTAACCATGGGTTTCCCAAGCCTCCTTAACTTGTGTTAATAACATACTCAATGAAATAACACTGATGAAATATCATAATAAGGTATGTCATTTCAAATTATCATGGACAACATATTCATAATATGCAATATCAATAGGAAATCGATTAAGAGAGATTTCATTACCTTGTGAACAACCTTGAAGATGAACTTTCACAGAGTCTTTGACAACACCATGGCTATGAATGCTTTGTCCTTGGACAATGAATTGGGAATTAGTTGAAATAATTATATTGGGCTATGGGGTGGTTTTTTTAATGACCCCTTGCTTGCCTTATGGTAGGTTATGAGAACCACTAAATCCACCAGTGTGACAACTACATTGAACACAATAACTAAATGTGAATATACAACCAATAAATTCAGCCTTAATAATAGTTTAGTGAACTCGAACCCTATGACACTCGAAGATAATTGAAAAAATAAACCATACAAAGGATGCATAGTTGAAAACAATGTAAGATGAGAAATTTGATACAAAATGAGAACACGAGAGGGAGAGATGTAAATAACACAAATACGCAGTAGATGTCTCAATGAAACATTGTTGGTTCCCTTTCATTAAGCATGAAAACAAAAGAGAAATAAAGGCCCACATCCTAAAAAAATTGTAATAGGATTAATACATCATTATGTTTAATATAACTTGTTATCACAAGATTTGTACTTATGCAAAACTCTCCACAAGATGTCAATATTGTGTATGAATTGAAGGTAAAGAAAATACTTCCCTCATTTTATTGATCAAATAGAAAGATTAGCCAAGCCTACAACCCCCTATATTGGTCACTTAGATGTGATGGAATAGGTCTTAGGAAAAGGTGAAGGTTGAGATTGTTTGTGCAAGGTAATTGGGAAACTTGTGTGGGACAATAAACTTTCCAATGTTTATAATGATCAACTACCAAGTTAAATTGCACGCCATTCACCTTTATACACTATATATCAAGTAAAACCAATTTCTCTTGTAAAATTGTAGTAGTAAACCAATCTATATTAACAATAAGTATTTTATAACAACAATAGTAAAAACAACCTAGAAAATTAGTAATTAAGTCTTATAATTTCGCTTATAACAAGGGGAGCAATATCCAATTGCTAAACAAGATTTCTGAGCAAGTTTTTCCACAATATTAAGTAAGCATGCAAAAGTAAATAACATCCCTAATGGCTGTAGAAAATTTATTTTATCTATGGGCTTCCTTGAGTATGATGCTTTGAATATCCCCATTCTTAGGGATGTACATCCTTCCTTGATATCTTAACAGTCCGTCTGTTTCCAGACTATATCCTTCATACTTTGGATCTAACTTCCACCCGCTCTAGAGGTTTGAAGTAACCTTTAAATACCAACTATCTCCTGGGAGTTGTGTCAACACATGTTCCCTCAGATTGACCTTTAAGGTTACTAAGGAGAAGATACGCGGTCTCCTACTCAAGGCATCTGTGACCACATTTTCCTTTCCCTTGATGTACGGAATACCAAAATCGTACTCACTCATAAACTCACTCCATTGCCTTTGCCTGGAATTTAGATCTCTTTGAGTGAAGAGATGTTTTAAACTTTGATGGTCCATTTTGAGCTCAAAGTTTCACCCAACCAGATAGTGCCTCCAAAGTTTCAGAGCTAGCATTATAGCTGGCAACTCTAAATCATGAGTCATGTATAAATCCTCATGTTTCTTCAAATTCCTTGATGCATAAGCTATCACTCCTCCATCTTGCATTAGCATGGCCCCCAAACCTTTCTTCGAGGCATCTGTGTAGACTATGAAGTTCTTTTCCATATCCGACACTCGTAGAATTGACACACTAGTTAGTAACATCTTAAGCTCAATGAATGCACTATCACGTTATTCTGTCCATTCATACCTGACCCCCTTGCATTGCAAGGTGGTGATGGGTTTTGCTATTTTTGAGAATCCTTCCACAAATCTCCAGTAATAACATGCTAGTCCCATGAAGCTTCTCACCTCATGGGCATTTTTCGGCACTGACCACTCCATAATGGCCTTTACTTTTTCTGGGTCCACTGAGATTCCTTCACCGGAAATGATATGACCTAAATAGTGGATCTCTTTCTGGAAGAAGGAACACTTTGACAACTTGACATATAATTTGTTCTCCCTAAGGCAGGACAACACTATTCATAGGTGTTCCCCATGTTCTCTTTCATTCTTGGAATAGATGAGGATGTCATCTAGAAAGACTTGTACAAAATGGTCTAAGTACTTCTGGAATACGCCGTTCATGAGGCTCATGAATACTACTGGTGCATTGGTCAATCCGAAAGGTACTACAACAAACTCATAATGTCCAAAATGAGTTCGGAAGGCAATTTTTGGGATATCACCTTCCTTAATCCTTAACTGATGATACCCTGATCAAAAATTGATCTTTGAGAATACCGCTACTCCTTTCATCTGATCGAAAAGGTCATCTATTTGCGGCATTGGGTACCTATTTTTCACTGTAGCATAGTTCCAGTCCCTGTAGTCTATACACAATCATAAGGATCTATCCTTCTTCTTTACAAAAATTACCCGCGCGCCCCAGGATGAAACACTGGGCCTTATTAGCCCTAAGTCCAGTAACTCTTTCAACTGCATTTGCAATTCACAAAGTTTCGGCACTGTCATCCAATACAGAGTCTTGGAGATTGGTTATGCACCAGGTTTTAGCTCAATAGTAAAATCAAGCTCCCTCTCAGGAGGTAACCCTGGTAACTCGTTCGGAAAAACAACTTTAAATTCTAACAATACCGGTTACTAATCCAATGAGGGTCCCGTCCTTTCATTCATTGCTTCCACTACATAAAGTTGACACCCTTTCCTTAAGCATCACTTAACCTTCATAGTTGATATAAAGCGTAACGACACTTTTCTCTGTACACCCTGAATCTCTACTGCTCTTCCTTCATCATGGACACAAAGCACCTTCTTTGCGAAACAATCTACCATGGCTTGGTGAGCTGCTAACCAATCCATTCCAATGATTAGGTCATATGCCCTGAGAGCAGTGACGTATACCTTCAACATGGTAGTACACACTCCCAGGTCTACTATACAATTATCGACACTAGGTCCTACTGCTTGTTTTTCCCCTGAAGCGATCTCGACTTGTTTAAAGTCATCGTGCTCGTAGGCTGCCAACACGCTCTTTTCTAATGCATATGGTGAAATGAAACTATCTGTCACACAAAAATCAAACAAAATCTTAAAATTGATATGATTTAGCGTACCTGATGAATCCACCACCGTGGATTGATGTTTGGCCTGGCAGTTATTAACTGCTACTTGATCTCCCCATCAGTACCTTTCCTTATCTATGCACAAACCCTGATTGTAACTCTGGGTAGTCATGCTGGTAATGGGGTCCTCCACACCCCCAACAGGTAACACGAGATTGAACCTATGCACTATTATGTGACTGTCTCTGAAATGAGTTTCTTCCCCTGGAACCCCTACCCCTACTCAATGTTCCCTGAGATGGTCGTGGACCTGTCTACGTCGTTGGTGATGAACAAGATGCTGCACTCACTGCCATTGAAATCTTTGTGGCTACTATCCTTGGAGTGACTCTGTTACCATATGGCGGTGGCCTTGAGCCCCCTCCCCTAAGAAATGTCCTCGGGGCCTTCCCTACAAATCTAGGACGATGCAGAAATGTTGGTCTTGTACCCCCGGTTAAGTTCAAGTGTTATTCCACATAACACACATTTTCCATCGCCTCTACTACTAAAGACGGTTTCCACATCCGTAGCATAGCTGTTATTTTAGGGTTCAATCCATAGACGAAGCGCTCTGCTTGTTGTTGGTCATTATCCATATATGAAACATACTTGACCAGTTCCATAAATCTGATCTCATATTCTTCTACAGTTTTGTTTCCCTGTACTAAAGCATGAAATGCCCCTACCCATTGTTCCTCGTAGTATGCTGGTAGATATTTCCTTCGGAACCTCTCCTTGAAAAGTTCCCAAGATACTATGTCTGGGGTAGGGTGCAGTTGTCTTTCCAGGTTACCCCACCAGTTCAAGGAACTGTCTCTTAACTGAAAAATTGTGATCTTTTCCTTTGAGTTGGATGCATAGTCCCTTAAGGCAAAACACTTTGTCATGCCTTCCAACCATGCTTCCGTGCGTTCGTTAGCGCGACCCCCGACAAACTCCGGTAGTTTGATCTTCTACAATTCTCGCATGATGTCTTCGGGTGGAGGTCCTCCCCCTGAATCCCTTGATGCTTCTGGATTACCCATTCTAGATGGTGGGGGTTCCACTTCAGTCGCTGCTGGTTGTATCCCCTTCAAAGTCTCATTAATGGCTTCCAACGAGCACAGTATGAGAGCTAGTTTGGGCGATGGTGGTGGTGGTGCTAGCGGTGTTGGCGGTGCTTGCGACGATGCTCCCCTACCTCGACTCCCTTGAGTCCTGACCATCCTATATGATTTAACCTGCATAAACCAAAGTTGTCAGGGTGAGTTCCAGAACATTTCAATTTGGTGCTACTTAAACTAGAAACAGGGTTAGGCATAAGTTTTTTGTACTTGTCTGTAAACAGACATTAATCCTTCAGGGGATTGGCTAGGTTAGGATTAGGATTAAGTGTCTAAGCTTGATTTCTTCTCCCCTATGAAAAAAAATATTGGTTCCCTTTCCCTGTAGCTATGCTATCCTTGCACCATACTCGCCAATTCCTATGCTTACTCTCCTAGTGCATATGTCGCCTCCTCCCTACTTGTCCTAGTCTAAGTCCTTTTAACTTTTCTCTTACAACTAAATATCCTCCGGTGATTGACTCGTGAGATTTTCCTTGGCGCTTAGTGTTGGCATTGTCGATTGCTGCATTGAGATTTAGTGTTGACTTTGACTGGTGGAATGGAGTGGAGGGACTTGGCCCTCGGCTCGACAAATTGTGTGTACAGTCTCGTGAACCTGACGCTTGGAAAATCGGAGTTTATACATGGGATACAAAGATCAATGATGCCAAATAATCCTTTACCTTGATTTCCGGTGCATTCACTAATTATGATTCAACTCGGTTAGCTGGCTCTAGATCAATAGGTTAGGTAATAAGCCAGTTAGTCTTGATCTTCATACTGTATCTTCCTAATAATAATACTACTCTTATCTCAATAGTGTTACCATTAATCTAAATAAATAAAAGAATTTATTTGTAAAGACTTATGAGGGTGTGTTGGTGTTAGTGTTCTTTTTAAGGCGCTTTGCTTGGTGGGGGTCGCGGGTTCAAAACCCTTTAATTAAGTGAAATAATTCAATTTTTTTTTTGTTTTACTCATTTAAAAAGACAAAATACTTAATTAAATTGGTTAAATTAGCATGTGTAAAGGCCTAATTAAATGAAATTAATTAAAATTTTAAACTAATTTAAAGCAATTTAACTTAAGAATTTAACCAATTTAACTTAACCAATTTAATTATAATTAACTACATATAATTAAAATTAACTTAAATAATTCTGATACCAACCAATTTAATTTAAGAATTTAAAATTAAAATAAATAATTCTGAAACTTTATTTTAAAATAATCATAATTAAAATAATAATAAAAAATTAAAACAATTAGAGTTTTTTTTTTTTTAAATAAATAAAAAATAAATTACTCATGAAATACTACATATATAAGAAATCGGTATCGTGGGTCCTCGCATGAGGCCCATGTGCCCCCTCCCCCAGGTGCTTATCCCTTTCGAGACTCCTCTTCGTGGCCTCATCTGCGTTGGTGTTGGTCTGGTCATGGCTTTGTGCATGGCGGTGGCGCTGAAGAGCTGCTAAGTATAGAATCATTGTTATCTTTGGAGGAGTTTCGGCGAGATGGAAACATTTCTCTCATCCTTCCATGTGAATTCAATCATGGTTGATGGCAACTAAATTCCACCCTATGCATTGGTACATTCGAGGTGGGATAATGGCAGAGCAGACGGCTAAGTGCTTCGACATTTCAAGCTGGTTGTTAATGCCTGGTAAATTGGTAGGAGCTTCAATCCTTTCTAGGGATCTTGCACTACAATCCATTGTCACCGTAGGAACTTGTTCTCTTCTAGAGAAGGTAAATTTCAGTGGTATATCTCTCATCGGAACCCAGGTTGGTCATCATTCTAATATCCATTGAAGTTGTCTCTAGTTGTTTAGAAATTTGTTGTTTCATGGTAATTGTGGGTAAAATCGATATTTTTCCAGGGATATGTTTTAGTGTAAATGGTTGTTCTCTTCGAGACAAGGTAATTTATGAACGCAATTATCTCCTTGAATTCTAGGTTGGTCATCATTTAGTTTCCCTGCATATAATCTTTGAAGTTGTCTTTGGGTATGTAGAATTTTGTGATCTCTGGGTAACCGTGGACAAAGACTAGAGCTCTTTGGACCTATGTTATAGAGTGAAAACTTAGTGCCTTATCTTTGGGTTCAATGCTACTCTTCCTTTATGGTGTCAAGCTATTCAAGAACTAATTTGGTCCTTCATGCATGGTCTTTATGTCATTGGAATCTCGAATTCGAAATTCAGGCAACCCATCATAACTAATGATTTCATACCTGTTGGTGTAAGTTAGCAATTTAGCCTTTTTATGCACGTATTCTCTATAGGTTTCTTGTGCTAATTCTAATAGGGCCATTGGATGGTGGAATTTGACAGAGGAACCACCCCCTCGTTCCAAGGGTTTTCTTGTTCATCTAAGTAAGAGAATTTATATATTCCACTGGTATCCTATTTAGTTCCATCATGAAGGTCTTGCTACTATGGATAATGTTACTCAAGAGTTTCGTAGATTCATGCACCGCCATGAAGACCTTATTCAAGCCAACCGAAGTGCTCTTCTCACACTCTTCCAAAATCACAAAGATTGAGCAGGCCCACACTACTAAGATTGATAAAATCATGAATATCCTAATGTAATAGAAGTAGGAACTCAATTCCTTCAAAGCACAATGCCATAGATTACGAGACTTCACACTCATCCAATGCATGGACTCATTATACTCATTAACAATGGCTTCCAACAAAAGCGAAATAGATAATTCCTACCAGATTATGCTAAAGGAGGATGAATCAGTCCACTAGTTGACAGATCCCATGGAAATTGAAGAACAAAGTTCCCCACAATTTGATGAGGGGCAAATAAGATGTGGGTAGTTCTCTTGTTTGTCATTAAACTTTGGGTAGTGCTCTTGTTTGTGATTAAACTTAGGTATTTTAAAGTTATTTGTATCTTAGGAATATATGTTAACCAGGGAACATGTAGGCCCACCTGGAACTTTTATTTTATAGTATGCTGGAAGCTTTCTTGTAACAACCCTAGTTGTATTCATATTTCACTTGTTTTACTTTGGTAAATTTGTTTTTACATTTTCAATTCGTATTGTTTATATATATTTAGATTTGTTTATATATAATCGAAATAATAGTTCTTTTGGTTTGTAGGTTAGGCATAGATGGAGTTGGAGCTGGGAACTTGGCCCTTAAGGCCCCAGTGCTTCAAGCTGAAGCACTGATACCATGTGTAGTAACCATAAAAAAAATACAAAATTTAATTCTAATATAGCATATAATTCTTTCTTATACTAAAATAATTCAATTACCAACATATGAGCATATGATATTCGACAAAAATTTAAAATTTTATCCACAGCATAAGAATTACTCAACAAAATAATTAAATTACCTCTCCCTGATGCTAATTCCCTGTCGATCTGGTCATTCATTGTTGAACTATGTCAAACACTACCCAAACCTTGTTTCCACCTTGCCAACTAGGACAACTTCCTAGCTCTAGGATATATCTTGGCCCCCATGCCCAAAACCTCCAGCAAACCAGTGCCCCCCTGTACCGATCCTTCCCGACTATAGAACTCAAACTCTCCTCCCTGCAAATCCAAGACAACCCCCAAAATAAAATTCCCCGTAGAATGATAATCCTCTTCCCAAAAGAATGTCTTCCACCATAAGGCTCTCCCCGTCATATTCCCCCTTCACCGACTCCCGCTCCTTCATTACTTTCCTTATCCATTTATTTATTATCTTATCTTATATTTAATGTCATATCCCTTCCCGAATATGTAAGTCTTTAAAAAATTAAACTTATTAACCTCTTTAATTCTTTACTTAATTAATTAATGAGTCAATTAATAATTAATTAGTCCTTGACACACATGAACAAGTAATTAATAATAACTAATTAGTTAATATTATTTAAGAAACAATTATTTTTTAGCTAACCTTTAGGACAGTTAGATTATTAAATTAACTATAATTAATAATCCTATACATATATTTAAGCAGGGTCATTACAAAGAGACAAACTACAGAGGGGCTGACTCAGGCTTGGTGAAAAAATTCCCTTGGATAATAGCACGAAAAATGATGAGACTTAGGCCGCATGGCACTAATCACAAGTCTACCAAGCAAGAGGCAAAGCGAACTCTCCATATGTTTGGAAGGATAACGAAATGGTGGAGGACCCAACTCTATATAGAGAGAAAAAATTCCTAAGGTTGTACTACATCCCATAGTTTGATGAACAAATGGATAGATGTGCTTTATCCAAGGGTGACTCATTATGATGCCAATAAAGAAAATACTTTTACCTTCCTCTTTTTGGGGTATATTTGATTTTTTTTTGTCTTTTTCAATGATTTTGGAAAAATAATAAAGGAATGTTACATTACAATGGAGGAAAGAGTGTGAAAAACATACAAGCTCAAGGCACAAAGACAAGACTGATGTTCAAAATAATGATACTTGGGAAAAATCCTCCAGGGGCCAAGGGTGTTCAGACGCAGAAGCAAAGTGCTACCAGGCTTTTGTATAAGGTATGCTTTAGATGGTTCAGTTGGGAGCAACATGGAGTCGACATTTAGACCAAAGAATCAGGTATGCAAATGCGGTTAACAAAACACACAATGGTAACGTCCTTCTATGTAAGTTTAATGAGCCCAAAGAAGGTAAGCTCGGTTTTTTTTCATATTTAGAGAATCTAAAAAAACATAAAAGGAGACTCCATTGGGGTACCTTTTCAATGATAGTCTAGTCGGTTCGAAAAAGAGATAAACTAGCACCGACAAGATGTCTATTCAAAACCATTTTAACTAGTGTGACAAGGACAAGATCACTCAACCATTTTTCATTTTTAAGGAGTCTGAAAAAAGATTAACTATGGACTCTGTCGGGAATGTTCTTCTAGACCAGTTTAACGAGTGTGAAAGAATAAGGTCACTCGACAATCTTTTCAATTTTAGGGAGTCTGAAAAGATCTTAACTATGGACTTTGTGGGGGTTCCTTCTTCATAAGTTTAGTCCCTTAGGCTCGAAAAAGGGACAAAATTATACTTGAGAGTACTCTTCTATAGAGATAAAGTTCCATAGAGTATACTTTTGTTCGTACAATTGATCGTCTGGACTAAAAAAGGGGTAAGCTACTGTCGAAAAAACGTGACTTCAAATTTTAGTTTAACGAGCATGAAAGGCCACACGATTGCTCGAAAATATTTTCATATTTAGAGGGTGTGAAAAGGTCTTAAAAGAAGACCCGTGTAAGGAACGTTCTTCTGGACCAATTTAACGAGTGTGAAGAGACAAGGTCACTCATAAATCTTTTCATCTTTAGGGAGCCTGAAAAGGGCTTAAAGCAGACTCCAAGGGGGGTACAACTCATCTGTGAAATTGGTTCAGGTAGAGCCCACTACTAGGCTTAGACCAGGAGTCTCTTCGATACTCAACTTGGAAAGTCTCCTAAAAGGGAAGAAAACACAAACCACAGTGTAAGTCCCCCCTCAGTATAGAAACTATAGTCATGGCTTCAAGGATAGCCTCATCTAAAGGTAATTCAAAATCTGAGAAATCATTCAAACGAGGGTCGACAGTCCCAAAGGGTGAAGTAAACTAACTATACTCCATATGACGATGGAGGTTCTGGCCAAGACTGGCAGAGCCTATCAATGAAGAATCATAATCACGAGGGCTTGAGGATATACTGACAATGAGATCAGACTCAGAAGGATACTCAAGCCTACTTGGACCAAGAGGGGGAAGCACGGTCTCCCATGCCCCCATTGGATAAGGCAATGGATCATTTGTTGAGACCAAGTCTCAAGAGGGAACACATGATTGCATAAGTTCCTTCTCAGAAGCAATTGAACATTGAGGATAAGATGCCACATAATTAACCCGTGGCCAGGTAGAGTCTACACGAATGCTAGAAACATATAAAGGGGTAGTTTGAAATAATGCTAAATTAGGATGGTGATTATCAGATGCCAGCTGGTCGATAGTAACAATGCTTCCATTCTGAGGGAAATACATCACCTGGAAGAGCGTAGACACCACAACATTCATAGCATATACATAATCACGTCCGAGAATCATAATGAAATCTAACGGGCCTTGTACCACTATAACATCGACATGGACAATCTTCCCACCTAACGAGATAGATAACTGAGGAAGAACCCCCAAATACTCACCAGGACTTCTGTCAAAAGCCAACAGTTCATGCGAAGAATACACAAGCTCAGGAGATCCCAAGACTTTCCAAACCGAGGAGGATAAAATACTTGCAGATGCTCCTTCATCCACAATACATCGATAAATGTTTGTTGAATTAACTTCAAACCTTATTTGAAAAGGTGTGGCGGAAGGAAAATGAGGCTCAACAAGGTCATTCCAATCAACATAAACCATCCTAGGGCTTGGAGGGGGTGTGCTTGGAACAAGTGGAATGCCCCCTTTTTTTGAGAGTATTGAACCAGAAATGCTAAAAACATAGTCAGTAGACACATCACTCCCCAAAAGAAGAGTGGGATCATCCAATAGCTGCATCAGCATGACCACTTTCACAACCAATGGTTGAATAGGTTGTGGGAATACATGGTCTAAAGGCACCTCACCCCCCAAAAGAGTAGTGGGATCAGTCGATGACTTCATCACCATGACCACCTTCGTAACCAATGGTTGAATAGGTTGTGAGACTATATGGTCTAAAGATACCTCACCCCCCAGGAGAGGAGTGGGATCATCCGATGACTTCATCGACATGACCACTTTTGCAACCAACGGTTGAATAGATTGCGAGAAAACCTCAAAAGACTCAGAATCAGAAGAGCTTGCAGACAGGGAACACAATCTTTGTACCTCTGGAATGTCAGGGCACAAATGAGTAAGGTGATCTCCCTTGCAAATCTTACAAGGGAACCTAGGATTACATCCTATCCATCTAGGTTTCTCAACAGAATTAATGCCCCGAGAATGACTGGAAGTGGTTTGTTGCACATCTCCAACATGACTTGCAGAGGTTGGTGATGGGTCGATAACATGCCTCACAGAGGCTACAGACCTATCACCAGTATGACTAGTAGGGACTAGACTTTTTCCCCCAGCATGACTTGCAGAGGGTGGGTGATTTCCCCCACCATAACTTAAAGGGGCTAGGTGTTGGTATTCAATGTGACTTGCAGAGGTTGTCGACCTATCTCCAACATGACTCGCAGAGGCTGGTGATTTCTTCTTCCTATTCTTCCTCTTTCTATTTTGTTTAGACTTCCAGTTACTAGTAAATGTACTTTCACCAGAGGCGAGAGAAGGAGGAGGAGAATACTTTGCTGACAAAGAAACATCAACAAGGTGCTCATGAATTAAGTTTCTTAACTGAGAGGCATCAATATAATTTGGGACATTTGGAATGGTACCCAACTAAACTGGTAATCCCACATTCAACCTAGGAATGTACAAAGTGGCCATCAAAGGGACACCAATTTTTCCGAAGAAGGGAAAAGCACAAGAATCCCCTTACGAAGGGGTTCCTTGGTTTGTATCGTCAGGAAATTTATCCATGAATATCTTATGCACAGGTTCTCCCCTTGCGGGATCGTCCAAATCCGTAAAAGTCTCACACACTGACTTTGAAGAATCAGTGGTATCAAAACAATGCCTATAAAAAGGAGGCTCCATGTTTCTAAGGGGAAGACCAACAAGTCCTCACGACCGATGAGGTGGGTGGTATACCACCCTAGTACAGAGACCCAAAGACATGACTGACTAACTCACTATGGAAAACTAGGGAGCACAGAGCACACACTAAAAGTTCCTAAAGGCAAATCAAGCAAACGACTAACTAGTTGGAAGAACAGTTACACCAACCAACACTAGAGAAAATTACCCGTGCAAGTGAAACTCGAAAATGGAAGAACCCTTGGGGTATACTCTACAAAGAATGGCCTGATGTCTGTCCTAGGTACTGCAGTATACCCCCACAGTCACCTGTGTATGTCACTAGAAAGATAGGCAACTAGGTTGCCAGCGCGTGAACAATCACCAGGCGTGTACAGTCGAAAGTCGGGTAGAGCACAATGAGCAAGGTATCGAGCCCGAAACCTGTCAAGGGTATTGAAAGAAAGTGGTTTGGAAGAAAACTGAGGACCTTGAATGGATTCGAGACGCACAAAGATTCTTGGAAAATGTAATCAACGGAATCCCAAGACAATCCCTCCATATGTGTTCTCCACTACAATTGGTCTATCTTTGGAGTGGTTATCTCCGTTACCTTTCCGCATGCGACCCCGTGTTTATCCCCTATGTTAGAGGGGGGTCCCAGATAAATTTCATGATACTAGACTTTGACACTCCCTATCACAGACTCTTATGTATGTTTTGTAGCCTTGAAGAGTTTCCTCTCCAATCTAAATCAAGGCTCTAGCCTAGACTAGTTGATGAACCCTATAAAACATAAAGTCTAGTTGATTTTAATTAGTGTTCTTTTTACTGGCTTGATTTACTCAAAAGGGTACGGTAGTGCAACTGATGGTGTTAAGACTCTTGTGAAAAAATGATGAAACTTACATGAACACTGGCAAAGAATGCTTATATATATATATTGTTAAATGCTTTTAAAATTAGAATAAAACACAACATTATGCTAGTTTCTTTTTCTTTTTCAAATAACAATGCAAAGAAAATGCCAGGAAAGAAAGAGATCTAACAAACTATTTTCTTTTTATATTTTCTTCCAATCACAAAAAGCTATAATAGAGTCCAAACCTAGGCTAAGATGCTATGACAGAGACCAAGAACCCTGAGAGATATAACTCTTGACAAGGAAAAGGATGATTTCCTCTCCTCAAACAAAGATTTTCTCAATAGGTATGTTGTTGACAGTTCAACAACCCGCGTGTGCATGCAAGTTGTGTAAGGTCAGAGTGCATGTACATGCATGCAGACCGTATGTAGGTTGTTTGTACCTCTTCAACTCTTCAAGAATGAAAATACAAGCAATCAAGCACTAGAAGAGACTACTGGTATTGATAACCAAAATCTCTTGAAGACTCGGAAACTTACTTCAACAGAAAAAGAAAACAATTGAAGGAAAAAATTCGTAAAACAAACCAATCTGAGACAAGACCGCAAACAACCAAGACTTAGAAAGAATTCCATAAAACCCTTGAGAATGTCTGATTCTGACAGGGAAGAGGATGACTGCCTCAAAAATTTTCTGGAATCTACACGCTACTGCTACTTCTTCAGCTAGCATTCATACGCAGGCTGTAAGAGAGTAGGGCATGGGTACATGCGTTAAGACCTTATGCAGGTTGTGTGTACCTATGTGGGTCCCAAAAAACACAGTCAGGCAAATAAAAGGGAAAGTTGGTATGGTAAACCAGACTCTCTACTAGTTCATACTTTGTAGAAACTCAAAAACAGGCAAGAAAACTAGTCTTTTAAACTACCCAAAAAACAAATAAAATTACTAGGAACCCTAGAGACCTCCCTAGTACGATCACCAATTCTATCGTGAGGGAAATATCCTTATGGAATAGAAAATAGGGTTAGACTTTGCATGAATATATGACCTAGAGAAAATCTACTTTCTACCTTTGTCCCCAGACTTACATCCCATTTCTATTCAGTAAATACTTGGCCATATCAACTTACCTTGTTCCAAGCATTCGGTGTCAATCCCTAGTTGCACTTGATTACTTTTTCATAGTTCTCCTTTCCAACATTGACCTGCATACAAGACAAGCCACAACTACACATGCATTGTACCTATAGACTAACCGGTTAGAGATTCAAACAAGTATTTAAAAAACTATGAATGACTCATGAATTGGAACAGGAAAAGCACTTTCTTTATTAATTTGAATGAGTCAACTTACAAAAAGTCGAGACCGGCCACCGCTCTGCGAACCTGATCCTGGGCTCCTCTTCAACTATCCTCCAACTTCTTTTCTTCGTATTTCTTCTTGCATAAGGATGACTAAAGGGTTGGGACAATGGGAATATGAAAATGGGCAAAGTTTCTTTGCTATCTTTTTCCTCCTTCCAAATGGGACCCCTAGCTAGGTATTTGGATGAACCCTCAGCCATGCATGGTTGGGAGTTTCAGTTAAATCACCCAGAGCTGTCTGTTTCATCGACAACTTTCCTTTTTTCATGCTTTTGTTGGTCCACACGGGATTTTTTAGGTCATCTAGTGTGTACACATGTGCAGTAATAGAGTAGGGCATGTGGGCCCTTATAAAACAAGTTTTTTAAAGATTTGTTTAGCAGTGCTTTGGCAAAGAAGGGGATTTGAGATGGCCTAATGCCAGGTAAGCATGTATGGTGCAATTTAGGGTTATAACAATTCCTATATAATTTTCTAACCCCATGAATTACCTTGGTTCAACTAAATTATCTGGGATCAACCAATTTACAACAAATTTCATATTTCTTAGGTCAATACACAATTCACATCCTCTAACTACAAAATCCATACACAACAATAATTGTTTTCCAAGCTCATATTTCTTCATGTTGGCTTGCAATTAATTGTGTTGAAGGGTTAAAAATATCATCTCCAAATGTTTCAAATGATCTTCCCAAATCTTGCTAAAAGTCAAAATATCATCCAAGGAGGCTACAATAAACAAGTTTGAGAAATGCTATTAAGATATCATCCATAAATCTTAGAAGTGTTGTCATAGTATTGTGTAATATAAATTGCATAATGACTCACTCATGCAATCCATGTGTTTTTTTGAAAGTAATATTCCAAATTATTCTTTGTGTGTATTGTCATATTGGTATCCTTACTTCTAATCCAACTTCATGATAACACATCCTTACAATATTTGGTTGATTAGTGCCTTGATTATTTGTAGGGGATATATATATTACAATATATTACAATATTACAATATTACAATGTAATAGTAATGCCATATTACAATGTAATATGGCATTACCATATTACATTGTAATATGGCATACAATATGGTATACCATATTACAATGTAATATGGTAATACCATATTTCATGTAATTTTTTCTTTTAAACCTAAAGTCATCGTCGCAATATCGACTCAAGTTTGTTGGCAAAAAATTTAATATTTTACCACAACTGTCGCTCTAGCGACAAAACTTCATCGCAATTTGCCACGAATTTTCGTCACACATACAACATGTGCATTGTAAATTTGGTTTTGAGATATTGCACTCGTCGATATTACCATGGATTTTCGTTGCAAGTTGTGATGGGCTTTTTTCGCACATTTAGTAGCTGTGTCATAAGTTATTGGCTTGGTATAACTTTTCGTCTCAATTGCAATGAAGTTTCATCATAATTTCCACATTTTTTCGTTGTTATTGCGATGAAATTTTGTCGTAATTGCGACGATGCATAGGGTCAACCAATATTGAATGCGGTGACACGTGGAGAGATAATTTCATCGATGTTTCCATGCACACATGGATCGTGGATATAGCGACAAAATTATTTCGACGAAAAAAAATATCGGCTTTCATGGATATTGCGACAAATAAGTGTGGCAATATCAATGAAAAACCATCGCAAACTTGGTCATATGTACTAGTGTAATCTGTGATGAGTTCATATCTCTACATACTTCGCATGTACCAGACCATCTACATCCAGTCATTATAATTGTAACATGGTACGATATAGTCCATCAAATCAGTTACTGTATTGTATTTTACAATTATTCCATCCATGGAAAATATCGCTAGGACATGCATGGATAATGGTACAATGCGATATGTCCTATTGTTGACAATGAAGTCAACATCTATAGGAGTTAGTTCCTTAGGTACCAATTTTTTAACAAGAATCTTATACCTGAGTGACACCTCTATGTCTCCTATGCTCTCATCATCATAAGAGCATGATCCTCCTTCAACAAGAAAATATTCCATGTGTCTACAAAATTTTCTTCTGACTTTTTCACCTCTAGTCCTTGTTTTCTTATCATATATGCTAGATGCAATCAGATTTCCCTCTATTTTTCATAAGCTTTCCTCACTCGATGAAGAAATATTTGACAGGTACATGTTTGGTTGTACCTTTAGTTGCATGTGCACGTGTTGTTAGTGAGTAGTCCATCATCATCCCACTTCCAATTTATGAACTTTTTTTTTTCTATATTCAAAGTTATAAATAAAAAAATTATATCTTTAGTTTTGGATGCACAATTAGACTAGTGTGCAATTACCAATATTAGTAGGGGCACTCATGCATGCAGTGGATTCCTGTCTTAGTGAAGGGTATGAATATCTAGGTGGGTGCACCTTAATTCGACTTACTTTGTTAATCCCTAATATTGGCTCATTACCCCTTAATTGGGGCATATTACATTAGTAATGTTATTTTATTTATGTCAGCTTTATTCCATTAGTTGTAATTATACCTCCTAGTCTCCTATATATACCAAGGAGACATTTTCATTTGGAATCATCTTGTACTTGAACATTTATGTGGGGTAAAAGGAGTCTCCTCCTCGAAGAGGCTTATTATCTGAAATTCTCTCTTTTTCAAGGCGTTTGATACTTATTCTGAGGTTTTTCTATGCTATATTGATATTTGGTTCTTAACATATTATTTTTGGCCTTTCGTGGACATTTCACTTCTATAGCATGCCCCGCAAAAAATAATTGATATAAAATTCTGAAACTTGTACCAGAACTTCTACAGTTTGTCCACTATCCAATGCAACTAGTCTCACTCAATTTGGATACTCTAGGAATAATTTATGATTGTTTTACCCATAACACTTGCTTGAGACTAGTCAATAGGACTAGTCAGATACCCTATCTTCCAAATGGTGTATCTAAAAATTTACGATGTCCCAGAAGCCGAAAATTAATACCACAAATACCTTACTAAATTATGAGAATATCTTCTGGAGTTTTGGGTCTGAAACATTACAGAAAATGTTTATAGTGAAAATTCCGCAATGACTCAATTCAGGATGATTCCATAACCCTATCTTACAAAGGCTGTATCTCTGAAATTATAAGGCCTCAGGTGCTTAATTTTTAACCCAACATACCTTGACCCATCTACTAAATATCCTCCAAGTCATTCCTTCTGAATCATTGTAGAAAAATCATTATAGCGAAAATTCCCCTTGGCGTATCCAATTTTTATTGGACCTATGGCATTGAAGAGAAAAAATATCAAAAACCTATAAAAAAATAAAAGTTCACACTCAGAAGGGCCAAAATTTTGGAGATACAATAAAAGGAATATTTTCTAGCAGAGCCACCTCAAAATAAAGTTTTAAAGTGATACTTGGCTAACATGCCACCAAAAAAGGGAACTTCTACACCAAATAAGCCTCCAAACAATCCTACTTGGACTCTTGATGAAGGCGAAGAAATGTGTAGGGACATAAATGATTTACAACAGAAGATAGTAACAAAATATGAACTATAAGAGATGATGGATTCAACAAAATCTAAGTTTGAAGCAATAAATACTAAGATGGACGCTTTAAAAGGGGATATCATGGAAGGATTGAAAAATTTCCTAATAGAGAGGACACTTGAAAGTGAAAATGTATCCCATGAAATTCATGATGAGGACAAAAGGAAGGTGAATCAAGAATGGAGAAACTCAAACTTTGGGTTGAAGACCAACCACGTTCCTAAGATCGATATGAGGAAGTTTGATGGCAAGGACCCAATCACATGGATACTTCAGATGGAAAAATTATTTAATGTACATAATGTGCCACATACACAAAAGGTACGAATTTCTTCTTTATATTTATAACCCAATAAATTTGTATGGTATCGATGGCTTTGTTCTCGCAAATCACTTGTCACTTGGACAATTTTCACAGAAGAAATGATAGCACACTATGAGGATACAAGGATCAATACCTTCTTTAGCCAATTGATAAATCTCAAGCAAAAGGGTTCAATTACCGAGCACATTGAGAACTTCTAAATATTGAATATAAAGGTAACATGTATTCCAAATGGGCACTTGATTGATGTATTCATAGGAACATTAAAGAATAAAATTCAACATGAGGTTTCCCTTTGGGAACCCAAATCATTGGAGAATGCATTTAAAGTGGCAAGAAATGTTGAAAGTAAAAATATGGCTATGGCTACTAGAAGGACCAATCCTAACATCTATAGAGAGAATAATTCTCCTTCTTCTAAAACACCTGAACCTAAAAGGTTGACACCTCAACAATTAGAGGAAAGAAAAGAAAAAGGTTTATGCTTTAATTGTGACAACAAGTACAGTAAGGGACATAAGTGTGGTGAGAAAAAATTATTCTACATAGATTTTGAAGAGGAAGAAGAACAAGAACAAGAACCATCTCAAGATGAAAACGTAGAAGCAATTTTTTCTTAAGAGTTCACTCCCATGATATCGTGTAATGCATTGGATAGAATTAGCACTCCTCAAACCCTCAAGATCTAAGGATACATAAAAAATAAAAAAGTAATAGTCTTAATTGATTCTTGCAGTACTCATAATTTCATTCACTATAAATTAGCCAAATCTCTCAATTGCTTTGTATATCCAGTGCCATAGTTTCAAGTAATGATTGCAGATGGACGAACTATCAATTGCTCAGGAAAATGCAATAAGATAAATACAAATATGGAGGAATATGTAATGAATATTCCAATGATTTCTATACCCATGGGTTATGTTGATGTTGTTTTTGTAGGAAAATCTCCCTGCGGATAGGTAGATTGCCTCAAAGAGCTAGACCTTAACTCTAAGACAGAAAATGCTTAACGTGGACACTGAATTCCTTTCAGATCTACAGAAACTAATACATGATAAGGAAGGATGATAGAGGTACCTTTTAATCGACGTTTGTCCCTGCACTCTCCGAATCGAGTTCCGAACTCTCGCTCCTCGCTGAGTCCTGTAGACAAAAAAAGTACGACGACTTCCTACTCTATTGATGTTATATTGAAAATAGATCTATCTATCGACAATAATTTCATGTAAAATAAGACACAAACTAGAAAGAAACATGCCAGGTGTGTCATATTAATGAGAATAATGACAAAAATACTTACAATCGTATTTGCGAATGTGACAGCTTCGTCAAGTCCCCTTCGTCTAACCCTTGCTCGACAGATCCACATCCTGGATGGTAGCAACTTCACTGATCACTCTCCTTCAACTAAATTTGTGTTTCCTATGAGATCATAGGTTTCATGCTAGCAATTCTTCTCCCAATCAGCTCTGTTCTAGCACCACTTATGAGATCATAAGTTTGGTGTAATTCTCCATTTCCAGTCCCCTTTCACCATTACAAAGCTTGCTTATATAGCCTTGGAGAGGCTTTAACCATTTGATATATCCTTGGGGAAGTTGAGTATTTTCCTCCTTCAGTTGAGGATCTACCCTAATATCGTGGCTGGACTAAGGATTCGAATCTAACTGCTTTCCAAGAATGAAAAGATCCTTCCCCCATTCATCTCAACAACTTAACTACTGCCCAGAATAGGTAGCGCTCTCTCAAAAGGGCCATCGGAGCATTGTAGCAGTCCCTAATAGGCTTTAGGGGGGCACCAACGCTCTCAAAATCTATAGTGCTCCCTCAAAAGGGCCAGGGGAGCTTTATAACGCTCCCAAACAGTGTAAGGGGGAGTGTTGGCGCTCCCAGATAGTGTAAGGGGGAGCGCTCCCTTCCCAAAACTCAGTTTTTTAGGTGCTTTCAGATCGAAAAAGGTTTGCAAGCCTGCTGACTCATTTCTCCTCTTCCAAATAAAATGTTTGAGGTGTTTCAAGTGTCTTTCTCATGTCGTTATAGTCAGGACATAAGCATCATGGAAGTATGCTTCCCTGACACTTGCAACACTTGTGAGAAACATGTGACACTTGCGACCTTGTGAGAAAAATGCGACACTTGTAATGATGACACTTGCGACACTATCGAAGTGAGTAATTTTGATGTGTAACAAATTCCCCCCCAAAGTATGCAGTTAGAAGATAGGAACTGATAACTGAAATGCTTTGTAGAATTTCAATCAAGGGTATAGATTCAAAGAACCTGACGGAATATGCACACAAACATCCAACAAATATCATGACACATTTCAAAACCCAAGGCAGGAATACCTATGCTTGGGTGATCAAGACTTGCAATATATGGCCGCTATAAACTACACTACGGATCCATAGTCGTATTGATAAGAAGTTATAGCCACCAAAGATACAATGTGGATCTATACTCTAATGACTCAGACTGATCGTAGCCACGAAGAATACACAGTGGATCTACGAGATGACAAGACATAGCCACGACCAATAAAAAGTGGATCTATGTAACAGTGTATGCATCATTCGTCCAAGATAAACTCCTTCACAACCTGGGCAAAGTATGTATCAGAATGATGACTCAACCCAGGGTCTTCTTACCGATCCCAATGTGTTACATTTCTAACCATGTGACTAGATGTCCTGACGTCAAACATGGTAGAAACCACTTGATTACCGGTCAATGGTGTCAACCGTTAACAAGTGCGAGGGAGATCACCATTAATGCCAATGATTCCTAAGGTACCCTAGTACATTCCAGCGAATGAAAATAGATGAGCTGAGGTCGAACACCCGTGGAATCATTTGATTAGAGGTCAATGATGTAAACCTACTGTCGAATGTGAGGAGGCCTGCCATTGAGGCATGCAGGTCCCAAAGTACTAACTAGTTTCTAAACTTAATTCTTGGATAATGTGCTGAAGTCGACAGGAATAAGCTCATCAAAGGAGGGCCTCGATTTATCCCCTATCAATGACACAAAATGAACACAAAGATGTAATTGGTAGATCGAAAGAACATGGACTGACACGGGTTCTGAGGCAAGATATTTGGGATTGCTGACTCTAGAGACGGATACTTCCCTTGAACACTGAGGCACAACAACAAAACATGACATGGACCAAAACTATGCAGTGGATACTGTGACTTGTGTCGGATGACCCAAAGGAGTGAAAGGAAATCAAAGGATTGGCTCAGTGCAGAGGTTTAGCGGATTATGATGCGTACAAATGACAAAGTGTTGTGTTCAAGGGTGACTCTAAGAATTGCTGGATAATGTTCTCAAGAGACTGCTTGGCTTGCTCCTTTCAATTTTTTTCCCCCATCTAGATAGACAAGTACCTCTTTTTGATTTAATGAGCTCTAGGAGGATAACACATGCTTGATATAACTCACCTTCGGTAAGTTCCTCTTCCTTTGTTTAATGAACCAGAAGAAGTAAGGTTTCAGTCCCATATGGGCATGTCGATGTGTGCTTTAACAAGCCCAAAGATAGAAAAATCGAAGGTTTTTCGGGATTATAGAGTTTGGAAAAACACTTAAAATAGAACTCTCTCAGTTCCTTTTTCATACAGTAGTCTAACGAGACCGAAAAAGAGAGAAACTATTGCTAGAAAGATGCCCTTTCAAACCTTTTAACGAGTGTGAAAGGAAGCAAGGTCACTCGACAATCTTTTCATATTTAGAGAGTCTGAAAAGAGTTTAAAGATGACTCCAGGGGGGTTCCCTTTTCCTGTGTTTGTGTATCCGTACGAGTTCGAAAAAGAGATAAAATTTTACCCGGTTGCATTCTCATGTATTTATGAGCACGAGAAAGAACAAAGACTAAGCTCGGTATGCCCCCAGCATGAAAGCTAGTGCCTTGACTCTAGAATGATCATCAAAGACTGGAGACACGCCCCCCAAGCTTAAATTCATTCACCGACTTTGAGGTTGTCACCAATTTCTATGCTAGATGGAGAAAAAGGATACAGGTGGATGAAATGAAGGTTCAAAAACAAGAGCTAATGAAAGACTTGACTTGACATCTACGAGATCTGGTGAAAGACTCAACTTGAAGGGAGAGGTGATTGTTTCATTTTTTAACGAGATTGACACAGGAAAAGAACTATGCTCAAGGTTCCAGGTTCGATCCCCAGATTGTTGTTTCATTTTTTAATGAGCTTTCTACAGAGAAGAAAACTATGCTCAAGGCCTCTGTTTCATTTTTTAACGAGATTTCCACAGAGAAGAGAAACTATGCTCATGGTTTCTTCTTGATCATGGCTTCCAAGAGGATAACGCTCTGGAAGGATACCATGTCAAGGGACAAAACTCGGTCATGGATTCCAAGAGATCTTCGTCAGATGGAAGATAATCACTCTGGAAGGAACACATATCGAGGGTCGTGCCAGGGGTAAGGAGATCAAGCTCCAATAACCCTGCCGAAGAGATCACCATGTCAACCACCGGATCCAAATCATTGGAAGTTGAGGTCATGGGAGACAATGCCACATAATTGACATGCGGTGGGGGTGATACTATCTGCATATAAGAACCACTTAGGGAGGTAACCCATTCGAGGATTATGAATGAAAGTTGATCAATAGTCACAATTCTTCCATCGTGAGGGAAATATATCACATGGAAAAGAGTGGATACAATAGCTTTCATGGCATAGACATAATCCCACCTGAGGAGTAAAGCGAAATCCAAGGGGTCTCGGACTACCATGACATCGATAAAGACAGTTTTCCCTCCCAAAGTTACAGGAAACTGAGGAAGGATCCCTAAAGGTTGACTAGTTCTTCTATTAAAAGCTAACAGATTCTGTGTAACCGGTGCAAGTTGGAGACAACCCAAAGTGTACCAAGCAACATAAGACAAAATACTAAAGGACGCACCTTCATCCATCAGCGTTTGAGGAATGTCCTGACCACAAACCTGTACTGTAATATAGAAAGGAATGTGGGAGGGAAGACGAGGTCTAGTTAGCACACCCCAATAAAAAAGGATGGCCTCATTACTTGGAGGGGGTTTCATAGGGGGAGGAGGAATGCCCCCCGGTATGGTAGAGTCTTTATTAACGAGAAAAACATGGGCAGTATCAGGTTTACTCTCTAGAAGGGGAGTAGGATCGACCGATGATTGGATCGGATCAATCAATGGTGGACTTGGATAGACCACTTTAGCACTCTTCAGAGGAAGAGTGGGACTAACTGAGGAAGGGACTGGATCAGCCACTTTCACATTCCTCAATGGAGGAATGGGATTGACCGATGGCAAAACTAGATCGACCGCTTTGGCACTCTTCAAAGGAAGAGCGGGACTGACCGAGGAAGGGACTGGATTAGTCACTTTGACACTCTTCAGAGGAAGAGTGGATCTGACCAAGGAAGGGATTGGATCAGCCACTTTAGCATTCTTGAATGGAGGAATGGGATCGATCGACAGTGGAACTGGATTGACCACTTTGGTGTCACCCTCTAACGGGAGAGTGGGATCGACTGAGGATGAAAATGGATTGACCACTTGGGTTCATGGTTCAATCAAAGAGGAAACTAGATTGACCACCTGATCAACCAGACTGAATGAGGATGGAATTGGGCTGACCAGTCCATCAACCAATGATGGGTTGGAGGAAATCTTACGATAACCTTTTGGAATTTGAAGTTTTTCCAAAAGAGAAGAATCCTCATCCATACGAGGGCAAAGGTGAGAGTAATGATTACCTTTTCATAACATGCAAAGGAACTTGACAGTTTTCTTCTTGTTACCAACCTGAACATCACTAGTTGACGAGGTATCATTGACATGACTGACAGAGGCCGATGACATGGAGGACCACATTTCTAAGACCTGGGTAAGACCGGGGCAATCCCTCAGAAAGTGGTCACCCTTACAAAGGCTACAAGGGAATTTGGGTTTTGGATTCTTTATTTTAATCTTGTTGACCTCATCAACACTCCCAGTACTATTAAGAGTAACTAGTTTCTTAGAGCCAACATCTGATGTTGTTGGGGCCTTTGTCCTTTTTAGGTTCTTCTTCTTCTTCTCTTTTTGTTTATTTTTCTTCTGATCAACCTGGTTACTTACTTTAGAGCTTTCACTAGGTGAAGAAGGAGAAATGGAAGGAGACTTGATGGACAGAAAAGGTGAAAAGTCGACATGAGTTTGATGTGTGGGTGGTGTATTGACATCCAAAGTATTAGGTGCAACTGAAACATTGGATGGATTCGGGATCACCGGAGTGGGGAACAACCAAACTAGTAATCCAATAGTGAGTCCTGGAAGACTCAGTGTGGCAACATATGGAGAACCAAAGTTTCCAAATGAAGGAAAGGTATAAGGTTCCCTAGAAGAAGGGGTTCCTCCATTGGGACTCCCTAGATTCAATGCCATTTACACTGACTCGACCTAAGGTCCACTAAGTAAAACTAACAACACACGCTAAGAATCTGAGAAGCAAACAATCAAAAAAACCTTCCCACGATGAAACCACTAGTTGGTGATGAAATCCAATGTTGTGAGATCAAAATAGGAAGGGTCAGGGATAGAGCGGGTGGATCAGTTACGTTGGTGACCTACTTAATGGACTTACTCCTTGGTGCAAGCTTCCACACAGTAATTGTGGATTTACCCTCCAAGGATCTCGAGTGAGTTTGACCAACGTCTGTTCCAGGTATAGTAAGACTTCCCTTCACCGTCACCTTGTGTGAGACCCTAAAGATTATGGCTACTAAGGTCACCAACTCGTAGTTAGTCCCTGGACGGGTACAGTCGACAGTCCAATTGGAATGTATGGGCAGGCTAACAAGTCCGAAATCATCTTGAAAGGCTTCCACTCAACATTGTGGGTATACCTTCCAATGACCCCCAATATACGATTCGACCACTACAAACAGTTGAACCATGGAGGGATAATCTCTGTAACTCACCCGAATACGCCCCCGTGTGTAACCCCTGTATGAGAGGGGGATCCCAGGCATACTAATATGACAATTGGATTTAACTCTCCCTACCGCAAGATACTAAGTTTGTTCAATAGCTTTGGAAATTTATCCTTTCAACCTATTCCAAAGCCCTACACCTTAAACTAATGTAGGTTTGCTAACAAAGATGTAAAAAGTCTGATAAATTTTAGTTAAGCGTTGATTTTAATGGCTGTTGTTTACTCAGAGGGTGTACGAAAGTGAAACTGATGGAATGATGACTCAATTCCCAAAAATATGCAATAAATATGATAAGCAATCGTTTCTTTTCAATGAATACCTATTTAAGGGAAAGAGGAAGAGTCATTTTCACTATGAAACACTTGATAAGGAATGCCCTCAATCAATTTTGTTCTTAATCAAATCCAATATGATGCTACAACATTTCAGAAATGCAAACTAATATGCAAACTAATCATTAAGATGTACTTTTGTCATTTGTATGCGAATGATAATCAATTCAATGCAGAATTTCTCCTGTCAACTACCCTTTCATATCAAGGAGATTCAGACAAGAAAATGTAGATTCCACACAAACAACACACCCTTTTGCAATCAAACAAGGGAAAGAAAACCAAAAATGCAAAAGGAATGGGAAAGAGATTGGATCATATGACCTCAAAGAACCAAATGAGAAGAGTTACAGACTTCAGATGTCCTTCACTAGAGTTCCCGCTCAGTCGGATAGGAGAGAAGAAAGCAAGGGATTGATTTCAAGCTCTCAACAACAAAAACTCAAAATAATGAAGAAGGGCATAAAATATGAAAAATAAGGTGTTTTCTTCTCAATATGAAGGGTGTTAGAGGCCAAGGGAAGAAACATTGAATCTCAAAGCAGCTCAACAAGTAAGAAACAAGGTTTTTAACCTCAAAAATGCAATTTTCTGAAGGGATTTTGGGTAAAAGAGGGTTGGCGCTCTGGTATAAGGGCCACCAGAGAATTATAAATCTCTGTCTAGAAGCTTAAGGGAGTGCTAGCACTCTTCTAACAATGCAGGGGAGAGATGGAGTCCTAAATCTCAGAAGAAGGTCCAAAAAAACCCACAATGCAGTCAAATTTTGACAAACAAGCTGAGTGTGATGGAGTGAAGAGTCAATCAACAAATGCAATCAGATAAATGGGATGAACAAGGTTGGAAAACAATCAGGTAATACAATTTCTATGAGGAAGAATCAAAACCAAAATTTTGATTCGCTCCCCAGTGGAGTCACCAGTTTTTGTTGTAGGAAAATCTCCCTGCAGACAGGTAGATTGCCTCAAAGAGCTAGACCTTAACTCTAAGACAGAAAATGCTTAACATGGACACTGAATTCCTTTCAGATCTACACAAACTAATACATGATAAGGAAGGATGATAGAGGTACCTTTTAATCGACGTTTGTCCCTACACACTCCGAATCGACTTTCGAACTCTCCCTCCTCGCTGAGTCCTGTAGACAAACAAAGTACGACCACTTCCTACTCTATTGATGTTAGCTTGAAAATAGATCTATCTATTGAAAATAAGTTCATGTAAAATCAGACACAAACTAGAAAGAAATAGGCCAAGCGTGTCATATTAATGAGAATAATGACAACAGTACTTACAATCTTAGATGCGAATGCAACATCTTCGTCAAGTCCCCTTCGTCTAACCCTTTCTTGACAGATCCAAAACCTAGATGGAAAAACCTTCAATGATCACTCTCCTTCAACTAACTGTGTGTTTCCTATGAGATCATAGGTTTCATGCTAGAAATTCTTCTCCCAATCAGCTCTGTTCCAGCACCACTTATGAGATCATAAGTTTGGTGTAATTCTCCATTTCTAGTCCCCTTTCACCATTATAAAGCTTGCTTATATAGCCTTGGAGAGGATTTAACCACTTGAGATATCCTTGGGGAAGTTGAGGATTTTCCTTCTTCAGTTGAGGATCTACCCTAAGATCATGGCTAGATCAGGGATTCAAATCCAACTGCTTTCCAAGAATGAAAAGATCCTTCCCCCATTCATCTCAACAACTTAACTACTACCTAGAATAGATAGCACTCCCTCAAAAGGCCCATCAGAGCATTGTAGCACTCCCTAGTAGGATTTAGGGGGGGCACCAACGCTCTCAAAATTTATAGCACTCCCTCAAAAGGGCCAGGGGAGCTTTATAATGTTCCCAGACAGTGTAAGGGGGAGTGCTCCCCTCCCAAAACTCAGTTTTTTAGGTTCTTTCAGATGGAAAAAGATTTGCAAGCTTGCTCACTCATTTCTCCTCTTCCAAATCAAATGTTTGAGGTGTTTCAAGTGTCTTTCTCATGTCGTTATAGGCATGACATAGGCATCATGGCAGTATGCTTCCCTGACACTTGCGACACTTGTGAGCAACATGTGACACTTGCAACCTTGTGAGAAAAATGCGACACTTGTAATGACAACACTTGTGACACTATCAAAGTGAGTAATTTTGATGTGTAACAGTTGTACTAGGAATCCAATGCTAACAATCATTAGGAACAATAGATTGGAAGGAAAAGAAATTGAGTTAAGAGGTATCAAAGGGAAACTCGGTAAGGTGATAAGCTCTAATGGCATGAAACAATTATTGAAAAAGGGGCATCAAAGCGTTATTGCACAACTAAGCTCACTATATGTTCAAACATCTAAGCCATTTATTCCTCAAGATATCCAAGGGATCATTGATAACCATTCCAAAGTATTTAAATATATTCCCAAAGGTCTTCCACCCACTCGAAATCATGATCATGAAATTCACCTAATTCTTGGGAGAGTTCCTCTTAACATCAAGCCATACAGATACACTTATGCCTAGAAGAGTGAAATTGAGTGCATGGTTGAATAAATGTTAGAGATTGGCATTATTATACCTAGCCAAAGTTCTTACTCTGCACCAATGGTAATGGTATTCAAGAAAGATAGCTCATGGCACATGTGTCCAGATTATAGAGAGCTCAAGAAGATAACTATTAAAGATACATTTTCCATTCCCGTCATTGATGAATTGTTAGATGAACTAAATGGAGAAATATATTTCACAACGTTGGATCTTTGTTCAAGGTATCATCAGATTAGAATTAAGGAAGAAGATAACCCAAAAACAACATTCCAAACTCATGAAGGCCATTATGAATTTTTGGTCATGCATTTTGGCCTTCCAAATCCACCTTCCACATTCCAAGGGTTCATGAATTCCATTTTCAATACCTCCCTTCAAAAATTTGTGTTAGTATTTTTTGATGATATACTAATCGATAGCAAGTCTTGGGAGGATCATGTGTGACATGTTGACAAGGTGCTACAACTACTAAAGGAGCAACAACTATATGCCAAACCATACAAATGTTTATTTGGAGTGAAGGAGGTAGAGTATTTCGGTCATATTGTATCTCATTAAGGTGTCAAGGTAGACCCTAACAAGATTAAGGCCATGATGGACTGGACAATTCCCAAAACATTGAAAAATAGTATTGCATGTTTGTTCGGCACTATGGAAGAATAGTAGCTCCTTTAATGACACTAACTAAGAAGGATGCATTTTCATGGACTCCAGAGGAAACTAAATCTTTTGAACAACTTAAAGAGGTGATGTGCAAATCTCCTCTGTTGACCACTCCATACTTCACAAAAACCTTTATTGTGGAATGTGATGCCTCGGGAAATGGAATTGGTGTTTTCCTAATGCAAGAAGGAAGGCCCCTTTCTTTTGAAAGTCAACCACTCAAGGGAAAGGACTTACACAAACCCATTTATGAGAAGGAAATGATGGAAATACTACATGCATTGAAGAAATGGCGTCCTTACCTAATAGGTAGGCACTTCAAGGTCAAAACAGATCATGATAGTCTTAAATACTTATTGGAACAAAGACTATCTTCAGAGGAACAACAAAAATGGGTAACCAAGATATTGGGTTATGATTTTGAAATCGTCTATAAAATGGGGAAGAAAAATGTTGTGGCAAATGCACTCTCAATAAAAGATGAATATGTTGAGGCCCTTCTCTATGCTATCTCGATCATCCAACCCGATTGGATAATAGAAGAAAGAGATGAATGGACGAATAATGAAAAAGTGTGGACTCTCATTCAAAGGTTGTAACACGATTCCAGTGCACTAGATACATTTATATGGAAAAATGATTCACTATGGTACAAAGATCTCTTATATTTATGTAAGAAATCGCAACTCAAACAAAAGGTACTATTGGAATTGCACACCTCTTGAGTAGGAGGGAACTCGGGATTTTTGAAAACATACCATAGAGTCAAGAAGGATATTTTTTGGGATGGCCTTAAAACTGATGTTCAAAGGTTTGTGGTAGAATGTTTGGTTTTCCAAAAAAATAAGGTGGAAACAATTAAGATCCCAGGTATTTTACAACCATTAGCCATCCCAAGTCAGTGTTGGGAGGAGGTTTCCATGGATTTCATCACAAGGTTATTGAAGTCTAAAGGAAAGAGTGTCATCATGGTGATTGTTGATAGACTAACCAAGTACACACACTTTTTTTCACTCTCTCATCCCTTCAAATCTAGTACAGTTTCCACTGCATTCATGGAGACAGTTCAAAAGATACATGGCATCCAAAAGATTATTGTAAGTGACAGAGATCCCATCTTCACTAGACATTTTTGGACAGAATTATTTTCTTGTTTGGGTAATCAATTGGCTCATAGCTCATCCTATCATCCTCAATCCGATGGACAAACTGAGATAGTCAACAAATGTCTGGAAGGATACCTATGTTTCTTTGTTTTTGATAAACAAACATAATGGTTCAAATGGTTACCCTTGGCAGAATGGTGGTATAACACTTCCTTTCATACTGTGACAAAAATGATACCATTTATGGCACTCTATGGATACCACCCTCCTTCCATCACTTCTTATCTAAAAGAAAAATCTAAGGTTCAAGCAGTGGAAGATCACATCGAGCATCAACAACAAGTTCACCAAATCTTAAAGGACAACCTGACCATGGCACAAAATCACATGAAACAACAAGCAGATCAACATCGCAATGAAATTTTGAAGTAGGGGATTAGGTGTTTTTAAGACTACAACCATACAAACAAATGTCCCTCAATAAATCCAAGAAGGATAATAAATTATCACTAAAGTACTATGTCCCTTATAAGGTGTTGCAAAATATTGGTACTATGGCATACAAATTGGAGTTGCATGCATATTCATGAGTACACCTAGTTTTCCATGTTTCATTCTTAAAGAAGGTTATAGGTGACAAGATCCCAGTCCAAACTATATTTCCAGAACTTGATGAGGAAGGAAAAATCATATTGAATCCTGAAGCCATCAGTGACACAAGAATTCACCATCTAAGGAATAGATCCATTTCAAAGTATATCATTAAATGGAGGAAACTACTAACTGAAGATTCAACTTGGGAAGATGAGTCTTTTATACAAAAGCATCCAGATTTACTCAAGCATTGTGGACAACACTTGTCTCAAGGGGAGGGGCATGTTAAGCTCTAATATTGGCTCATTATCCCTTAATTGGGGCATATTACATTAGTAATGTTATTCTATTTATGTCGACTTTATTCCATTAGTTGTAATTATACCTTCTAGTCTCCTATATATACCAAGGAGACATTTTCATTTGGAATCATCTTGTACTTGAACATTTATGTAGGGTAAAAGGAGGTTGACCCCTTGAAGAGGCTTATTATATGAAATTCTGTCTTTTTCAAGGTGTTGAGTACTTATTATGAGGTTTTTCTATTCTATATTAATATTTCGTTCCTAACATACTTATCCATGCCAACAATATGCACTATGGTTAGATTTCACACTACAGAATAGTAGTCAACCACCTAATGTAATGTGATATCCCTCTTGATTTTGGACATATTAAGGACATATTAATGTGATAACACTAAGGACATTATAATTTTATCATATGGATCTAAGAAACAAATAGTAGTAAGGTTGTTGTTTGTTGGATTTGTACAAATTATAATTATTATAAGAAATGTCCAGAAAATGAGGGTTAATGCTATGGAGTAAGAAATCCAACCATCAGTTGGTGTATTACAAATCTTGGGTGCTTTAGTTGGAAATATGTGTAACAACTTTAGTTAAATAATTAATTGTCATAGTTCAATAATTGTTTAAAGTATATTAAGTTTAATTAATTAATTGTCCTGAATTATTAATTGTTTAATGTATATTAATTAATTAATTAACTCATTAAATATTTGGGTAATGAATTTAAGTTTAATAAATTTTATTTTTTTAAAAGAAAACTTAACATATCAAAGGATGGAGCCATTGAATGGAGGGATAAGGTGGTTGGCATTGAATGGAGAGATAATATGGGTGAGTCTTAATGAAAGGAAGAGGCGGTGAATGGGGAAGGAGGTTAAGAGGGGGAGAAAACACTCAGGAGGGGGGACTTTTGGGGGGAGCATTATTTTCAGATTAGGAGACTGTATTGTGGCATTTTGGAAGGGATATTGTTTTTGGAGATTGGAAGATTGTATTACAAGTTTTGGCTAGAGAATCTTGTGGAAGGACCGTTACAAGGGGGCACCTGTTGCTGGGAGTTTTGGGCTCAAGGGCCAGGAATCCTTATGGAATCCTAGAGATAGGGATCTAGAGAGTCTTTGTTCCTAGCTGGCTGGGAGGAAAAGGTTTAGTTTTGGGCAGTTCCAAGCAGTCTGCAACAACATGAAAGCAAAGGACATACTCCTCCTTCAAGAGGTATTTTTCTAGTATTAATTTTCTTAAGGATGAAAGTTATGATATGAATTTATGTATGAAAATGGTGTAATATGTTTTGTATTGTGTTTATGATTATTTATTACTAGTATGGACTGTAAAAATTTAGAATTTAATGTTTAAAATTTTTTAGAATTTACTGTTTAAACTGATTAATTGGAATTTCTCTATCTAAATTTATGTTTTATAAGGCTCTGTTGGAAGAGAACTTACACATGGTATCAGAGCCCTGGTTTACAAACTTGGACCATGGCCTACCCACCTACCCAATTTAGGAATGGAACTATTCCCACCCAGAAATTTAAACAACCCTAAATAATCTGTATAGGATATATATATATATATATATATATATATATATATATTGAAAGAAGTCAGGGGGCCCTGAAAACCTTAATCAGATATAAATCTGGGCTTGAGGAACAAGCTCAGACTCAAAGATCCAGCTCCAGCTCCACCTAGCCTGCAAGCCAAACACACAATTTTTTTTATTTACACAGATCTATATGTAAACAATATGCCCATTTGAAAATGAAAATGGTGTAATTTTATACATATTGAAAGTAACAAACAATAAAACAAAAATATATATATCAATTCTGGTCTGCCCTTGAACTTCTAAATAGACCCTGTTATTCCCTAAATATAACTATTAGTATAAACATTGGTATAAATATAAATACAACTATTAGTATATAAAATAAACTTATAAGAAACAAAAAAAATATACATATATAATATAATGTAAAAACAAAAAAAAAATATTTATTAAATAAAAAAAATAATAATAAGATAAAATAAAAAGATATAAAGTATAAAAAAAAAGTTTCCTGCCAAATCTCCAAGTCACATTCCAACACATACTAGTACAACACAACTTTGAAGCTAGTGCTTGAGTCAAGATAAAAAATTCATGAAGGGAGAATCCTGCGAGGGGTACATTGGTGCTCCATGCATATTTGAACATAACATAAGAAACCAAGCCACAATAACCGACACCACTCTCACCATAGTTGTAGCAGTGAAGTAACCCAAGCATCGAATTCCAAGGAAAGAGCCCACAATGGAGAAAAGTGGGGTTCTATTCTGAAATCCCACCATCGCCAAGTGTTAAGACGACGATATCATCCTTTGCACACAACTCATCTATGAGAAAACACCCAAAGACCAAAGTTAGCACCAAGCCCATGAGGACTTACCTCACTTAAAATAAAATAATAAAAACACCAGATCGGGAAGGCCGAAGACCAAGACGTAGTAGGCCTGAACACATAAACCTTACACAGAGCCCAACACCAAGCCAAAGCCAAGTGAAAATCCCGTAAGGGATCATAGTGTGCACAACAGAGTAATATATATATATATATATATATATATATATATATATATATAGAGAGAGAGAGAGAGAGAGAGGCTTAGTTCCCTCTCTAGATCCATGTGAATTGCAAACAAAACACAAGTCATTCAAGACCAGATGCCAAAGTTAGAGCCCGATCACCAAGAGCCAATCCAACACAAATACAAGAGGTGCTAAGGGAAGATCCCATAGGCCCATTTGTTGTGCATTTAGCCAAACCTATAAGACCACAATCCAAGCACACGAGTGCCATATAGCTCGCATGCCAAATCATACAACACTCAAGTCAGAAACACAAAGCCTAATGCCAAACGCGAAGCCCATGAGGAGCATAGCAGGTGCACAATGCATCAAGCATTGAAACACAACCAGTGCACAAGTCATTTACCAAAACAATATACAAGCTAGTGCTCAAATCCAAGCATCAAGCCACCGAGAGAGGAGCCTCCAACCATTACCATAACTCAGCCACAGTTGCAGAGTAGGAGAGGCCTAGGCCACACTTGCAGAGTGAGAAAGGTGGAAAGTGATGGAGCGTTTAGGGTTTGGGTATAGTTTACGGTTTGGGGATAGAGAGCCCAAAGAGTGTGTGTAGGGTTTAGATATGGAGAGCTGGAGGAAGCGATGGTGGGGCACGTGGGCCCCGTGCGAGGATCCACAATGCCCTATTTTTTTTTTTAATTCAATTTAATAAATATTTTTTTTTCTTCTTTCTTCTTTGTTGTTTTGTTATATTTTTTTTATTATTTTTTTATATATTTATAAATATTCGATAAATTAAACATTTAATGGTAATAATAATAATAATAATAATTGTTTTTACATATTCCAATTTTTTTTAAACATCATTAAATTTATATTTTATATAAATTTAACATAAATTATAAATTATATTTAAATTTATATTTTATATAAATTTAACCTAAATTTTAAATTATATTTAAAAACTATGTTCTAACTTTAGATATATTTATGCTTGGATATATCTAAATCTATGTTTTAAATTTAGGTTAAATTTATGTGTAAAATCTATGCTTTAATTAATAGTTTAATTTTAAAATATTTTAAATTTATTTACATCTAAGATTATGTTTAAATTTAAAACTACTTAAACTGATTAATTTATTAGTAACTAATAAATTAGAATGATTAATTAACTAAGAGAGTGATCAATGTTAATGATAAATTATGATTAGAAATCACGTTAATTAGTTTTAAACCAAAATTTTAAAGGACTTTGACCAGGATAATCGGGAGGGGTTCCATGCACGCTAGGAAGGTAAGTCAGAGGAAAAGGCGAGTGGGGTATAGTGCTAGCATAACTACCGGACAAGAGGGTCAATAGTTTTCTTAGGCTAAGACATCAAGATTAGATGCTTAAACCCTAACCTAGCCACTTACGCCTAACCCTATTTTCTAGTTTAAGTTGCGCAAATGTGAATTGTCCTAGACTCACCCTGAAGAAATTTTGGTCGATGCAGATTCATTTATATAGGATGGTCGGGACCTGAGGAAATCAAGGCAGAGGGTCATCATCACAGGGACCACCATCACTTGAATTATCTCTCATTCTACGCTCTTTGGAGGCCATAAATGAGACTTTAAAGGGGCATCAGCCAGCAGGGATCAAAGTGGAACCCCCACCATCTGGAATGGGTAATCCTAAAGTGTCGAGGGATTCAGTGGGAGGGCCTCCACCTGAAGACATCACTAGAGAACTACAGAAGATCAAACTTCTATAGTTTTCCAGGGGTCGTGCCAGTCAACGTGTAGAGGCATGGTTGGAAGGCATGACAAGGTGTTTCACCTTAAGGGACTATGCATCCACTTCAAAGGTGAAGATAGGGATTTTTCAGTTGAGAGGTAGTGCCTTGAATTGGTGGGGCAACCTGGAGAGGCAGTTGCATCTTACCCCAGACACCGTCTCTTCGGAACTCTTTGAGGAAAGGTTGCGAAGGAAATATCTACCAAATTACTACGAGGAATAGTAGGTGGGACCATTTCACACTCTAGTACAGGGGAACAGGACCGTGGAAGAGTACGAGATCAGGTTTATGGAATTGGTCAAATATGTTTCATGCATGGATAATGATCACCGATAGGTAGAACACTTTGTCTATGCATTAAAACATAAGATAAGGGCCATGGTGCATATGTGGAAATCGTCTTCAGTAGCGGAAGCAGTTGAAAATGCACGTTATGCAGAGGAACACATGAACTTAAATGGAGGGACGAGATCGACCTTTCTGCATCATCCTAGATTTGTGGGGAAGGCCCCTAGGACCTTCTCCAGGGGAGGGATATCTAAGCCACCCCCATATGGTAATAGAGTCACACCAAGGACAGTCACCATAGGTATTTCAATGGCAATGAGTGCAACATACCGTTCATCACCAACGACGCAGGCAGGTCCATGACCATCTAAGGTAGCAACTAGTAGGGCAGGGGTTCCAGGGGAAGGAATTCATTTCAGATACCATCACAAGGCAGTACACAAGTTAAATATTAGGTTACATGTTGGGGATGTGGAGGACCCCATTACTAGCGTGACTTCCCAAAGTTACAATCCATATTTTTTCACAGAGAAGGAAAGGCCCCGATGGGAAGAGAAAGTGGTAGCCACCAGGTTCACGCAACGGTTAATAATCACCAGGAATAACATCTATCCACGGTGGTGAAGTTGCCAGGTACGCTAAATCATATCAATGTTAAAATTTTGTTTGACTATGGTTCTATATATAGTTTCATTTCACCATATTCATTAGAAAAGAGTGGGTTGGCAACCTATGAGCATGATGAATTTAAACAAGTCGAGATGTCTTTGGGGGAAAAAGAAGCAGTAGGACCTAGCGTTGATAATTGTTTAGTAGACCTGGGAGTGTGTACTAATAGGTTGAAGGTATACGTCACTGCTCTTGGGGAATATGACCTAATCATTGGAATGGATTGGTTAGAATCCCATCGAGATATGGTAGATTGTTTCACAAAAGGGGTGTTTTGTGTTGATGATGAAGGAAGGCTAGTACAGATCCAGGGTGTATGGACAAAGGTGTCTCTACGCTTTATCTCAACTATCAAGGTCAAGAAGTGCATGAGGCAAGGGTGTTGACTTTATGTGGTGGAAGAAGTCAGTGAAAGGAAAGGACCCTCCTTGGATCAGTACCCAATATTGTCAGAGTTTAAAGATGTTTTTCCGAACGAGTTACCAGGGTTACCTCCTGAGAGGGAGCTTGATTTTACTATTGAGATAAAACTTGGTGTAGAACCAATTTCCAAGACTCCATATCGGATGACAGTGCCAAAACTTTGTGAGTTGCAGATGTAGTTGAAAGAGCTACTTGACTTAGGACTAATAAGACCCAGTGTCTCACCTTAGGGTGCACCAATAATTTTTGTAAAGAAGAAGTATGGTTCTTTACGACTGTGTATATGTTACAGGGACATGAACCATGCTATAGTGAAAAATAGGTACCCAATGCCGCAAATAGATGATCTCTTCGATCAGATGAAAGGAGAAATGGTATTCTCAAAGATTGATTTGCGATTAGGGTATCACCAGTTAAGGATTAAGGAAGGCGATATTCCTAAAACTTCCTTTTGAACTCATTTTAGGCATTACGAGTTCATGGTAGTACCTTTTGGATTAACCAATGCGCTAGAAGTATTCATGAGCCTCATGAATGGCATATTACGAAAGTACTTAGACTATTTTGTACAAGTCTTTCTAGATGAAATCCTCATCTATTCCAAAAATGAAAGAGAGCATGAGGAACACTTGCGAGTGGTTTTGTCCTTCCTTAGATAGAACAAATTGTATGGGAAGTTGTCGAAGTGTTCCTTCTTCCAGAAATAAATCCACTATTTAGGTCATATCATTTATCATGAAGGAATCTCTGTGGACCCAGAAAAGGTAAAGGCCATTATGGAGTGGCCAGTGCCGAAAAATGCTCATGAGGTAAGAAGCTTCATGGGGCTAGCAAGTTATTATTGGATATTTGTGGAAGGGTTGTCTAAAATAGTGAAACCCATCACCACTTTGCAGCGTAAGGGGGTCAAGTATGAATGGACAGAAGAATTTGATAGTGAATTCATCAAGCTTAAAAGGTTACTAACTATTGTACCAATTCTACGAGTGACAGATATGGAAAGGGACTTCACAGTCTGCACGGATGTCTCAAAGCAAGGGTTGGGGGTCGTGCTAATGAAGGATGGAGGAGTGATAGTTTATGCATCAAGGAAGTTGAAGAAAAACGAAGAGATTTACACTACTCATGATTTAGAGTTGGCAGCTGTAATGCTAGCTCTAAAACTTTGGAGGCACTATCTAGTAGGGAGAAACTTTGAGCTCAAAAAGGACCATCAAAGTTTAAAACATCTCTTCATTCAAAGGGATCTGAATTCTAGGAAAAGGTAATGGAGTGAGTTCTTGAGTGAGTACGATTTTGGTATTTTGTATATCAAGGGAAAAGAAAATGTGGCCATGGATGGCTTGAGTAGGAGGCCAAGTGTCTTCTCCTTGGTACCCTTAAAATTCAATATGAGGGAACGTGTGTTGATGCAAATCCTTGGGGACAGTTGGTATTTAAGGGTTACCTGAAACCACCAGAGTGGGAGGCAATTAGATCCAAGGTATGAAGGATATATTCTGGAAGCAGACGACCTATTAAGATATCGAGGAAGGATGTACATCCCTAGAAGTGGGGATATTCGAAGCATCATACTAAAGGAAGCCCATAGAGCACTTTATTGTGCACATCCGAGTGTGAAGAAAATGTATGCAAACATGACGAAGCTATTCTTCTGGATAGGCATGAAGTGTGATGTAGTCCATTTCATCGCCAAGTTCTTAGAGTGTCAACAAGTGAAATTCGACCACCATCACCCAACAAGCCTTCTACAACCACATGATGTTCCTATGTCCAAATGGGAATTCATTTCGATGGACTTTGTTGTGGGGTTGTCGCTCACATCTCATATACACAATGCCATTCTTGTGATAGTTGATAAGTTAACCAAGAGTGCTCATTTTATTCCAGTTAGAGACACTTATGATGTCACTGATGTGGCACGTGTGTTTGTAAGTGAGGTCATCCATTTGCATGGGATACCTAAGAATATTATTTCAGATAGGGACTCTAGATTCACTTCTAGGTTTTGGACAAGTTTGCAGTCAGCATTGGTGACTTAGTTGAACTTAAGCACAACTTATCATCATGAAACAAATGGGAAAACTAAGAGAGTAAATCAAGTCATGGAAGACATTCTTAAGATGTATGTTGTGGATAATCAAACCCATTGGGAGAAGTACCTACCTTTGGTAGAGTTTTCCTATAATAACAATTTTCATAGCTCCATCAGAATTCCACCCTAGTAAGCTCTATATGGAAGGCCATGCAGATCACCATTGAGTTGGGAGAGGTTAGAAGACTGAGTAATAGTTGGGCCAGAATTGATTCAAGAGATGGAGGAATAGGTGATTCAGATTAGGCTGAGACTAAAGGAAGCACAGGATAGACAGAAAGGTTATGCAGATGCACATAGGATTGATCGAAGTTATAAAGTTGGAGATCAGTTTTTCATTCGTATTAGGCCTAATAAGAGTACCATTCAGTTTGGGAATGGGACAAAGTTGTCACCTCGATTTATAGGACTGTCCAAAATCCAAGAGAAAATTGGAACCGTCGCCTATCGTCTCATACTTCCACCCCACTAGCATAAAACTGATAATGTTTTTCATGTATTTTTTCTACGTCATTATGTTATTGATTAATCACATAAACTAAATTGGAAAGAATTGCAGGTGTCAGATGTAGGAACCCTCACGGTAGAATGATTATGCATATTGGACCGTACAGTTAGAAAGCTCAAGAACCATCTGGTAGACCAAGTTAAGGTCCAATGGGACAAGTATAGTCTAGGATCCGCTACTTGGGAGGATGCCAAGACATTACAACGAGATTATCCCTCACTTTTTTGAACACCTCGAGAATTTGTTTCTCGAAGGTTGGGAGTATGTAATGCCACCTTTTGACTTAGACAACTAGGATTACGTGAGGCCTAAACAACTTCATTTTCTATTCACAGTAAAACTACAAGATACTAGATCTAATAAATACGCAGAACAAAAATAAAATGCTAGGAATGGAAGAATAATAGTAATATAACCAGCATAATCATCCACAATAACATAGAAATAATATGAGAACAACAACTGAAATACCACTTCGATTCAAAAAGCAATGTTCACAGGCCTCTTCGAGGGGGAAACCTCCAGTCAAGTAGTGCTCTGTTACAATAATCTCCAAGCTAGGGTTTTCATACCCTCGACCCTTATTTATACTAAATATGTCTATTAAGAGAATCATCTAGAGGAACATCCTTCTAGAAGAAGAAGCTTCTATTAGCTCTTCTTACATCCGCCTTATTATATTTTATTGAAATTCCTTATTAATATTGACCTTTATTACATCTGAATACATTGATCTACCTATGTGTGGGTTAGGACCTTAACATGTCCACCCACTTAAAAAAAACCTTGTCCTCAAGGCTTGAGATGTGGAAATTGTTGTAGAATGGTAGCTAGTTCCCAAGTGGCACCTGCTAGAATCATATCTTTCCACTGTACTAGCACTTCCTTGATGGTTCTATGATGCAGGCGATGCTCACGTGGGTCCAAAAATTCTTCTGGCTGTAGCCAAATGGATCCTTCTTCAGCTAACTCTGGAAGGTTGGTTTGAATTTGGAACCTGGTTCCAATCACCTTCTTCAAACATGAAACATGAAAAACAGGATGTAGCTTCAACTGACTGGGCAGAGCTAACTGATATACGACTTGTCCCACACACTTGAGAACTATGTAAGGGCCATAAAATTTGGGTGCTAGCTTCTAACAATGCTCAGCCTTGAGGGAAGTTTTCTTATATGGTTGCAGTCTCAGAAACACCTGATCCCCTTCTGCAAATTGATGTTCAGAGTGACCTTGATCTGCTTCCTGCATCATTCGATTATGTGCCATGACCAAGTTCTCTTTAAGGGTACGAAGGATATCCTCTTAGACTATAGGTGTTTGGTCAACCACTTCGACCTTCAAGGTACCCGGTAAGTATGAGAGAACTGAAGGTGGCTTATGTCCATATACCTCTTCAAAAGTAGTCATGTGAGTGGTTGTATCGTATGTAGTGTTGTACCACCATTCAACGAGGGGTAACCATTGAGCCCATTGGTGTTGTTTTTTAGAGGCAAAGCACCACAGATATGTTTCCAAACACTTGTTGACAACTTCTATTTGACCATCCATCTGGGGATGATAAGCTGAGATAAGATGCAATTGAGTGCCTTGTAGCTTAAACAATTCTTGCCAAAAATTGTTTCTGAAAGTTGGGTCATGATCAGAAACAATAGAGTGCGGCATGCCATGAAGCTTGAAGACCTGGTCCATGAAAATTTGAGCCATCGTGGATGTCAGAAAATGGGTGGTGAAGAGTGAAAAAATGAGCATACTTGAAAAGGTGATCCACCACCACCATTATGACTGATTTATTCCCCAATTTGGGTAAGCCTGTAATAAACTCCATAGAGATATCCTTCCAAATAGTATGGGGAATCGAAAGCAGTTGGAGGGTGCCTGGAGATTTGACTGTTACTCCCTTGTTGCACTGATATACCTCACATTCAGTGACAAAATTATGGATGTCCTATTTCATACCATCCTAGAAGAAAGAACGTTTGACTCAATCATATGTTTTGTTGAACCCTGAGTGCCCCACTGTGGGTGTAGCATGAAGCTCAGAAAGTACCGTGGATTTGAGCTTGGATTGTTTACTTAAATACAAGTGACCTTTGTATCAAAGCTCATCCTAGAGCCAGGAGTACCCTGGGGGAGTTGGAGCCTTGTTCTGCAGTTGCTGGCTTAGATGTGAACTTTTGGGATCTTGAAGCCATTCCTGGCGCACAGCTTGGAGCCAATCGGGTACAATGAAGGAAAGAGAAAAAAGGGATCCTTCGTCTTCATATTTCTGGGACAGTGCATCCACCATGACATTGTCTTTTTCCTTCTTGTAAATGATCTCATAATCATATCCAAAGAGCTTAGTCACCCATTTTTGTTACTCCTAGGAGGAAATGTGTTGTTCCAGAAAGTACTTGAGGCTTTGATGGTCGGTCTTAATTTGGAAGCGTTTCCCCAAGAGATAAGGATGCCACAACTCAATGGCATGCAGAATCGCCAACATTTCTTTTTCATAAATGGGTTTTCCCAGATTCCTTTCAGACAGTTGCTTGCTGGTGAAGGAAAAAGGTCGACCCTCTTGCATAAGGATAGTGTCGATTCCTTTCCCTGAGGCGTCACATTCCAACACAAAGGTCTTTGTGAAATCGGGAAGGGCCAGCACTGGAGTGGTACGCTGGTCGTCTTGAAGGTTTGAAAAGATTGAGAAGTTGCTGGAGTCCAAGTGAAAGAGTTATTTTTGACGAGAGCCATGAGAGGTGTTGCAATCTTTCCGTAGTTCTTAACGAACTTGCGATAATACCCTGTTAGGCCCAAAAATCCACACAAGATTTTGAGAGTCTTTGGGTGTGGCCAGTCTTGCATAACTTCAATATTTTTTGGGTCCACCCTAACGCCATCATTTCCCACTAGATGACCCAAGTATTCTACTTCTGAGGCACCAAAAGCACATTTGGATTGTTTTAGGAAAAGTTGGTGTTGAGAGAGTAGTCAGAGAACTTGATCCATGTGAGTAAGATGGTATGTCCATGTTTTTCTATAGATGAGGATATCATCAAAGAAAACTAAGACAAAATGATGGAGAAAAGGATGGAAGACATGGTTCATGAGGATCTGGAAGGTGGAGGGGGCATTACACAAGCCAAAGGGCATGAACAAAAACTCATAGTGGCCCTCATGAGTGCGAAAGGCAGTCTTGGGAATGTTGGCCTCTTTCATACGTATCTAGTGATAGCTTGAGTGAAGATCAAGTTTGGTAAAGAATTGGGTGCCACTCAATTCATCCAGGAGGTCATCAATGACATAAATGGGAAATTTGTTTTTGATGGTCAGTTTTTTGAGAGCACGGAAGTCAGGACACATTCTCCAAGAACCTTCTTTCTTCAATACCATGATGACTGGATACAAGTAAGGGCTCGTACTAGGATGGATGACACCTACAGTAAGGAGTTCCTGGACCATTTTTTCAATTTCATTTTTTTGTTCAAAGGGGTGGCGATATGGATGGATATTGGGGGGAAGGCTTCCTAGGACAAGGGGAATGGAATGATCATGAACACCGTGGGAAGGAGGGAGTCCTTGGGGAGTGGAAAATGCAATTTGATGTTTATAAAGGAGGGCTTGGAGGTCTAGGGGCACTGGGGGTGTCTTTGTGGCTTGTATGGTGTGGAGTTGGGAAATGACACCAGAATGACCTTTTTTTAACATTTTTTCCATGCGATGAGAACTGATGACCTTAGGTGAACTAGCAGTGATGCCTTGGAATTTATATTGGTGGCCTCCTTGGTCAAATTGCATGGTTAAGTTCTGAAAATTCATTAGAATGGGACCCAAAGTCCTTAGCCAGTCTGCACCCAACACAATGTCACAACCGCCCATGTCAATAGCAAACATATGGGATTTTAGGTGGTAGTCACTGATTTAGAGACGCACATTTTCAGAGTGCCCACCACATTTCATAGAACCACCATTGGCAATCATGATTTGGAAATTGTTGACAACATGGATGTAGCAATGGGTTTCTTGGGGAATGCGACGATGAATAAAATTGTGGGTGCTGCCACTATCAACCAGAATGATGACCTTTGGGTTCTTGATGTAACCGATTAACTTGAGAGTTTCGGGGGTAGAGAAGCCAGTGAGAGCATTGAGGGAAATGATCGGTTCCACTTCGGGAGGGTTTATGTCAGTGATTTCTGGTGACTCAGGCATAAGGGGAATGTCAACATCCTCTTCCGAAATATCCTCAGAGATTTCCATAAAAAGATTTTGTTCCTTATATTTGTGGCCTGGGAAATATTTGTCATCACAATTATAATAGAGGCCTTTGAGTTGGCATTCAACCATTTCATCCCTGGTCAATTTTTGGATCTTTAATGGGGTGAAGGGAGTAGTGGGGTTTACTGGTTTAGAGCGAGGGATAAAGAAAGGCTTACGGTTTGAGAGGAAACAATTTTTTGTGCTTCTTTAGGTTTTTTAGTAGCCTCCACCCACATCGTAGGTCGAGTCATGAGAACATGGACCTGAATCTCCTCCTTCAGGCCACTGATAAAACACTCTCGAAAGAAAGCATCAGCCATTCCCTTTGTTCGAAAAGTCAGGCGCTCAAATGCAGCTATGAAGTCTTCTATTGTTCCTGATTGCTTCAATTTTGTCAAATGGCCCAAATGTTTGGTGTTAGTGTCAAAGCATTCATAAAGCTCAGTCAAAAATTGGGTCCAAGAAATATACCCTTGACGGGAAGTTTTTCTCCGTTGCCACCATTGCTAGCGTTCTTGATCTATATGGAGAACACCATACCAAAGTTTGGCCAAGTCATATATAATGTTGTAGAGAGAGAAATAATGTTCCATTTGAGTGACCCAACCAGTGGGGTCTGAGCCATCAAATTTGGTTACATCCACCCGCGGAAGGCGTATGTCTCATTGAAAGTGATGGGGATGAAAGGAATGGGAAGAAGTTTCACCTTCTGTCTTTGTATGTGCACCAGGAAAAGAGTCATCGGTAGGGATCTTGAGTTTGGTGCAGAGTGATGCAAAGATAGATTAAAGCTGGGTGGTCAGTTCGTGTTTGAATTCCATCATTGCGGACTGCACGGATTCATTTACAGATGCATTTATGGTGGTATTGATGGATGTATCATGGGAGGCAATAGTAGCACTGAGTTGTTTCACTTCTTGTTGGGTCTTGAGGAAACTAGATTGCAAGGTGTTGAAGCGAGACTCCAGTTCTTGGCTACGGGTATGGGCCATGAGGATGAGTGAACTGAAAAGGGAGTGGTCGGGGTCAGAAATATTTGCAGAAAAATGATATGGATGAATTTAATAAGGGAGAAGAGATGAATCTAATGGAATAAGTCTCAAATAATGGTGAAAAAATTTCCAGACTTTTTTTTTTTTTACAGCTCCGGGGTTATACTTCGGTTTGAAGAATGTTGCAATGTTGAAATCCACAAATTATTAACCAGAAAGAAATATGTATTTACTTGGCGACCCAAACATAGATGCATGGTAATAGATCTCACCGGTTTAATTTGTTTATGTTTATGTTTATTCTCCCCAAGGGTTAGGTATTCAAGGGTTCTACAGACAGGGGTTTGCCCTGTGCTATATCTCTTTGATATATGTGAGGGGTCCAACAGTAGTACTCGGCCAAATATCTCATGGCACTAAATAAGGAGGATAGATTGTACCCTTAGCCATACTACCCGACTACCCAGGTACTAGAGAGTATCTTCCCGAGTGTTGTTCTCGGTGACACTATAGCAGTCCGACGATCGATAGGTTTATCTAACAGGGGTACCAAAAAGGGTTACAAGGCTGGCCAATAGATGTGTTCTTAAGAACCACTTGTATTTCCTTCATGTATGAATCCCTCAACCATGGGTTTATGCGTGTAACGAAATATCTCTGTGGCTTAAAGATGCCTGAATACGTCTCTACCCTGAAAAAAAATACCCACAATTTCTTCCAAGGAAAGTGCTCTGATACCACTTGGAAGATAGCAAATCTAATAAATACGCAGAACATAAACAAAATGCTAGGAATGGCAGAATAATATTAATATAACCAACATAATCATCCACAATAACACATAAATAATATGAGAACAACAACTGAAATAGAACTTTGATTGAGAAAGCAATGTTCACAGGCCTCTTCAAGTGGGCAACCTCCAGTCGAGCAACGCTCTGTTACAATAATCTCCAAGATAGGGTTTTCATACCCTCGATCCTTATTTATACTAAATATGTCTATTAAGAGAAGCATCCAGAGGAAGATCCTTATAGAAGCGGAAACTTCTATTAGGTCTTATTGAAAGGCCTTATTAATATTGACCTTTATTACATCTGAATACATTGATCTACCTATGTGTGGGTTAGGACCTTAACAAAAACTATTAAATGATACACTTGAACTTTTAAGGCATGTGAACCTGTATAAATGTTTAAATGTTATGGATGATGATGGATATGATGCGATATATTGTGAGAATGCAAATTTTATGGATGTTTAAATGTTATTGATGATGATGGATATGATGTGATCTACTATGTGAATGTAAATTCTATGAATGTTTAAATGTTACTGATGATGATGGATATGATGCAATATATAGTGAGAATGTAAATTTTATGGATGCTTAAATGTTATTGATGATGATGGATATGATGTGATACACTATGTGAATGAGAATCCTATGAAGGTTTAAATGATATTTGAATGATGTTGGATATGATGCAATCTATTATGTAAATGATAATTCTATGAATGGGTAATGTTAATTGAATTATGGGATATTATGAGATCTATTTCTAACTTGAAAAATTTGATGTTAAAGTTGTTGGTATGCGAATACCGAATTTAAATTATGGTTGTATGCAATTACATGATGATAATGCATAATATTTGTATGAGTTTGTGCTACAGACTAATCTGCAGGTTATTGGGCTATGAAATAACCAAGGGATAGTGATGATGAAAGTGGATGTCATGACCACTAGCCGAGAAACAATATGGTATGAATATTCTATGTGAAATTATATTGGTTTGGATACATTGTTATGATATGTGGACCAATGCAGGATTTCAGGAGGTGAACTGTCCAAAACTGAATAAACGATGACAAAACTCCCAGCAACATGGTGCCACTGTATATTCCATTGTAGGGTGTGGACCCTAGTCCTTTTACGGGGGGTGGAGGCATTTCCCACCATATATCCTTTGAAACCTGGAGTCATGGGAGGATGATGTAGCTCACACTCCCCTAGATGTGTGATGATGACTGTCAGTTTCTTGTTGGGGAAGCTTGGTCAAGATAGTGACACCTCCGCTTATAGATTCTATTTGGAGTTAGGTCAATATAGTTGACGCTCCAAGATAGTCCAGCAAAGGAAGGATAGGAATGGAAGATGGAAGTAATTTAGGGAGGAAGGATGAATAAAAATAGTTGAGAGTGTATCGATATTTGTCTTATGGTGGAATTTATTGTTTTTCCTTATGAAAAGAAAAAGTGTATATATGAATATTCATAATTACTTAACTAAACTACAATTGTCTAAATAACATTGTTGAGATAGATAATTTCAATTAAAGGATTTCACAAACATTTGGTTGGGTTATTGTCTTTTATAAAATGAATAGTCTTGATTGAATGTATTGGATGCATACAAAAATTACTATAGAGGCGATAGTTATTGTTATTAGTACATGCACAAGACTTGTATGTACTACCTACACATGCATTTCTTGCACATGTACACTAGTATGTATGATTTTTCTTGGCTTACCTACTGATAATGTTGGTATTGGATATGGATGTGTGAACCCTGTGTCTTTCCCTTGTATATTAAAATACTTTAACTTTGGGACGAAGTTTCCTAAAGGGTGGGTGTATGTAACAACCCTAGTTAAATAATTAATTTTCATAGTTAAATAATTGTTTAAAGTATATTAATTTTAATTAATTAATTAATTGTCCTGAATTATTAATTGTTTAATGTATATTAATTAATTAATTAATTAACTCATTAAATATTTGGGTAATGAGTTCAAGTTTAATAAAGTATAATTTATTAAATGAAAACTTAACATATCGAAGAATGGAACCATTGAATGGAGGGATAATGTGGTTGGCATTGAATGGAGAGATAAGGTGGGTGAGTCTTAATGAAAGGGAGAGGCGGTGACTGGGGAAGGAGGTTAAGAGTGGGGAAAACACTCAGGAGGGGGGGGACTTTTGGGGGGAGTGTTATTTTCAGATTAGGAGACTGTATTCAAGAATTTTGGAAGGGATATTGTTTTTGGAGATTGGAAGATTGTATTACGAGTTTTGGTTGGAGAACTTGTGGAAGGACTGTTACAAGGGGGCACTTGTTGCTGGGAGTTTTGGGCTCAAGGGCCAGTAATCCTTATGGAATCCTAGAGCTAGGGAGCCAGAGAGGCTCTATTCCTAGCTGGCTAGGAGGAAAAGGTTCAGTTTTGGGCAGTTCCAAGCAGTCTGCAACAACAGGAAAGCAAAGGACATACTCCTCCTTCAAGAGGTATTTTTCTAGTATTAATTTTTTTGAGGATGAAAGTTATGATATGAATTTATGTATGAAAATGTGTAATATGTTGTGTAGTCTATTTATGATTATTTATGACTAGTATGGACTGTAAAATTTTAGAATTTACTGTTTAAACTATTTTAGAATTTACTGTTTAAACTAATTAATTGACATTTCTCTATCTAAATTTATGTTTTATAAGGCTCTGTTGGAAGAAAACTTACAATATGTCTAATGCAAGCCAAGAGTAGAACTATACAAATATTAGTTTTATTCAAGACAAGAGTAGAACTATACAAATATTAGTTTTTTTCAAGCCAAGAGTAGAACTATACAAATATTAGTTTTTTTCAATCCAAGTTGAAGAATAAGTTATTTATGGTGATGGTTAACAATAGTGCAACCCACATTTTTATGTAGGAAGTAGTGGTTGTTAAACTAAATGTGCAGTTGAAAATGGTGCAATCTTTTTTCAAGGCAGTAAGATATAGTAGTTAGTTGACAGAGACATGTAGAATTTAGTTAGTTTTTATGCCCTGAGGAGGAATTGGCCAAGAGTCCCTGAAATGGTTTGGGATGTGACTTGAAACTTGGGATAAAATGAAAAACAAGACTCAGATTGAGGAATCGTCGACTTTGATGGATTATTGGGATAGGATTTCAGCTAGACCACCCCTCACTCTTGGGTTCCATGCCTTAGAAGTTTCTTTACTCATTGATTTCGAGAACTAGTGTTTTTCTTTGTTTGAAGCAATACAACATTTGGATTAAGGGGTCTAATTTATGAACCATGCCTTAGGAGAGGATGGATAATTTGGTCACCTATTCCATACCTAAAAATTCTTGCACCATCTCACAGAACTCAAAAATGTTGCTTTGTTAGTCTTTTATGCCCTCAGGGGGAATTGGCCAAGAGTCCTCGAAATGGTTTGGGATGTGACTTTCAACTAGGTATAAAATGACAACTGAGACTCAGATTGAGGAACCATCATATCTATTGGATTCCTTGCATAATATTTTATCTATAACACTCCTCACTCTCGATTCCAACCGCTCAAAAGTTGTTTTTTTCATCGATTTCGATAACTAGTGCTTTGCTTAGTAAGAAGCAATGAAACATTTGAATTTAGGGCTCTAGTTTATGAAACAATGCCTCGAGAGAAGATGCAAAATTTGGTCACCTCATCCATTCATAAACAAGCATGCAACATCTCATGGAACTAAAAAATGAAGCTTTGTTAGGCTTTTATGCCCTAAGGAGGAATTGTCCAAGAGTCCTTGAAATGGTTTGGGATGCGACTTGCAACTGGGCATATAACAAATATAGAGACTCTGATTAAGGAACTGTTTACTCTGATGGATTAATGGTATAGGATTTCATATAGATCACCTCTCACTCCTGGGTTCCATGCCTCAAAAGTTGCTTTAATCGTTGGTTTTGGGAACTAGTGTTTTGCTCAGTTTGAAGCAATGCAACATTTGGATTAAGGGGTCAAGTTTATGAAACCATGCCTTGGCATCAGATAGATAATTTATTCACCTATTCCATTCCTAAACAATCTTGCAACATCTCACGGAACTCAAAAATGTTGCTTTGTTAGTCTTTTATCCCTGAGGGGGAATTGGCCAATAGTCCACGAAATGGTTTGGGATGCAACTTGAAACTGGGCATAAAATGAAAAATGAGACTTGGATTGAGGAACCTTCATCTATGTTGGATTCCTAGAATAGGATTTTATATAGACCACCCCTCGGTCCTATTTCCAATCCCTCGAAAGTTGTTTTTTTCATCAATTTCAATACTAGTGCTTTGCTCGGTAATAAGTAATGCAACATTTGGATTTAGGGGTCCAATTTATGAAACCATGCCTCGAGAGTGGATGGAAAATGTGGTCACCTATTCCATGCCTAGAGAGTGGATGGAAAATGTGGTCAACTATTCCATGCCTAAACAAGCATGCAACATCTCATGGAACTCAAAAATCCTGCTCCGTTAGGATTTTATGCCCTGAGTAGGAATTGCCAAGAGTCCCCGAAATGGTTTGGGATGCGACAAGAAACTGGGCATACAATGAAAAATGAGAATCAGATTAAGGAATCGTTGACTTCGATATATTACTGGGATAGGATTTCATCTAGATCACCCCTCACTCATGGGTTCCATGCCTTAGAATTTTTAGTACTCAACGTTTTCGAGAACTAATGTTTTGCTCAGTTTGATGCAATGCAACATATGGATTAAAGGATACAATTTATGAAACCATGCCTCGGGATAAGATGGAAAATTTGGTCACATATTCCATGCCTAAACAATCTTGCATCATCTCACGGAACTAAAAAAAGTGGTTCTATTAGGTTTTTATACCCTGAGAAGTAATTGGCCGAGAGTCCCTGAAATGGTTTCGGATGTGACTTGCAACTGGGCATAAAAAGAAAACCAAGAATCGGATTGAGGAACCATCGAATTCTATGGATTAATGAGATAGGATTTTATCTAAAACACCCCTCACTCCCAGTTCCAACCCCTCAGAAGCTATTTTTTTCATTGATTTTGATAACTAGTTCTTTGCTTGGTAAGACGCAATGCAACATTTGGATTTAGGGGTCCAATTTATGAAATCATGCCTCAGGAGAGGATGGAAAATGTGGTCACCTATTCCATGACTTAAAAAGAATTCAATATCTCATGGAACTAAAAAATGTTGCTCTGTTAGGATTTTATGCCTTGAGGAGGAATTTCCAAGAGTCCCCGAAATGGTTTAGGATGCGACTTGAAACTGGGCATAAAACGAATGTTGATACTCGGATTGAGGAACCGTCGTCTCTGTTGGATTCCTAGATTATGCAGGAGCATCATGTCAATCACATAGAGGCGGGAACATTCAACATGTGTGATTTCTTCCAGAACTTCGACATGGGCGGCTACAATGGATTTCGGGATCTGCCTCCACTCACTGCCAGAATTCACTTTTTGGGGCATGCTTGAACCAGTGCCAAATTTTACCCTGTGAAGCAACTTTTTGAAATTGAAAACAGAGAAGGAGTTTCCACTTTGTCTCTAGAATGAGATTGGACATTATATAGTGTAGGATGAAATTTAGAGTAGGCAAGTAGCCAGGGAAAACCCTAGAACCATTTTTGAGTTATGTAGAAGCTTACCCACCCTGCGAGAAGAAGAAGAGGAGAGAGTTGTAATACAAAGAAATCATCTGTAAGAGAACTACGAGTGAGAAGAAAATATCAGTTTTTGGAGATAATGTATTTTGTATGTATTTAGTAGCCAGTTGGAACTTATGAATAGAACACAATGGAAATTTGATCCAAATATGTTGTCCTTGGACTGTGTGTACTTTCCTGTTATTTTTTGTTTTACAAACAAGTGAATGGAACTGCGAAATTTTGGGAGTTTCAATTGGTTCTCTTTAATGGGATCTCTTCAAGGTGTGCATTAAGACAGAGAGAAAACACCATGAAACTAAGTTATCAAAATCCCTCAGACGTAAGGAGTACATAGGAGACCGAAGTCTGAACCAGATAAATCTCAGGAGGGATAACACTTTGGAAGTTGTTGTCAAGACCATGAATGAATTCCCTGGAAGGAGCGAATATTGAGTCTTTGAAGACTTAGAAATATTCTAAGTCAGAGTCGAGTAAAATATCAGGAGGGAGAAAACCCTTAAGCATTGGATCGCTGTCGGGATTCTCGCGGATCGTCCGATTGGAAGGAGTAGCGCAGACTTTAACGTTGTGTAGATCCAAGTGAGGGGAGTTCAAATATATGAAGGGATGGTGGAGATTCCTCGAGGAGGAACATCGAAACCCCACCAGTCATTGGATAAAGTGAAGTTGCAAGGAGGTTAGCGATGAGGGCTACTTGACATCCAAAAGCTCAGGGGGGATAGCGACCATCGATCTCGGATAGATCTAGACCATTGGTTTAGTTCATGAGTTTAGGTATAGCCACCTAGAGGGATAGAGCCTTTTCCTTTCGAGATCTTGAGTTACAATATCGCGAGATAGAAAGGGTCGTCCATTTCATGAACTCGGACATCGCGATATGGAAGGATGGAGGTCTTGGTTTTCAAACCTCAGAATTGTGAAATAACGATTTGATATGGACCGTCGACTATAGGTGGATCTGGACTATTGATCCACATCGTGATATTGGGGCTCGCAAGTTGGAAGGATAGAGGGCTTGACTTCCAAAACCTTGAATTATGAAATAGCGACATCAGGCCATTTTGCAAACTCGTGTATCACGAGTTGGGAGGGAAGAGTTCTTACGCTGTAAACCTCTAAGTTGCAAGATCGTGAAATAGAGAAAGGAAGGAAGGATAAGGGCATGGTCACAACCTTTGGTCTTTCACAGTAGGAGCTCATGCTTGGCGCTAAAATATAAAAAGGAGACAACTGAGCATTCATGGAGTGGACCTATGTGTTCGTTTCGAAGGGTTCCAGTTGGAATCGGAAGAGTTGTTTCAGCTCCCGAACTAGAAGATCCTAACTGGGAGGTCGCATAGCCCTAAGGATGGATAGGGGGTCTATATCAAGTGGTATCAGAGCCCATTTTTTGTCTGTAGATTTTAGGCGAAGGAGGAAAAAAAGGGAGACAAAAAACTTGAAGTTGTACTATGTGTGTGACAAAATGTCAACACAATGCCGCCAAGAAGACGCGAGTTGCCTTTAACCAGATGTGTTGTAGAAACGGAGATGCGAGATTTTTGTGCCCGAATGGAAGAAATGGAAGCATCACAGAGAAGAGCACCTGATGTTGGGGATGTCAGTGATGCAGAAAGTGAAGAGGCTGAGGTTGAAGAAGATACAAGAGAGTATGTTGTAGAAGAACATTTGTTGAGAGCAGTTGACAGATTGGGAGGCAGAGCTAAGATAGAGGTCCCCATGTATGAGGGAAATATAGATGCTAAAGAACTGTTGGGCTAGATAAGGTCCATGGAAAAACACTTCAACTATGAATATGTCGATGAGGAAAAGAAGGTGAAGTAGGCTGTCACCAGGATAAAAGGGAATGCAACACTGTGGTGGGACGAACTACAGGTTGAGAGGAGAAGTAAAGGAAAACAGAGGATAAAGAGTTGGGAAAGGATGGTAGAAAAACTGAAGGCTAAGTTCATACCCAAAGACTACCAGATCAATATGTTCAGGAAGCTACAGAACCTGAGATAGAAAGGAATGATAGTCAAGGAGTACATTGAGGAGTTCTACAGGCTGAACATCAGAACTAGACAAAGGGAGAGAGATGAAGAAAAAGTCGCCAGATATGTAAATGGCTTGAGATATGAAGTCCAGGACGAGATGAGAATGATGTTAGTGAGGACTGTGGAAGATTCTCATCAGTTTGCACTGAAAGAATAGGAGAAGTTGGCCAGGAAATAGAACCAGCGAGGGAGAGGCAAAATCTCAGTCCCAAGCAAAAGAAAGGGATTTAACTATGAAAAAGTGTACCAGTCAAAGGATGAGGCTGAGAAACCACACAATCACTCAGAATGAGGAGGAAGTTTGCAAGGAAGACAAAATGGTGGAAGAAACTCTTCTAGAGGAAGAGGCAGAGGAGGAGTAAGGTGCTATAACTATGGAAAGATAGGGCACATGTCTTGGGAATGTCCCAAGAAGAAGAAATAAGGAGGAGAAGCTCACATTTCAGAAGCACAACGAAGATATGTTAAAGAAGAAGGAGCAGAGGATGGAGCATCCCTGATGTTAGGAAAAGTTCTCTTAAAACCAAAAACAAAAATTGGGAAGCCAGTGTAGAGAAATAATCTCTTCAAGACAACTTGCAAGACTAAGGATAAAGTAGGCAAGGTGATCATTGACAGTGGGAGCACTGACAATCTAGTATCCAAAGAGATGGTGGAGAAATTGGAGTTGAAGACAACTACACATCCAAGGCCATACAAAGTCTCATGGCTACAAAAAGGACACCAGGTAATGATTACTAAACAATGCCTGGTTGAAATTAAAATAAGAGGATATAAAGATGAAATATCATGTGATGTAATTCCCTTGGACGTATGCCACATTTTGTTGGGAAGACCATGGAAGTTTGACAGAAATGTCATTCATGATGGAAGGAAGAATACATACACATTGGAGAAGAATGGTAGGATGCATATGTTACTGCAAATAAAGGAGAAGACAGAGAAAGAGGAAGCCAACATAAGCATACTTCTCATGAGTGGGAAGGAACTCCTGAAGGAAGCCAAGGAAGAATAGGAGATGCAGTTCATTGAGGTGAAGAAGCCCAGAGTCATTCTTACGAGTACATCAATGGATGATTTTCCTGAAGAATTTCAGGAGCTACTGGATAATTTTGATGATATAGTGGTGGATGAGCTGCCAAACTCATTGCCACCCATTATAAGTATCAATCATCATATCGACTTGATACCAGGAGTAAGCCTATCGAACAAGGCACCATATAGATTAACACCTCGAGAAAATGAGGAGGTGAAGAGCCAAGTCCAGGAATTGATGGATAAGGGTTTAGTCAGAGAAATTTTGAGCCCATGTGTAGTACCAACTGTGTTAAGCCCAAAAAAATATGGAGGATCAATAATGTGCACAGACTAAAGAGCCATAAACCAAATCACCATCAGGTACATATTCCCTTTAACAAGAATGGATGATTTAATGGATTTTTTAAGTGGAGCAAATTTCTTTTCTAAGATAGATCTGAAAAGTGGATATCACCAAATCAAGATGAGAGAAGGTGATGAATGGAAAACAACCTTTAAGATGAGCCAAGGCCTATATGAGTGGTTGGTTATAACATTTGGCTTAAAAAATGCCTCGAGCACTTTTATGAGGCTGATGAACAAAATTCTGAAGGATTTCATTGGCAAGTTCATGGTTGTATATCTGGACAATATACTGGTCGTTAGCAGGACTAAAGAGGAGCATTTGAGGCACCTGATGCTAGTAATGAGGAGGCTACAGTAGGAGAAGTTGCTGATCAATTTGAAGAAGTAATCTTTTATGAAGTACAAACTCATCTATTTAGGTTTCGTGATCTCTTCGAATGAATTGAAGATGGATCTAGAGAAAGTAAAAGAAATCAGAGAATGGTTGTCACTAAGGAGCATGTTCGAGGTAAGGAGCTTTCATGGTTTAGCAAGTTTTTATAGAAAGTTCATTAGAGACTTCAGTGGGATTTTTGCACCCATGATGGATACAGTGAGGAAGAGACACAAGTCTTTTAAATGGACAGAGGAGGTCGAAAGGAGCTTCAATATACTGAAGGAGAATATAACAGAATGACCAATTCTGGTCTTCCTGAATTTTTGGAAGACATTTCAGGTGAGATGTGATGCAAGTGGAGTTACAATAGGAGCAGTTCTGAGTCAGGAAAATCAACCTGTTGCCTATTTTAGCGAGAAGTTGAATGAGACTAAGAAGAAATACTCCACATATGACAAGAAATTATATTCCATCATTCAAGCGTTGAAGAAATGGAGGCATTATCTTGTCCCGAAAGAGTTTGTCTTGTACAACGATAACTAAGCTTTACAATTCATAACCCAATAAGAAAAACTGAATCAGAGGCATGCAAAATGGGTTGAATTTATGCAAAATTTTACTTTTTTCATAAAACATATTCCTAGGAATGCTAACAAGGTTGTTGATGCATTAAGCAAGAGATGTTTAATTCTGCAAGAATTCCAAGTGGAGACCTTGGGGTTTGAACACCTTAAGGACATGTATTGTGATGATGAAGATTTCAAGGAGGCATATGAAGCATGTAAAATCCCTGTAATGAGAGATAGAAGTTAGTGGATAAAGTATATAGTTCAGGAAGGATTGATGTTCAAAGGAAACCAACTGTGCATACCAAGATTCTCAATGAGGGGAAATATTTTGAAGGAGAAGCATAGTGGAGGATTGGCTGGAAATTTCAGCCATGATAAGACATTTGCATAATTGAGTAGTTCATACTATTACCCAGGTATGAGAAAAAAGGTGATAAAGTTTTTGAACAGATGTAGAATTTGCCAACATGCAAAGAAGAAAAGACAGAGCACTAGATTGTATCAACCATTGCCAATATTAGAGAGGCCTTGGGATGCAATAAGCATGGATTTCATGTTGGGATTGCCAAGAATGCAAAGGGGATTTGATTCCATATTTTTGGTTTTAGATAGGTTTTCAAATATGGCACATTTCATCCCATTCCAAAACACCAATGATGCAACACATGTTGCAAATCTATTTTTCAGAGAAGTTGTAAGACTTCACGGTCTACCTAGGAGCATTATCTTAGACAAAGACACAAACTTTGTTGGCCACTTTTGGAGGATGTTGTGGAAGAATATGGGGACATATTTTTCCTTCATCTCAACTTATCACCCTCAAACAAATGGGCAAACTGAGGTGGTAAACAAAAGTTTGGGAAACTTATTGAGAAGTCTAGTTACTGAACACCATAACCAGTGGGATCAGATTCTGCCACAAGAAGAATTTGAATACAATGACTCACCAAATAGGATCACTGGGAGGATCCCATTCCAAATACTCTATGGAATGAAACCCAGGGTAGTTTCTGAGTTAAAGGACTTGGAATAGGGAGACATAAGAAGTGTTGGAGCAGAGGAATTTGTTGTTGAAATGCAGAGAATCCATAGTCAGGTCAAAGAACAATTACAGAGTTCTAATCAGAATTACAAGCACATAGTTGATCAACATCAGAGGGAACTTCGATTTAAAGTGGGAGATCAGGTTTTAGCACATCTTAGGAAGGAAAGGTTCCCTAGGGGAACATATAGCAAATTGAAGATGAAGAAGATAGGACCCTGTAAGATCTTGAGGAAATTTGATGCAAACGCCTATGAGATTGAACTAACAGATGGTGTGGGAATTTCACCCATATTCAATGTCTCATACCTGTACCTCTATAGGAAAGACGACACAAAAGGGTTAGACGATCAAGGAAAGATTTAGTGGGAGAAATAGATGCCTGTAGCAGAAAAGCTGCAAATGGAGAAAATTGTTGATCAAAGGATTGGCAAGAATACTAGGAGGAAGCCTTATTTTGAGTATCTGGTCAAATGAAAGGGGCACCCAATCAAAGATGTCAGTTGGGAAAATTAAGCTGCTATCCAAAAGTAGGGAAAATCAGTAGAGGATCTCATGGACAGGAGTCCATGAATTTTTGTCAAGGGGATTATGATGCAGGAGCATCGTGTCAAGCGCATAGAGGCGAGAACATTCAACACATGTGATTTATTCTAGAACTTCGACATGGACAGATAAAATGGATTTTGATATCCACCTCCACTCAGTGCCAGAATTCACTTTTTGGGGCACGCTTGAACTGGTTCCGAATTTTACCCTATGAAGCAAGTTTTTGAAATTGAAAATAGAGCAGGAGTTTCCACTTCAGCTCTGGAATGGGACTGGACATTAGACAATGTAGGATGAAATTTAGAGTAGGCAAGTAGCTAGGGAAAACCCTAGAACCATTTTTGAGTTATGTAGAAGTTTACCCACCATGTGAGAAGAAGAAGAGGAGAGAGTTGTAATACAGAGAAATCATCTGTACGAGAACTATGAGTGAGCAAAAAATCTTAGTTTTTGGAACTAATTTATTTTGTATGTATTTAGTAGCTAGTGGGAACTTATGAATACAACAAAATGGAAATTTGATCCAAATATGTTGTGCTTGGACTGTGTGTAATTTCCTGTTATTTTATGTTTTACAAACAAGTGAATGGAATTGTTATATTTTGGGATTTTCAATTTGTTCTCTTTACTAGGAGATCTGCAAGGTGTGCATTGAGCCAGAGAGAAAACATTGTGAACCTGAGTTATCAAAATCCCTCAGACACAAGGAGTGCGCGGGAGACCGAAGTCTAAACCAGATAAAGCTCAGGAGGGATAACACTTTGGAAGGTGTTGTCGAGACCAGGAACGCATTCCCTAGAAGGAGCGAAGATTGAGTCTTCGCAGACTTAGAAAATCTTGTAAGTCAAAGTCGAGTAAAAGATCAGGAGGGAGAATGCCCTGGAGTGTTGGATCGTTGTGGGGATTCCCATGGATCATTCAATTGGAAGGAGGAGCATAGACTTTAGTGCTGCTTATATCTAGGTGAGGGGATTTGAAATATATGAATGGATGATGGAGAGTCCTCGAGGAGGAACACCGAAACCCTACCAATCATTGGATAAATTAGAGTTGCAAGGAGGTTAGCGGTGAGGGCTACTTGACATCCAAAATATCATGGAGAACATAGACCATCGATCTCAGATAGATATAGACCATTGGTTTAGTTCACAAGTTCAGGTATCACCACCCAAAGGGATAGAGCCTTTTTCTTTTTACATATTGAGTCACGAGATCGTGAGATAGTGAGGGCCGCCCATTTCGTGAACTTGAACATCGTGAACTGGAAGGACGGAGGTATTGGTTTTCAAACTTCCGAATCGTGAAATCATGATTTGATATAGGCAATCAACTACAGGAGGATCAGGACCATTGATCCACATAATGATCTTGGGGCTCACAAGTTGGAAGGATAGAGGGCTTGACTTCCAGAACCCCAAATTTTGAAATAGTGAGGTCAGGCCATTTCGCGAACTCGGGTATCATGAGTTGGGAGGGCGGAGTTCTTGCACTACAAACCTTTGAGCTACGAGATTGCGAAATAGAAAAAGGTAGGAAGGATAAGGGCATGGTCATAGCCCTTTGTATTGCATGCTAGGAGCTCATGCTTGGCACTGAAAAATAAAAGGGAGCCAATTGAGCATTCGTAGAGTGGACATGTGAGTTCATTTTGAAGGGTTCCAGTTGGAATTAGAAGAGTCATTTCATCTCCCAAACTAGAAGATCATGAACAGGAGGTCATGCATTCCTGAGGAGGGATAGGGGGTCTACATAAATAACATACTATTTTATCTAGAGAACCCCTCACGCTCGGTTCCAACCCTTCAAAAGTTTTTGTTTCATCAATTTCGATAACTAGTTCTTTTCTCAATAAGAAGTAATGCAACATTTGGATTTAGGGGTCCAATTTATGAAATTATGCCTTGAGAGAGGATGGATAATTTGGTCACCTATTTCATACCTAAAAATATTTTGACATCTCATAGAACTCAAAAATGTTTCTTTGTTAGTCTTTTATGCCCTACGGGGAAATTGACCAAGAGCCCCTGAAATGGTTTGGGATGCGACTTCCAACTGGGCATAAAATGAAAACCGAGACTTGGATTGAGGAACTGTTGATTTCAATGGATTACTAGGATAGGATTTTAGCTATATCACCCCTCACTCCCGGTTCAAACCCCTTGGAAGTTGTATTTTTCATCGATTTCGATAACTAGTGCTTTACTCAATAAGAAGCAATGCAACATTTGGATTTAGGGGTTCAATTTATGAAACAATGTCTCATGAGAGGATGGACAATGTGATAACCTAGTCCATGCCTAAACAAGTATGAAACATCTCATGGAAATAAAAAACTTTACTATGTTAGGCTTTTATGCCCTCAGGAGGAATTGCGAAGAGTCCCCGAAATGGTTTGGGATGTGACTTGCAACTAGGAGGAATTGGCCAAGAGTCCCCAAAATGGTTTGAGATGAAACCTGCAACTGGGCATAAAAAAAAAATCTAGAATCAGATTGAGGAACCATTGACTTCGATGGATTACTGGGATAGGATTTCATCTTGACCACCCCTCACTCCCAGGTGCCATGCCTCGAAAGTTTCTTTACTCATTGATTTCAAGAACTCGTGTTTTTCTCATTTTGAAGCAATGCAACATTTGGATTAAGGGAGCCAATTTATGAAATCATCCCTTGGGATAAGGTGGATAATTTGTTCACCTATTCCATGCCTAAACAAGCTTGCAATATCTCACAGAACTCAAAAATGTTGCTCCATTAGTATTTTATGCCTAGAGGGAGAATTGGCCAAGAGTCCCCGAAATGGTTTGGGATGTGACTTGCAACTGAGAATAAAATGAAAACCGAGACTCGAATTGATGGATAAGCCACTAAGAAGAGTTTGTGTAGTGTAGTAGTTAGTTTACAGAGACATGTAGAATTTATGAGGATGTTGTTGGGGAAAAATTGAACATAAGTGTGAGAGGATGTCGAAATCCATGCACCTACTAATCCTAGAGACAAATATAGTGAGTGGAGAAACCACTTGAAAGAAATAAGGAAAGATATATGTTCCATCAAAAGGGGGATATGTTGCAGAGGTTAGGATAGTGTCAGATCAAGGGAAACAACTATTGATCTAACTGGAGGGGCTTCCCTCTTGCTTGGAAAATAAGTGAGTTTCAAGCTAAGATGGAGGTTTAGTGAGTGGAATGTGAGGAACTCACATTATATCAAGGCCTTGAGAGAACTTTATCTCAACACCTTGGAGGCAAACCGAATGGTTGTATATTCACACCTTCGCCTCCCATACTTGGATGAGTACGTGGTCATATACCCTGGATGCAAGAGGGTGGAATGTTGAACATGTTCATGATTGGATTCTAGTTTCCCTAAACATTATTTTGAGTCTGCATGTATTCTTGTCCAAGAGATTGGGAAAATGTTGGGAGAAATAAGAGGAACCTCACTTATTTTCGAGAAAAGGGACACAACGATCCCTATTATATGGGAAGGCTAGTACAAGAAGTAGCATTTACAAGATAGAGGGGGGATAAAACTAGTATTTGACCATTTCCAGAATGGGATCACCCTTTTTAAGAAGGAAAAGGACTAAAATATCTTCAAGAAAATTTTATATATTTATATCAAGGACATGAACAATTCTGATGTGGACAATTTTGCATGGAGGCATTTCTCCCTGACCTCTTCATGAAATATTTGGAATCAATGGTGCATGTAAAAATATGTGATATGTGGGTTTATGATAATATTTTGAATTTTCCAATAAGATTCTCTATTGACCTTGTGTAAAACATTCCATTTGGTATTTGTTGCACTAAGTGTAAAGAACAATGTTGGAGAATTATAAGACATAAGTTAGGTATGAGATATGTGTTACCTCTTTATTCCCTTTTATTTTAATGGTATCCATATTTTGTATTGATCAAATGAGGTATTAACCTGGAACCGATGCCATTATACACAAACACAATCCTAAGGCCAACTAAGGAGAAAAAACAACACACGCTAATTAATCTAGGACTCAAGCATGAAAACAAACCTTTTCACAAAGAAGTGCTAGTTGGTGATGGAATCCAACATTGCAGAATCGATGCGCGAAGGGGGTGAGTTTCAGAGGGTGGGAAAGTTACGTTGACAACCTTCTTAATGAACTAACGCACTAGTGCAAGTTACCTCATCGGGCAGTGGGAAATCCTTCAAGGAGTATGAGTGAGTCTATCCAACATCGATCCCCGGTACAACAGCACTGTCCATGTGTTGTCACCTTGTGTAGGAAGTCTAAAATATTATGGCCTTTATGGTACCACCTACTATACCAAAGCAGAGGGGCGACAGTTGACAGTTGACACCAATACCAACAGAGCGGGGTTGATTACTCTGAGGGCCCCAATGCAAACTTGTGATTGACCCTTGTGTTAGAAGGGCTTCCCAAAGTCAATGATATAGCAACTAGATTTCACTCCCTAACTCAAGGATTTATGTTTGTTTAGCATATTTGGAAATTTATTCTCACAATCATATTCTAAAGATCTACACCTAAGGTAAGATGGGTTTGAATATCCCTAGAAAAGTTGTTAGATAAATTTTAATTAGAGCTTATTTTTAGGTTGTTGTTACTCAAAGGAGTGTTCATGACATTGATGACATTTTGACTCAACTCTTTAAACCATGCAACAAGGAAATGAAATGAAAGAATTTCAACTTCGATGAAAACTAGCTATGGGAAGGAGTAAGAGGTTTTAAGAAAAGAAGTAATTTCTTGATAGATTACTATGTGTGTAGTATTGTTAATGACAAAACGTATGAGCTAATTATCTGGATAAATGGAAGAAAAATGACCCAAATTTTAAAAATACCATGCAAATGTCATAGTTCACTTAGTGCACCTATACAACATTGAATCAAATGTCATCATTTCTAACATAGTAAACTTTTATGATTATAGCAACCACCATACCCATCTTGAATAATCATAAGGATCATGAGGGCTTCACCTTGTTGACCAATATCTTATCATGTAATTCATTCATAAAGGGGGGTTTTTAATTATGAACCCACATGTTGTGAATATATGTTGTGTGTAAAACACTGAAAATAACAATGTAATAAAGAAAGAATGATACAAATCCTTGTTTCATAAGAGGAATGTCACATAAAGATTTCAATTTTTTGTGAGAGAACAACATTCAAGCAAAGGTTAAAGAGAGAGGAGACAAGAGGTGAGAGGATACCACACTAGGGTTGAACTAGTGAAGGAAAGAGAGGTGAGAGGAAACAACTATTATGAGGGAGGGTGAAATTTGGAAATGCTAGCCTACAGCTAGTGAGGGAATTAGAGGTGGAATTATCATGAGGTGACATGAATGAAGACATGAACTGATGATGTTAAGAGGAAACATCAAATGAATTGATGATGGTGAGGTGATATTATCAATATTTTGAAAAGGAACCATTGAAGGCACTAATATTAATTGTAAGGTGACATTAGTGAGGGCATGTTCCAATGATTCTAGCTGAAAGGCACAATTGAAGGAATGAGGTGAATATGTTAGCATGGTGATGGCAAAGGAACCATCATTTTCTTATGGATATGGTGAACATAGGTGTAGTGCATAGCTTCAACATCTTCACTTCTTCAAAAACATGTTGTTGCACCTTGGTCTAGATGATGAAGCCTTATTTCCTAAAATTCTATCTTAAGATTTGGTTAAGTTATCTGGTCAAGTGTGAGAATCTTGGAATAAATAATCTATATAAATTAACCAATCCCCCCAAAAAATATTTTTTGTGATATTATTTAGCTCACAACTCATAAATGTGTGCATTCATATTTAGGAAATGTAGTGGGTACGTGTGGAATTTTTTAGACCTCGGTCTTCATAAATGTCAATGACTTAGTCTTCCATAACTTATGGCATTGTGTTCCTTAGTAAGATCAATATAAATTTATGGCATAAGTTGGCGTTGGCATTACGACATAAGTTGCATAGGTGCATAAATTGCATAGTTGCATAAGTTGCATAAGTTTCATAGTTTCATAAGTTACATAAGTAAGTTCAATATCAAGTTGTTTGTTGCATAAGTTTCATAGTTTCATAGAGAACTTCATAAAATCACCATCAAGGAGAAGTTCCCTATTCCATTCATTGATGAGATATTAGATGAAATGGTGTTGTGTTCCTTAGTAAGCTCAATATCAAGTTAGAATATCATCAAAGTATTGTTGCATAAGTTTCATAGTTGCATAAAGCTTCATAAAATTGCATAGTTGCATAAGTTGCATAAGTTTCATAAGTTGAATAATTTTCATAAGTAAGCTCAATATCAAGTTTCTCAATTTGCATGTTTTATAGTTTCTCAAGTTGCATAGTTTCATAGTTGCATGTTATAGGGACCAATTTTTTTCTACGTTATCCTCTCCCATTTAGTGATTTTAATGGATATGACGATGGATTAGGTTCCTTGGATGATTGTAGGATTGTAATTACTTGGAGGTTTATGAGGGGAACACAATCCCCATTTTCTCTCATGCAATGTTGGTGAAGGGAATTCTTGAACTTCAACCTTCTTGAACCATATGTTAGTGGTACCTTAGGCATGCATGAAATCATCAAAATCATATCTAAAATAGGATACAACACCCACTCAATCATCAAAATAATTTCATAATGAATAAATTACACAAAACCAAACACAAGTATATTAATCATGGTCAATAGAGGTCTCATAGAGTACAAAGATGATCAAAATATCCTAAAAATTGGCTCATGATACTACAATTGGGAGGCGCGCCATCACCTCCCAAAATAATGTTTTTCACACCCTTGTGAAAACAAAATGATGATGTAGCTACTGCTACTTCCTGTCTTACTAATTAACTTTTTCTAATCTCTATAATCCTTCCTCAAATCATATGCCACAAATTGGCTAGTGTCACCATTTCCACGGTACTTAGGATCTTTCTACACCTTTTTCCAGTCTTCCCTTTCCTTATCTTCATCCAAGAATACTATTGTTGTAGGGTATAAAAGGAGAGGGGGCCTAAACCTAAGCTATATCTAATTGACATTGACCCTCCTCAATGAATTCTTGCACAATTGGTCCCTAAACATGGAGGCTTGCAAGTTACTAGGGAAATGAGGATCAACCCTATTGAGGTCATGTGAGAATGAATTCCACCTTCTTTAGTGGGAATAGGGAGAATATTTATATTTGATCCGAGAAAGGAACATTGGATGGTTGTTAAAATAATATTATTGTATGTATAAGGAACCTGTTGATTAAGGTTGGTTGTCATTGATGTTAACCCTTGAAGAAAGACCCATAGCACAAAGGTTTGGGTAATGGACCCAATAGTGTTTGATGTAAATATGACTTATGATTGTTTTGTCATGGTTAATAAGAAGTAAATATGGATTAACTCCAAAGTGGTCCCCTTATGGTGAAATCCCTCACAGGAAGACGCTTTGTGGAGTAAGAGAACCCATTCTTAATTGTGGAATAATAAGATGAAGGAAAGTGAATTTGTCAGGGAAAATATCCTAGATGGATAGCTCTTGTCATGTCATTTCCGGTGGTATGTGGAATGTCACATAATTCCTCACGGTTAGGGAGTTATGGCCATGAGATGTTGGAGGACCTTCATATGTCATCTAGAAGCCCCAAAAGGTCAAAGTAATCAAAGTGGTTTAAGATATTTTAAAAGGTAAATAATATAGTGAAGTGATGAGTGTATTATAATTCAAAGTGAATACAAAATAAATTATTTCAATAATAATTTTAATGGAGAAATTAGAAGTGGAGCCAACCCTAAAATAAGGAAAGTGGGGTCAAGTGACCTAGAAGATGTTTTTAAGGAAGCTACTTGGAGAGTATAAATAAGAGGCACGGCTCTCTCATTTGAATAACACTTGTGCATATTGAATATATATAGGTTTATGAGGTTTACAAATGATATATAATCCAAAATTCCGAGGAAAGTGAAGAAAAGAAGGGAAAAATGCAAGGAAGGATAAATTCTTTTGATGGTGCTTTCTAAGGTATGTTATTTTCAGGTCATCTCACCATTTTCGCTATAAATTTTTTTCTATAATGATTGAGATCCTGAAATTGCTATTCAAGTGCGAAAAAATATCCAAGTATCTGTGGTTAAAAATTCCACTTGTGGGTCGTTGTATTTTGGGAGTTACACTCTATGGAAAATAGGGTTTGTGGATAGTCCTGAAACTAGTCAAAATCAGGTGTTTCGGGTAAAAACGTCATAATGTATTCATAACAGATCCAAATTCAGTGAGACCAACTATTTTGGTTAGGATACAGTCAGTAGTATGCTTTTTAATTTTTTCATATCATTTCATCAAACATTTTTTGCGGGGCACGCTCTACAAGGTCGCTCTATAGAATAAGCCAGAATTCAGCAAGGTATGCCATTTTTTCTATTACTCCTTTTCTGAGAGGTTCCATTTAGTGCCACTTGGAGGAATTGCATAAAACACACTGAATAAAATTTTGTATCAGTTTCATATTTTTATACATTACAGGTTCAAAGTTATGATTACTTCAAGTTAAGGTTGTTGACTAATCCAAAACTAGGCATGTGAGACTAAAGAAAAGTTTGATGAAAAAGCTAGTCTCTTATTTTAAAGTTATGGAAGGTTTGTAGGAATGTGATCATATACACTAGGTCTATTACAGAGCTACAAATCAGATTTGGATAATGAAATTGATGAGGGCTTTTGGTTGAGGTACATGTTGAGTACATGGTTGAGACAAGTAGTTGATGAGTTGGTGCACATACATGAGGTGTATAGTTGATGATGTTGGTACACATTGATGAGTCATAGTTGATGAGTAGTTGACACATGATTGGTACATACTTGGCACATGGTTGGATGCACCTTTTTATGGTACATGTTGATTATAGGTTGGTGCATGGTTAATGCACTTGTTTATGGTACAGGTTGACTACAGGTTGGTGCATGGTTGATGCACTTGTTTATGGTACAGGTTGATGCATGGTTAAGATTTATTGGTACAGGTTTATAGAGGTATATCTCACAGTCATAGTGTGATAGTGGTTCCATCATTCTACTTATACTTTAGGGTGGCAGGACATGGAAAGGACAGGTGGTTGTAGCCACCTTTCGGTTGTAGCCGGAGAACATTGGGGGTTGTGGCCTCCTTTTGGTTGTAGCCAGAGATTTGGGGAGTTGGAGCATCCCTCAGGTTGTAGCCTGAGAAACTAGGAGGTTGGAGCCTCCTTTCAGTTGCAGCTGGAAACAAAGGAAGTTGGTGCTTCCAATGAATGTAATTCTTCAAGACATATAAGAAAAAGAATTCTGTGGTTTTCTCTCGATTTGGGTTTCCATGTAAAACACTGGTGTACTGTGCATGTGTGTGATTGTTTATTTATTACTGCTCATTATTGGATAATAATTCTACATTGATATAACATTTGAAGA